>CM068368.1:838860373-839317873 GCA_034769895.1 Magicicada septendecula
GTTAGAATTAAAGCCCTACATAAAAATTCAGAATATTTATCAAGTGTTTATTCACATGCATGTATAAAATCATATCTGTTTGTCAATCCATTGTTTTTTAAAAATAATATTCACTTATATTCTGCAAAAATACTGCCATATTCTGCAAAATTTGCATCGCATTCAGCTGAGAAAGAGAACCTTGCTGAAATCAGTCAGGAACTGCTTGGTGAGGATCAGTCAGGACCTGTTACCAAGTTTGGAGCAAAATTTCTTCATTGTACATTTGTTCTTCAGCATAATCTTTGTCACTAACTTAACACCCATTTATGCACAGGATTACTCCAGCGGTTACAGCTAACAGGGGCAAATGGCAATTTGTTGTAAAAAATATGCTAAGTGAGTGCACTCTATATAGTGGATGACGCATTACACAAAAGTTGAGTATTTCTTAAACACACTTTATGTATCAAATTTGTTTTAACCAGTGGTGGCTCGTCATAAGGGCTGCAGCCCACCCTACAACTAATTACCGTATTTAAATAACTTTTTATTTTGGGAAATTATGTATTCTTCAAAGATTCGCCAGTATAAGAAATACATTTTTATATTCGCGTTGTAATGGTCCAAAAATGTGGGTATTTTTATTTATTTCATTTTTGGGGTTTTATAAGAAAATCGTGTAAATTGTATTTCAACGGTGACCAGAACACGTGGTGAATAGAACAGTGTTGTAACGAAGCAGCAACGCAATATTACGTTGTGCAATCAGCAAGCGAAGAATTTACCAAGCCTCATTTCCAAGAACTTTGTCTGAATGTGACCATGCGCCCGTACGCATTACTCAACAATACGCGTGGGTGACGCTATCGTCCAAAAACCAAGATGGTCAGGGAACCAATTTTATGCAGTTTCATTTACCATGAGGCCGGATATGAAAACTTAAGGTCCGCCCATCTCGTGACGTCAGCCAGTGCTGCACCAATTTCCTAGACGATCTGCACACTAAAATTGGCATGAATTAAATGGGACGGGAAGACGACGAACAACTAAAAGGCCGTGGTTTTCACAAAAAGTATGAGATCACATTAGCGGCACCTGCTACATTCGTTCTCCCAGTTCGTTAACTGATTGTTCCGGCGCCGGACTGAGCCAAGTAGGCTCTTTACAAAATTTCATATTGTACTAGAAAAAAATGAAATAACAGAAAAAGTCATGTGACCGCGGTCGATTAAAAAGTGGAGAACATATTTATATAATTTTCGGACACCAAAACATAAATCTAAAAGAGTAATAATGAGTGCGCGCGAAAACCACGTTGCCGGTGGGTTTTATTCCAACAAAGGTTTAAGGGCTGTGGGGTTTTTAAAAATTAAATTGTATGTATGTGAGAGCGGCAGGCTGGGCTGTTTATGTTTCTATGTACTATAAATAAGGTAAGGTAGTTATTATGTTTTCGTAGTTATCATCATACTTTTCTAAAGTTGTAATCCAAAATTTAAAAAAACCAGGAGAGAGAGTAACAATTTTGTTCTGATTTTATACATGTCTTAAATGTTTCACAATCATAAAAAATAAAAACCATTATCTTTCTAATGAAAAATTTTGGTATTTAACTTCCTTCAAAACCTTATTTCATTTGATGTGCTGTCAAGTTCGCTGTACGAACGGGGGCCAGATCTAGAGTTATATTAGTAGCCGGCCTATATGTTGACAGTACATTGAATGAAGTACGGTTGCGAAAGTAAAATCACAGTTATGTAAACTTGCGTAATTATGGTAGAAGGTTGATTTTATGTATGTCGTAATATAAGTTTTGAAAAGAAATTAATCATTGGTAGCTATTACGTAAGTAAAAATAAATCAGTTAAAAATGTCTGAGGATACTAAAAGTAATATAACTAACGTAGAAATGAGTGAAGGTGACCTTGAGTCGCAGTCACTGTATGAAAGTGATATGCCGAGCGCTGTTACAGAAACAGCTGTCGGCGGCAATGTCATCATTCATTCTACCCCAATTACCGTTAAAAAACAATTAAGCGAAACAGATGTTGATTCAGGGATTCAGTTGACCCCAGTTTCAGCCAATAAAAATAAACAATCAGATGAAATAGATATAATGAGTTTTTTACGAAAAATGGACAACAAATTTGACATGCAGAATAATGAATTAAATAAGCGTCTTGATAGAATTGATGAAAAATTTGAGAGTCGTTTTAATACTAATGACGAGAAATTTGAGATTTGAAGTAACGAATTCAAAGAACAGAAAATAAAATGCGAACAGCAGAATATTAAAAATGATATTATTTTTAATGAAATTAAAGAACAGAATATTCAGTTTCAGCAGAATATAAATATAAAATTTGATAATTTGAGTCGTGTACTAGATAAACATATTGATGAACGTTGTGAAAGTATGAAATCACAATTGTCAGAGTCCATAAATGAGCAATTAGAGTGCCGTGTTTCTGATATAACCAATGATATAACTAATAAAGTAGAGAAACAGATCACAGAACAATATAGCGTCATAAATACAATTGTTGAGAAACAAATAAGTGAATGTAACACCAATACTGAATGTAAGGTTAGTTATGCTATGAATAAGATTGAAAATAATAACCTTAAAATAAGTGAAATAGAAAACAATTGTAAGATCACATTTAAGACAATACACAATACATTAAGTGACCTTGAATCTGATAGTAACCTTAAATTAATGAACGTTGAGAAAAATATCATGAATGTTAAAAATGAGTTGAGTATGGCCATCAGCCAACAAGTAAACACTGTTACTGAACGAGTAATTATGACTTGTGACGTAAGCAGTGAAGTGGAGTTAGAATCATTTAGCTGTGATAATAAAAGAGTACATCCTATGCAGTTCATAAGTAGAGTGAGAGAGTTCAATAAATTCAACACTAATAGCTGGGAGGTACAATTATTGAAAATTTTAAAATGTTTCAAGGGTAGTTCGGAGATATGGGCCGAGGTACACAAAACGGAATGGGGGTGTTTTGAAAGTTTGGAGTCCGCATTCAGAAATAAATATTGGTCCGAAGAAGACCAAGAAGTGTTACGAAGTAGAATTATGGGAACCGGGAATTTTGGGGGGCCCAATAATAATATAACAGGGTATGTGATGAGAATATTTAATGAGGCGAAATACTTAGAACCGCCATTGCAATTTAGATCCTTCGTGAGGCATATAAGTAAGCATTTGCCAAGGGAAATACAAATAACACTGATGACACGGGAGGTAGCCAATATTAGTGAATTAGAGAACATTTTAGATGTGTTTCAGAATATCCGGGACCAAGAAATGAGTCGCCGTCAGAATCAGCAGAATATGAACAATGGAGGTAATCAGGGACCGCCGAGGGGACCTACAAATGTACCGGCATACCCCAGACGAGAACAAAATAATCGAGGCCCAAAATGGACTTGTCCGGCATGTTCACAGGAGAATTATGCGACACAAAATTTTTGTTTTAGATGCAGGAGAGAGAGACCAGGGCAGCGACAGGGACCACAACCCACGCAGAACCAGCAAACATACCAACGAAGGGGAGAGGGCCAAGGAGGAGCACCTAGAGGCAACGCCCATGAAAGGCAGGTGAACCGGAGTGGAAATGGATACAACCCAGCAGTGGCGAGCACATCTGCAGGAAACTAAGAGAGACAATGGAATACCGGACCCGACCGTTGTCGCCGGAAGTTTCTGGGGTCCAAATGAATGACAGATATCGAAACAATATTATTATAATTGATTTATCGGAGGAGTTATTAGAGGAAGAAAACTTCGAAGCAGTGAGACGGGAGAATGGACTAACTGAGGTGAAAATCAACATAGAAGGTAAGGAGATTAAAACTTTAATAGATACAGGTAGCGAAGTCTCTGTTATTTCTGAACACGTACTAGACGAATTAAAAGAAATAAATAAAAATATTCCGTCTTTGCCAGTAGCGGGAGTGACGATTGTAGGTATTACGGGCGTTAGAAGTAAAAGGGTCACCAAACAAGTTCATTTAAATATGATAATTAACGGGGTAGGGTACGATAATACTTTTCTAGTCGTACGGGGATTAAATCTTGAGGTTATATTGGGAAATGATTTTCTGATTAAACATAAGGCGGTGATTGATTTTCATAAATGGGTATTAGAATTAAACAGTGAAGTAGAACCAGTCCGTATTAATTTTGAGCGGGTGGTAGATACGGTGAGAATTTAAGGGGTCAGGGTGATACATAATCAGGTTAATAAACAAGAAACTGAGTCAGTATGAATGTATGTAGTGAGAGTGAAATAGAGGGTGAGGAGAATGTAGATCAATTATGGGATGAGAGAGCACTTAAATTTTGTAGTGAGGGTGGCGTAATAGGGAGTTCTCAACGTGAATCGTTGTGGCGGGTAGTAGAGAATTTTAGAGAAGTGTTTGCCGATGTACTAGGGAGGGCAAAAAACTATGAATGCGAGTTAAAGGTAAGAGAACATGCACCCTATGTACAAAGAAGTTATCCGGTGCCATATGCGAAGAGAAGAGCGGTTCAGATGGAATTAGAGAAAATGTTAGAGGGAGATATAATTGAGCGATCCGTATCACCATATTCTAACCCCTTAGTAGTAGTGATTAAAAAAGATGGTAGAGTTAGGTTATGTTTAGATGCCCGAAAAATCAATCAAATAATTATTCCAGACCGGGAGTCACCCGAAGCTATAGAAGAAATTTTTCAGAAGTTCAGCGGGGTGAAATATATGACCTCTTTAGACCTAACCGCCGGGTATTGGCAAGTTCCGTTGGCGGCAAATAGTAGAAAATATACCGCGTTCTTGTTCAACGGAAAAAATTATCAATTCAAACGACTACCGTTTGGATTGAACACCAGTGTAGCCAGCTTTATTAAGTGTCTTGATGAGATTTTGCAACCTCATAACTTAGATTTTTTAACCATATATGTTGATGATATTCTCATAGCTTCTAGAACATTTGAAGAGCATGTCAAACATTTAGAGTATGTATTAGAGAAGTTATACCAGAGAGGTTTGACGGTGAATTGGGACAAATCAAAATTTTTGCAAACTGAAATACATTTTTTAGGCTTCATTATAACACCTACAGGAATACGTGCTAATCCGGATAAAGTAGAATCCATCCTGACATTCCTGGAGCCTAAAAATATAAAACAATTACAAAGTTTTCTTGGTCTCTGTAATTTTTACAGGAAGTTCCAGCGAAACTACGCCCAGACGACGGCCCGACTCAGCGCAGTGCTGCAAAAGAACAAACAATGGAGGTGGGGAGATAATGAAAGAGCAGCGTTTAATGAAATCAAGAATAAGTTCGCTGATATGATTTTAATGAACCATCCGAATTTTAATGATAATTTCTACTTACAGACAGACGCCAGCAATATAGCACTTGGAGCGGAACTGTACCAAGAGGACGAGACAAAAGAACACAAGACCATTACCTTCGCCAGCCGGACGCTGCTAGCCGCAGAGCGTAACTATACTACCACCGAGAAGGAGCTCCTCAGTATAGTTTTTGCTGTGAAAAAGTTCCGTACGTATCTGCTGGGTAATAAAACGATCATCAGGATGGACCATAAAGCACTGTCGTTCCTGTATACTTGTAAACTCACACACAGCCGGATAACCAGGTGGGTGTTAGCTCTTCAAGAGTATAATTTTTCGTGGGAATACATTAAGGGTGTAGAGAACAGGGTGCCAGACACACTATCACGAGTAGACACAGATAGAAATAGAACGGGTAGAGATATTAAAGAAATAGAGATTTATAGACTATCCCGGGAAGACAAACTTTTTGGAGAAGAATTGAAGGATATAAATGTAATGCAAAGAGCTGATAGTAAATTAAATAAGATAATTACTAGTGTAGAATCAGATGTAGATGAATTTGGATATAAACAATATTTTCAAGTATTTCAGGGGAGTTTATTTAAAAAAGTAGAGGGGAGAGAAAGGGATTGGATGTTAGTTATACCTGAAGGGCTAGTAGAGAAAATAGTGTGGGACTGTCACCTTAGATACGGGCATTTTGGGGCACGGAAGTGTGTGACTGTATTAAGAGAATCTTGTCTATTTAAAAATATGGAAAAACGCGTCCGAAAAATACTTAGAGTTTGCGAACTATGTCAGAAGTCTAAAGTTGTAAATTATAGGTTAGAAGGAGAATTAAATTACATTAAGGTAGAAAAACCATTTGATTTAGTAGCTGTAGATTTGTACGGCCCATTGCAACAGGGTAGGGGCGGAGTGATGCATATTTTTGTTGTACTTGACACATTTTCCAAATATGTAAGGTTATATAGCGTGAAGCGAGCAACAAGTAAGGTGCTGAGTGAAAAGATCACACGCGACTACATGATCAACGTGGGAAAGCCGAAGGTGATATTATCCGACTATGGACCGCAGTTCATCAGTGGAAGATGGCGCCAGACCCTCGGCTGGGAAGGTATCATCCCAAAGCACACCGCAGTGTACCATCCGCAGTCCAATCAGGCGGAGCGCGTCATGAGGGAGTTGGGAAGAATTTTCCGAACATACTGCCACGCAAAACACAGCGAGTGGCCACTCTATGTCCAGAAGATTGAAAACTGGCTTAACTGCACCACCCACGAGTCGACGGGGTTCACACCTTATGAGTTAATAAGAGGGACGCGTCCACAGAGAATTTTGGAACAATTGATTGAGTATCCGCCAGAAACCAACACTATTGGTCGCGATGTAAAACTTAGGCTAGCGAATGAAAGTTTATTGACGAAGGGGGAGAAGAGAAAACAGAGACATGATGTGAAAGGTAAGTGGACACAGTACGAGGTTGGACAGCTGGTATTGGTATGACGCCATGATTTGTCGAGTGCTCAAGATAAGGAGATCAAGAAATTTTTCTTACTCTACGAGGGGCCGTACGAGGTAATAGAGGTTAAAATGAAGAATTCCTATGTGTTACAGAATAGAGAAACTAGGGAGATAGTGGGAACGCACAACGCTACAAATTTGAAATTATATTGGTCAGCATAAGGATTTTATCAATGATTAATTGTATGAATGAAATTTAATTGTTTTTTATATCTGTTTTCAGAAGGGATCCTCCCCCATTTTCGGGCGGTCACGATCTTACCAGTCGTGGCCGTGGTATTCGGAACTTGGAGGCGGGCCATGGTTGGCGGATCTTCCTTCGGGCGGTGAAAACAACGATGGTCCGGCTCCACCAAAATTGGTTGAAATTAGAAAACTTGCAACACATTTGAAAGGGGAGGGGGACCCCAAAGGTACGTGACACGCATTATTATTTTTAATACACTCCAGGTGCAGCGGTCTTGGTGTACCTGTCACGTGCCTGCACTGCCTTAGAGTGTTTGTACATAATGGAGGCTGCACCTAAATAAAAGGCAGTGCGTGCAAATTAAAAAAATTTTCAGTTTCAATGGCAAAATTAAATTTGAGCCATTGACAGTAGTTTTGTTTAAGCCGAAATGAAGAGTTTTGCTGAGAGGCGGACTGGGTGATAGATTAGACGGCGGGTCTGGAGAAATGAGAGCGGTAAGGGAGTAGAGTTGAGTATAAGGGGAAGTAACTTCACAAAATAGATCTAATTTGTCACCAAGCTTGCCTCATGGCAAGAACACCCCCATTTCAGGCGGTCACGATCTTACTATTCATGGTCTTGGAAGTTTAGGCAGCCTCCAATGTAAATAGAATTTTGAAAAAAAAAAAACAAAATACTTTGGATGTTTATAATTTTAAATTTAAATAAATCTTAGAATTAAGTGACCAAATATAATTGTCAAGTTTTAGTATCAGTGAGCATGGGAACATTGGGAAGAATGTGAATTAAAATAAAAACTTGTGTCAATGCAAGATGTGGGGATAATTTTGGGGGGTAGATTGGTGTTTAAAGAAGTGATAGAACAGTGGATTGTGGAACTGCAATTGTCGAAAGTTTTAGTTCATTACTTTTAATTATTTAGTTAGTAAGGTGCTATTGCTGGGGTGGCCTGTGCCCTAGTAGATAGTGAAATGGGTTGGGGGTAACAGAGAGTGTTACCTCCATCGGAGGCCAACATGGCGAAAATGTGCGGTACACCTTTTGTACAAATTTAATTTGTACCATGATAGACGCTCGTATCGCACATAACAAAGATAAGGTAGAACAGGCATTGAAATGAAAGTTAGATTTCCCCGACTTTTCGGGCGATTACTGCCTTACCAGCACTAATCGTGGCTTTGGCTAGCGGTTAGCTATGGCCATAATCAAGTCCCTTGACCATAGCTGACTTGAAATTGGTTTATAATAGAAATTAAATGGGGGGTGAAATTAGGGGAAATCCAGGAACTATGGAACAGCGGCTGCCACTCTGTCCGCGTGGGGACAGCATAGCCAGGTGGTAGACCCGTTTTAAGGGCGTTTCAATAAATACCGAGGATATGTTGATATCCAAAATGTTAAAATGTAACTGCCGAAACAAAGACACGGAGATGTCAAATTCCTCCAAATATGCAGTCTTTGTGGAAGCGAAAAGGCGCTACAGTCTTACATAAATTGCAATAGCATGTGTGGATGGGAGGTGGCTCAGATGAGCCACGAATTTAAATTTATAACATAAAAATTGCTAACTCTAATTTTGCTCTAATAAACATGCTTTATTCCGCTTAAATAAATAGGTGCTCATACATTCAGTATAACGTGTTCATTCTATATTTTTAAATGTAATATTTTATTGTAGTAGGGTAGATATAAGAAATGATAAAAAGTATATGTTTTATATGATTTGTGTATTTTGAAACTAAGTAGATAACTAAACCGACTGGCAGGCGGTTAACATAAAATTACCAGAATCAGAGAAAGGGGAAACATTGATGGTAGATGTAAGTATTGAGAAGCATATGTATTTAATGTAATCTGCACAATTTTTGAAAGGTGTCTTCACTTTCATAAGAATATCAGCTGATCAGTAGTAAAGGGTCACTGTAAAATTGTTTATAGATGTTCAAGGTAATTAATGTCATATGTAATGTTTTAATGTGTTAAAGATATTGTTTTAAATAATGAGAAAAGTAAGTTAATAAAGTTGAGATGTTAAGATGAATTGTCAGAAAGAATAAAAGATAGTTTTTGGGTGATGAACATTTTGTGTGACATATAGATCAGTCCAAGTCAAGTTAAAGGGATAGTAGAGAGAAAAATATTGTTTTGAATCAATGTAATGTTGTTGTGAGTTAAGTATAGATGTTGACACAGTAGATATGGGGAATATATGTAGAGTATTGAGTGATATATTGATGTTATTAAATGATGATGTTATTTTGTTGTAGTTGAAGTGGGGTAATAAGAGTGAGATTGTGGGGATGGCAATTTTGTAATAGGGGGTAGTGTAATGTGGGAGTCCGCAACAAACGGGTTGGGACGGGAAGGGACCGATTTGGTGGGAAGGGGTCGCCTTAGGTAGAATCCAGGGACCAGATTAAGGAAATGAGCTTTGGGGGGGGGGAAACACTTATCCTAGGTACAAAGGGTCAGAGATTAATTTTTTATATATTGAGAGAAAGTGGCGAATTGAGTTTCATGGTAAGTTGGGGTTAGAGGTTGTTAGATAGATGTTTTGATAGAGATGGGTGTCATGTTAGTTAAAGTTGATGAGTATTAGAGTCAGAGGGGTAGAGATTATAAGTGTAAGCCTACCAAGTGGTAAATTAAATTGTTATAAGTATTTAAATCACCCAAAGTAAGAGAAATGGAGAATAATAAAGAAAGAGATTTATAACAAGAATATAAAATTTTTAATTGGAACCAGTGACATTTTTGATAGAATTTGGAAATGTAAAGTTAGAAAGTGTTTATTTTGAATAATTTAAATGTCAATTTGATTGTTATTTATAATAATATTTTGTTATTTTAAAGGTTTTATTTTATTATGTTTTTGTGTTTTAAGAGAGAATTTTACAGATGTTAAGTGTATTTTCAGATAGAACTTGTATATAACGTATGTAGGTCAAGGTTCTGGACTTGACCCAGTTTTGGTCAGCTGATAGTGAGGTCATATACTAGGCATGTTTAGTATGGAAGTTAATTCAACTTTTGTTTTTAATTGATTTGAACAAACTTTAAATAATTTCAATATGAAAAGGAAATATTTTAATAAATTTAAATTTTTTTTGAATTTAAAATTTTTTTTGGAAATATTTTTTTTGGAAAAAAAAATAAAAAAAATTTTCTTGATTTTGCGCCTGCCAGATAATGGATATTTTTAAATTCTGATTGTGTTATTGTTGGTATAATAATCGTGTTTATTATTATTGACTTATTTTATTGAATTGTATTGTTAGACTCTAGGTAATCACATGTTAGGCTAAGGATGTACTTTTATTTTAAGAAATGTTCAACTGATTTATTTTAAATAACAGAAAAAATGAATGAAGAGAATTATTTGGTGTAAATGCAAAATTTGTGTTTTAATTTTCAAACAAAACTGCTAATGATTTTTCGTTTAGTAAATTTTTTAAGGATATTTTCATTGTATAGTATGTAATGTGAGTGTGTGCGTGAGCCCAGTATCTGCTAAAGACAGCCCAGCTTGCATATAAGGGGGAACATATCGGTTGAGGATCTGGCATGATCTAAGCCAGGGATTGAGGATTTTTGAGGTAGCATGTTAGAAGGTGAGGTGCGCTGTGGTGTGTGTCTGTTCGATTTTTCGGTGTTGGGATCTCGCACAGGGAAGTCCAGTGATCTCGTTCAGATGCGTCCATAGTCGCCGAGCTAGGGGGGTCGTTTACCCATGACGTGTAAGAACAAAAGGGGGTTGTTGGCACCAGTTCCTCACCGGTCCTCTTAGGGGTTTTATCAATGAGATTTCTTTTGTTTTGGACAGAAGACTTCTCATTGAGGGGGTATTGTAACGGTCCAAAAATGTGGGTATTTTTATTTATTTCATTTTTGGGGTTTTATAAGAAAATCGTGTAAATTGTATTTCAACGGTGACCAGAACTCGTGGTGAATAGAACAGTGTTGTAACGAAGCAGCAACGCAATATTACGTTGTGCAATCAGCAAGCGAAGAATTTACCAAGCCTCATTTCCAAGAACTTTGTCTGAATGTGACCATGCACCCGTACGCATTACTCAACAATACGCGCGGGTGACGCTATCGTCCAAAAACCAAGATGGTCAGGGAACCAATTTTATGCAGTTTCATTTACCATGAGGCCGGATATGAAAACTTAAGGTCCGCCCATCTCGTGACATCAGCCAGTGCTGCACCAATTTCCTAGACGATCTGCACACTAAAACTGGCATGAATTAAATGGGACGGGAAGACGACGAACAACTAAAAGGCCGTGGTTTCCACAAAAAGTATGAGATCACGTTAGCGGCACCTGCTACATTCGTTCTCCCAGTTCGTACTGATTGTTCCGGCGCCGGACTGAGCCAAGTAGGCTCTTTACAAAATTTCATATTGTACTAGAAAAAAGTGAAATAACAGAAAAAATCATGTGACCGCGGTCGATTAAAAAGTGGAGAACATATTTATATAATTTTCGGACACCAAAACATAAATCTAAAAGAGTAATAATGAGTGCGCGCGAAAACCACGTTGCCGGTGGGTTTTATTCCAACAAAGGTTTAAGGGCTGTGGGGTATTAAAAGATGGTCTGGGGTTTTTAAAAATTAAATTGTATGTATGTGAGAGTGGCAGGCTGGGCTGTTTATGTTTGTATGTACTATAAATAAGGTAAGGTAGTTATTATGTTTTCGTAGTTATCATCATACTTTTCTAAAGTTGTAATCCAAAATTTAAAAAAACCAGGAGAGAGAGAGTAACAATTTTGTTCTGATTTTATACATGTCTTAAATGTTTCACAATCATAAAAAATAAAAACCATTATCTTTCTAATGAAAAATTTTGGTATTTAACTTCCTTCAAAACCTTATTTCATTTGATGTGCTGTCAAGTTCGCTGTACGAACGGGGTTCGTCCCCACTATGCGATCCGGCCAGATCTAGAGTTAAAGGTAAGTGGGAGTTTACAATTATAACTCATAATTATAAAAGTAACCGAGCGTTACAGCGTTTAGCCACAACTGATAGTCGTGATGCCTGTATGTGACAAGCGGGCTGTGGCCTACTTAGGGAAGTGCGCTTGAGGCACGTGGGAGAACGCTTCATTAACAAGCCAAGGTTGGGCTGCATTCAGTCCAGCCCGAGACTGTGGAACATGTGCGTGTAAATCTTATGCTGACGGCTGTAACCCCTCTTTATTTTTTATACTTTATAATTTTTTTTTTTTTTTTTTTAAGAGGTGCCAATGGATATTTAAAACTAGGTGGACAGCCTAGGAGAAGCATAAAATGCGCTGGGTCCAGTGAGACGGGACTTGCAATTAAACTCTCTGGTAACCAACAATAACAGCTTTTATTATCTGAAATTACATACATCACAATTCAAAAACTCCTTAATACCCCATAATGTCGATAATCACATAATTATATAAATATCCCCTGTTTATAACACATTGACATAAAAAATAAGTCGGACATAATACATCTATTCATACATCTATATATATATATATATATATATATATATATATATATATATATATATATCTTCCCTTCAATCTAAAATGATCATGATCATAACTCAACAAAACTTTAAGTATCCCACTTTTTTTATTTATTTTTTAATCTCGACATTATAAAAAGGTACACACATATATATTTATCACTCCCCCCCCCCCCCGAACACATAACAGCCTTAACATCACGATTAATTTCACAAAATCACAGTTACAACTCTTGGATTTCGTTGTCCATGACGTGTCCGTTACTTAACTAATTTTATCACTATAATATTGACGACTCGGAACACTAAGTTTTTTTTTTTTTTTTTTTTTCTGATGAAGCCTTCTATAGGTGAACGCCGGTTTAGGCTGTAAGGTAAAACTTTACGTTTTTACTTATAAAAAACTTAGTGTTCCGAGTCGTCAATATTATAGTGATATTTAGTTACAACTCATTATGCCATCATACTCAAAAGCCCCACGGCTCGCCTGTATATTATCCTTTTATCGCCCCGTGATATAGAAACATCAAATAACTGAAACCCGCCAGTATCAATTAATTAATTGGAAACTAATGTCATCGACCAAGACATTACTTTTTTATAATGTCGGCAGCCATCATAATTAACTAAGAACTGTAACAATTCCATGTCAGATTCAAATATACATTGTAAATTTAGAAAACATTTGGAATGGCTCGTAATTAAAAAAAAATATAATGATAAGTTAAAGCACTACTAACATTTCTTTAATCCTCCAAAATGTGAAACTTCTTGATCTATATAATATACAGAACTTTTAAAAATCAGCCATAAGAGTGTAAAAATGTTTTAAAATTATTTATTTATTTAATTATATATCAAGTCATAATTAATTATCTAATTATATGGCAAGTCATTATTTAATCATAAGGATTTGATAGTAACAAAAGCATAATTGCAATTAAGGCTACACACAGCCTGCCTAATGCCTGCCTAACATTCACAAAATCTGACAATTACAAAAAAACTAAGAAAGACAGGTTTAGCATATAATGGCCAGAAAATACAAGCTACAAAAATATACCGCCTGTACAATTTTATTCAATGTAAAATTTTATAATCTGAAAATATTAAATATATAGACTTTAAATAAATAGGAAATATTAATTTCAGCCATCTGTGCATATATTAAAAGAGAATGCTGTATTCGTCAGGCTGCAGGAGTGTAGCAGAGCAAGCCTGACTTGACAAAAAATGACCCGTAGAGAACCTGCATGAAATGGCACCAACCTTGTGAATAGAGAAACCATTTATAAAATGACAAACCAGAAACAGAATAAAAAAAACCCCAGCCCTTGTATGAAGGAAAAATAATTAAATGTAAAACCCCAGTAATAACCTAAGAATGACATCCGAACCTGCCGGTTCGGATTCACGAAAACCATACCCCTATACTTAATTTAAAAGGGTCTCCCCTACAACTTCTACACCCAATATATGGAACGAAAACGTCTCTGGTACCCTCCCACAGGTCAGTTTACAATTGTAGTTGTTGAACTGTATTATAAAGTTCAAGCTACATTGAAATTGTCTTGCTGACACACCCCGATTGAACCATGTCACTGTATAAAGTTAAACTGATATTGCACATACACCTCCCGTAGTATATTCTGCGGGCCAGGATAGAATAAAAAGAGTTAATATCACCTCATATGAAGCGGGCGGTTCCATGATTGTTGGGCTACTACTCCCTCCTCAGTCACAGACGAAGCTTTATGGCTTGGTGAAGGTGACAGCACACCAAGCTTTGGTCAGATCTCCATTCTAGGCGAGAACCCTAAATATTCGGAATGATTAATGTACTGTTCACTAAGCTTGCACACTTGTCATGTATAAGGCGTGTATACCAAACACCCGAACTAGACGCTCCCAACCAACTCAATATAATGCATAAAATTTTTTAAAATTTGTATTTCATTTATATTTTAATAAATGATCATCATTCACTCATAACCTGGCACAATAATGAGGAACGCACACAGGCCTGACCAGCCGCAACATATCTCGACATGCACCCTGCCCCTGGCCACGTGGCATTACGTTCGGTCACCAATATTGCAAAATAACGGATACTTTAAAGGTCCATCAGCTACAGACAATTAACACTTGCACAGTACTTCATCTAGGGTGGTCTTAAAGTTTACAATTAAATGATTTACTTGAAGAAAATTCACATTTCCGGTCACACATGTGCGTTCATACATAATTAACCAGGTCCCCGGTTTTCACTAAATTACTTAATTCTCTTTACAATGCTAAATGAACAATGAGTTAATACGATTAACAGGTGGTATTCAAATAAAACAACATTAATTAAATATCTCACATTACTCACACAAATCTGATCAACGCCACGGGCATTCTATCGGTCCGCATCTGGATTAAATAAGTTTGGATTTAAAATTCTTTTTACAACCAAATTATTATATATTGCGACAGTACAAATAAGTGATGTACTGAGCATGGAATATAAAAATTTAAATTTACTTAATAAACTGTAAATAATTAATAATATATTAGAAATAAGCATGTTAGGGATTGCAGGCTTGGCTCAGACAAACATATGAACAGGTGTTTTGACCTGAATCAACGTGCACACACACACAAATGTAACTGAAAGTGTGTACACCAGTATTTTGCTAGTGTGTGTGAACGCAGGTCTCTGCAGGCGAGTTTGCCACCCCAAGATGAATAATTGCACAATTACTGTTTTTCCGTAATTATTCATAAACTAGAATTAAGAATTAAAATCCAAAAGCACCATAAAATGTAAATAAATTTACTAAATACTGTGTACGAAAACCACGCGAAAGTGACACACCGTACGAGTGTAATAGTGAAATAACTGTGTACAAATCGAAATGGTTAAGTTGCAATGTCCAAAATTACAGTGAACATGTGTTGTAAAATTAGTTATAAGATAAGTATAAGAATATACTTACAGGAATCTGCAATTCGCAGAAATATAAAAAATAGCGAATTTGACAAAGAGTGGGGGAACTGAAACCAAAGACAGTTTCTAACATGTCGATTTTGTATCACTGGAGGGTGTCGACCAAGACATGGGTATAAATAGGACATGCAAGCTACAGTGGTCCTCTTTCTTGAATCATCCACGGTGTAGTGGGAGCTTATGCCCGTCAGCACGGCATATTTATTTTTTTTGTAAACAGTTTAAAATTGCCAGTTACATACAAATACGTAACTAAGCTGTAAAGACAATCATTTTAATTAATAACAGCACTACTTAAGAAGATCCATTAATGATTCGACACTAGACAAGAGGAGAGTTCCAGAGAGCGATACGACGCTGGACAAGAGGAGAGTTCCAGAGAGAGATACGACGCTGGACAAGAGGAGAGTTCCAGAGAGAGACAGCCGACGCTGGACAAGAGGAGAAGAGAGACAGCCGACGCTGGAGGCGAGACGAGGACGAACACCGATGGAACAAAAATGATCGAGTATGATTGACGACAATAAGGTGATAGACAACTTATTCATATCTTAATCATACAAAGAATTCAAAGACAGTTAAAGACATTAATATTTTATTTAAAAAATAAGATCAATGTTTCTTGTATAGTAGAGTTAAAATTATAGATGTTTAAGAAATACGATTAACGTAACAAGAGCTCAAATTAATATGATATAAAATGATTACAAAGCATTTAAATAAAAACAATTAGTATTTGAGAAAACAGTACTGAGAAACAATAACTATTAATATTTTGAGTACGTTACAATATAGAAAAAAAGATTTAAAAATTGATTTTGAAACATATTAATAGACTGAGTAGTCTGAAAATGAGATTTTTCTTTTATATAATAATTAGTAGCATAGAATATTTAGTCATAGCAGTAAGGATGTATATACCTTAAGCCTTACGGCATAATAACAAATAATAACTAATGTTTTAAAATCGAAGTCAGTGCCATGTGCACACATTTTTTTATAGTATCAAATAAATTTAATTACCGTTTCAAGTTACATAGAGTTCTTATTGCAGATACACCTGACACCCAATTTAAATGTTATATTGTTTAAAGAATTTGTCAATCTTGAACGTGAGATCGTTCACGCCTATTTATGCGTATGTAACGTTGCATAAATTTGGTGCTCCAAGATCGTGGGGCTCCACAAATTTAAATTATATTAAATTTGCAATTTGTCACGTTATATAGAATGGCGCCCAACGTGGGGCAAGACATGCCTAAATTTATGTACAAAAATTTGTGACATAAATTGTAGATCATGAATGTATGTCCCGATCCCCATCATTTAACTATTAAAATTTTTTTTATGTAGCTAAATGGTTGCTCTAAAAAAATATAAAGAGTGTGTTAAATGAAAAATGTATAATATGTAATTATTATTTATATTAAACAGTAACTGAATGTAATGTTAATTGTTGTGTAATCACACAGCTGGCGCCCACAAATAATATTATTTGTCTATGTAACAGGTGTAACTGTAATGAGTAGTAATAATAACTATTAATAAAAATACAGAAATAAATAAATAAGTAGGCAACGGTTATCAATAATAATTTTTAAAGAATTACTACTAAATAAATATTTTAATAATACTTCAACATGACGACTACAGGAAATTTAGACGTCGAAGCATTCCAGATGATGATGCGTGCCTGGGTCGATGAATTAAGCACAAAACAGACAGAAAATTTAAATAAACAGACAGAAAATTTAAATGCTAGAATAGACGAATTAAAAGAATCTAATAAGAAACAATTAGAAGAACAAACTGAAAATTTTAGACAGGACACCATAAAAATTACAGAGAGTTAGAAGAGTTAAAAATTGATAATATTGAAATAAAACAAAGTATAATTGACAGTAATGCGCAGTTAACCGAAAAAATTAGTGACACCAACATACGTATTGATACTCTAGAGAATAATTTTAAACAAGCCTTACATGAACAAGTTGTTCGGATTGAAAATAAACAAAAAGAATTACGTCTCGAGTGGAGAAAAGATTTAAAAGAAACGCATAAACAAATAAATGATACTTTAACTACTATAACGCGAGAACAGGATGATAAAATCCAAGCTATTAATAATGTATCCCAAGTAAATACCAGTAAACTTAGAGAAATAGAAACACTTACTGTAGTTATTGAGAATAAAATTGAAGAAACTACGAAAGACCGGTCGGGAGACGTATCACATATGAAAGAAGAGATTCAAGAGGAAATGAACCAACTACGAAGTGAGTTAAGAAGATGACAGAACCAAATGACCATATTTCCTACACCAACAGAAGAAAGGAGCAGACTTAAGTTCTCAGGTGGTAAAGGGGAAAACAGTATGGAATTCCTAGCAAGAGTAGAGAAGGAAATAGAAAAAATTGGGAGTGCAATAAATGACGACGAGAAGATAGACTTCGTCACACGATATCTTAGAGATTCAGCCAGCCAATGGTACTCTATTATTAGAGATAACGTTAGTACATATCAACAGTTTTGTGAAGCATTCGAGAACCGATACTGGAATATACATACCCAACGACAAGTACGGGATCAACTCGAATATGTAAAGTTCAATGCACAAGGACAGCAGAGTATTGAACAATACACAATTACGCAAATAGAACGTGTAAAGCATCTCAAACCTAAATTCTCAGAATATGAAACTGTTTCAAAATTATCTTACCATTTTCAGCGAGATATCCAGTTAGCAGTTTATACACAAGGGATCAAAACCATAGAAGAATTTTTAATCCTTGTAACACAGTCAGAGAATATCAATAAAGGTAAGAACACACAATACTGGGAACAAAAACACGCAAATCATCACCATAATTATCACAGAGATGACAAGAAAGCAATACAAAACACTATACCGCACCGTGATAATTATAAAATAAATTATTCGCCACCAATGTACAACACTACAACACGCACAGCTAAAGAAACTGAACAAAATAATACAGCTAGACGACAAGGAGACGTTACATGGTCATCCAATCGTAAACAGTTTTCAAAACCAGCTGACAAACGCGTTGCCGCAGTACGAGGGGACGATGAAAAAAAATTGAAGAGAGAAGGCCAAGGAATGAATGAGACAGTAACATTCCACAGATGACCGTCTACATCAAAGGCGTCACAATGACTGAATAAACGGAAGCAAAATTATAAAATAAACAACATATACCCCTGCGATATTAGGGAAGACTTATTAAGCACCGAACAGGATATAAAGCGAGACGCGCAGCAAACACAATGCCCTATTGTGACTGTGAACATAAACAGGTGTAAAATATGAATGCTAGTTGATACCGGCAGCCAGCTGTCTGTTCTTAACGCTGCATGGGTTCAACGCAACAAGAAATATTTTAAAAATACTGCAATTTTGCCTGTAAATAATTTAAATATTACAACAGCTACAAATAAAAAAGAAAGAGTTAAACAACAAGCATATGTAACTCTAACATATAAAAATCTAGAGTTAGAACACCCTATGATAATTATGCATAAATTGATTTATGATGGAATTTTAGGTATCGATATACTAAATACAATAAATGCTAAGATTAATATTAGTGATAATATAATTATGTGTAATTATAAAAATGTTCAATATGAAGTAAACATGAACAGCGAGGAAGAAGAGTGCAAGGTAAGTGAAACACCTATTACTTTGCACAAACCACAAATACAATATGGTCCAACTCGACATGTGGATGCGATAGATGAAGGGATGGCGACACAGGAAGAAGAGAAACTGCACGAATTAATAGAAGAATATAGTGATGTATTTAGTGAAGTACCGACGCAGACGACAGTATACGAACATTCTATAGTTGTGTCAGACCCTACAAAAGTCATTAGGAAGACATACCCTATCCCAATGCGATATGAGGAAGAGGTTGAACTCGAAATTCGGCGTATGATCGAAAGTGGAGTCATAGAGCGATCGAACAGCAACTTCCTGAATCCTCTAGTGGTAGTGAAGAAGAAAAATGGAGAGATACGTCTATGCCTTGACATGAGGGAGCTGAACAGCATTGTATTAAAGGAGTATGACTGTGCACCAACTGCGGATGAACTATTTACTAAGTGTGAAGGAGCAAGGTATCTGACGAAGCTAGATTTACGCTCAAGTTTCTGGCAGATTCCAATTCGTGAAGAGAATAGAAAGTACACTGCTTTCCTGTATAAAAATAAATGCTACCAACACAGGGTAGTACCCTTCGGATTAAGCACGAGTTTAGCAGCCATCGTAAAGTGTCTAGAAAGAGCCCTAGGACCTGAAGTGGAACCCTACACCATGATATTTGTAGATGATATCTTAGTTGTATCTAAAACGTTAGATGAACATATAAAACATCTAAGCACGATATTCCAAAAGTTTAGGCAAGCGAACATATCCCTTAACCTAGACAAATGTGAATTTATCAAAACCTCTATCTAATTCCTAGGTCACATTATTTCATCCTCTGGTATTCAACCCGATCCTACCAAAATTTCCAGCATAACTAATTTCCCTATACCCGGAAATCTCAAAGAGTTAAGAGCATTCTTAGGACTCACAGGATACTACAGAAGATTCTCACCGTTATATGCAAGATATACGCAACTGCTTCTAGAGCTGACGAAGAAAGAAAAAAAATGGAAGTGGGAGAAGAAACATCAAGATGCCTTTAACCAAGTGAAAGAGTTGTTCATCGAAAATATTATGTTACATCATCCTCAACGAGAAGGAAAATTCGTAATATACTCCGATGCTAGTGACTACGCAGTAGGAAGTGTACTATATCAACAAGATATGATGGGAGAGCACCGAGTTATTGCCTACGCCAGTAGAGTCTTTAAAGGAGCTGAAAAACACTACTCCACATCAGAAAAAGAAATACTTGCTATAGTATACGCTCTTAAGCAATTCAGATATTATGTTTATGGTACTCATTTTGAGATACATACTGACCACCAAGCATTATCATTTTTATTAAAATGCAAAGTAACTAATGCCCGATTATTAAGATGGATTTTAGCCATTAGCGAATACTCATTTACCATTAAATACTGTAAAGGTAAAGACAATATTGTAGCGGACACACTAAGCCGATACATCAAAGAAGAATGTGAAGAAGTTTATGTGAGCGAAAAGAAAGAAGTACGATGGTTATCAATTAAATTCAAAGAGAATGATGAAGTAAAACAAGTGCTGAAAAACTTAGCACATCAACAAGATTTGGACGTGACGATAAGGGAGATGAAGAACCAAAAACAGCTACCAAATCATTATAAGGTACTAAATGGAATTCTTTTCAGGTTAGTAAGACAAGACTGGAAAATAGTACTAACTAATGACATGCTACAAAAATTAATTCGACCAGCACATGAGAGTTTAGCACATGCTGCCGCTCTGAAATGTTATTTGAGTCTACGAGAAGATTTTACGATCAATAATATGTATCGAAAGATAAAGAAAGAAGTAAAGAAGTGTTATGAGTGTCAAACGGCGAAAGGGCCGAATTTACACACATATGTAGGAATGCAAAGTATACAGAAGGAGAACAAAGGAGAGCTAATTGCAGTGGATTTTCTGGGACCATTACCACGATCAAGTCGAGGTGTGAAGCACATATTGGTATGTATCGATGTGTTTTCCAAGGCAGTCCGACTGTACCCAATTATGCGACCCACAACCAAAGTTGTTCTAAAGATACTACTGCAGAAATATATTCCGTTATATGGAAAAATGAAGAAGATACTCAGTGATCAAGGTGTACAATTCCAAAGTGAAAAATGGGAGAGGACGTTAAGGGAAAATGGAATACAACCAGTACTCACATCCATAAGACATCCTCAAGGAAACCTTGCTGAGAGAGTTAACAAAGAATTAGGTAAATATTTACGAATATATTGCCATAATCAACACAATAAATGGGCAGAATATTTACCATTTCTTGAAAAAGCCATTAACGAAAATTATAGTGAAGCAACAGGATACACTCCAATGGAATTAGAAGAAGATAAGAAGCCAACCAGATTTTGGACTAAATATATAAACAAACCTAATAACCAAAATGTACCTGTACCAATAAGTGTGAAAATTGGATACGCAAGACAACGGATAACAGAAAGGGGTAACAAGAGGGTAGAGAGATTTAATCTAACTCACAAGCTACAACAATTCAACGTGGGAGAAAGTATACTACTCAAAGCAAATCCAGTGGGAAAACGGAGTGATAATACGGCGAAGAAATTCTTCAGACTTTATAATGGACCGTATACGTCAAGACAGCGAGTAGGACAGAACACTTTCATCGTATATGATGAGATACAGAAGAAAGAAATTGGTAAATTCCACGCAACGTCATTTAGGAAGTTCTACACATGAAAACAGAGGTCAATGAAACCAGTTAAATCAGCTGTTTGTAAAGCCACCCTACTACAAGGTCGCAAGCAGTGAGCGTACGAAGAGGGGAGGTAAGACATTTGTATACACTCCAATTAAGGGTGAAATGACGAGTATTATTCTTTATTATTTGTTACATTTTTTTTTGCAAATAATAATAATAAATAAAAAAAAAATTATAATAAATAAATTTATTAAATTTTGTTTTGTTACCAAGCAGAGGAATAATGCGACAGTACAAATAAGTGATGTACTGAGCATGGAGTATAAAAATTTAAATTTACTTAATAAACTGTAAATAATTAATAATATATTAGAAATAAGCATGTTAGGGATTGCAGGCTTGGCTCAGACAAACATATGAACAGGTGTTTTGACCTGAATCAACGTGCACACACACACAAATGTAACTGAAAGTGTGTACACCAGTATTTTGCTAGTGTGTGTGAACGCAGGTCTCTGCAGGCGAGTTTGCCACCCCAAGATGAATAATTGCACAATTACTGTTTTTCCGTAATTATTCATAAACTAGAATTAAGAATTAAAATCCAAAAGCACCATAAAATGTAAATAAATTTACTAAATACTGTGTACGAAAACCACGCGAAAGTGACACACCGTACGAGTGTAATAGTGAAATAACTGTGTACAAATCGAAAGGGTTAAGTTGCAATGTCCAAAATTACAGTGAACATGTGTTGTAAAATTAGTTATAAGATAAGTATAAGAATATACTTACAGGAATCTGCAATTCGCAGAAATATAAAAAATAGCGAATTTGACAAAGAGTGGGGGAACTGAAACCAAAGACAGTTTCTAACATGTCGATTTTGTATCACTGGAGGGTGTCGACCAAGACATGGGTATAAATAGGACATGCAAGCTACAGTGGTCCTCTTTCTTGAATCATCCACGGTGTAGTGGGAGCTTATGCCCGTCAGCACGGCATATTTATTTTTTTTGTAAACAGTTTAAAATTGCCAGTTACATACAAATACGTAACTAAGCTGTAAAGACAATCATTTTAATTAATAACAGCACTACTTAAGAAGATCCATTAATGATTCGACACTAGACAAGAGGAGAGTTCCAGAGAGCGATACGACGCTGGACAAGAGGAGAGTTCCAGAGAGAGATACGACGCTGGACAAGAGGAGAGTTCCAGAGAGAGACAGCCGACGCTGGACAAGAGGAGAAGAGAGACAGCCGACGCTGGAGGCGAGACGAGGACGAACACCGATGGAACAAAAATGATCGAGTATGATTGACGACAATAAAGTGATAGACAACTTATTCATATCTTAATCATACAAAGAATTCAAAGACAGTTAAAGACATTAATATTTTATTTAAAAAATAAGATCAATGTTTCTTGTATAGTAGAGTTAAAATCATAGATGTTTAAGAAATACGATTAACGTAACAAGAGCTCAAATTAATATGATATAAAATGATTACAAAGCATTTAAATAAAAACAATTAGTATTTGAGAAAACAGTACTGAGAAACAATAACTATTAATATTTTGAGTACGTTACAATATAGAAAAAAAGATTTAAAAATTGATTTTGAAACATATTAATAGACTGAGTAGTCTGAAAATGAGATTTTTCTTTTATATAATAATTAGTAGCATAGAATATTTAGTCATAGCAGTAAGGATGTATATACCTTAAGCCTTACGGCATAATAACAAATAATAACTAATGTTTTAAAATCGAAGTCAGTGCCATGTGCACACATTTTTTTATAGTATCAAATAAATTTAATTACCGTTTCAAGTTACATAGAGTTTTTATTGCAGATACACCTGACACCCAATTTAAATGTTATATTGTTTAAAGAATTTGTCAATCTTGAACGTGAGATCGTTCACGCCTATTTATGCGTATGTAACGTTGCATAAATTTGGTGCTCCAAGATCGTGGGGCTCCACAAATTTAAATTATATTAAATTTGCAATTTGACACGTTATAATATATATATATATATATATATATATATATTATAACAGCACCAAATATCAATTATTTGGGGTTATATGTCAACAGTTTACTAAAATCATGTTTAAATAAATTGTAATAGTCAAAACTCCATTTGTATGTAGGAGCGATGAAAATAATGCTTTGTAAAACGACGCACACGTGGCCGTTATGTAATCAGCTCGCTGTACAAGGAAGGGCCACACCCAAACTGTTAATTATTAATATCTCGGAAACTAATAAATTAAGGCGAAATCCAAGATAGCCAAAATGTTTGCCGAAATATTAATAATAACGTGTGCAAATTTTACGCAATATAATTAACAAATAAAAGAGTTAATTAATTTAACTGAATAACTTCTGTAAAAATAGAGCTACATTAATGAGATTTTAACATGTTATAAAGATAATAATTTACAACAGATTGTATATTATAGATTTAGCACAACTTGGTTTGCAGCCAAGATATTGCAAAAATAAACTATCACAGGAAATCCGGACCGACAATTTGGTTTCGCCGGAATAATAATATTAATTCTCCGTCTGTGGGAATCTAACTTCATTCTCATGGACCAAGGGAATTCAAATTTTGTGTAGTAGGGGGAGCGTGTCAGCCAATCAAATCATTTGACGAATTCCCGACCAGCGCGGTGTTTTCGGGCTGAACCATCACTCTTCTGCCAGTACTTGCGAAGTAAAGACGTAATTCTTCGATCGTCTCATAACCATAGTTGTGAAGATTCATCAGAAGACTCTACGTGGTCAACACACGCAATTACGAACACAGTAAATACAGATCAACTGTACAACTCGTAATTATTGCGTAAAGGCGAGATACTCTTCATTACAACAACCAAGCTTATTGTGTACTACAAGCCGTGGTCATAAGCAAGCAAGAGATCCACCAGACTTCAAGACCAGACTTCAAGAATACGACAGAGAGGCCGTCTAAATCATTGGTGAACAGCTGACGAGCACAGCTACCACTCGAACGAAACACACACACACACACGCTGACGTGCGACGTGCGAATCGACGAGGGACGTAAACCAGTTCCAGCAGAGAGCCGTAGACGTTAAAATATTCAACAAACAGCAGGAGAGGAGAGTGTTGCCGAATTCTGAACTCAACGATCGAATCCAGGAGCTCTAAGCAGATTACTTTCTCTAGCAGATCGGATCGGGACCAGCGAGGGATATTTGGAGCAACTCTACTATCCACTTCAATAACAGGAAAGCAAAATCAACTTATTTATTTTTCACAACAAATTTTCTTGATTTTTCAATTAAAAGCATTGTAATTTAAACAATTCAGGTGCCATACAAAAATCAAAGACTCTAGTAATTAAGAATAAATTCATTGTGATAATCTGTATAGTAGGCTAAGTCATTAGTAAGCTGTAGTTAAGAAAATAGAAATAATACAAAAGCGCTATACAAATCTTAACTAACAATCTAATTATTAGCTCATACTGCAGTATAACAGAAGTCAGATCACTAGAAATGAAATTACGTGAACTAGACTGTCACGCCTAATTTATTTTGAAAATTATTCTAATAACTTCAGAGTTTTTATATTTTGTTTTATTAACATTTAAATTCAATTCAGTTAAAGCAATTTAATAAAATAAAATAATTTAATTAATTAAATTTTTACTTGCAATTAACTCGTCAAATAACGAGTTTAGATTCTTTTCAATTATCAACCAATTGAAAAACATTAGTCAACATAGATTCATTGTTTAGACTGTAAGATAATTGATAATATAATAACCATTTTATTCTTGTGTGTTGTTGGAGTAATAAACAACGTTTTAGTACCCCATATTGCATTGTTTTATTGTTGTACGACAAAGCCTACCAGTCTCACAAAACTCTCCCCCTTTAAAGTAACTTATTTTGTGTGTTGTTGCCATAAATTTGAGATTACCAGCTTGCGAAATTCAAATCCAAAATCCACACGCCCTAGTCGGAAGAATCCGCAAGATCGGACAGCAGGTAGGTACTCATACACAACACGACACAACAACAACGCATATAAGTAGAGTTGCATATGTTGGCCAACGTGGGGCCCGGCAAACGTACATTAAATTAAATTCACGTTCAGAACGACATAAGCAAAGTTGCATATGTCGCCCTGCACGTGGGGCCAGAAATTAAATTCAATTTAAATTTAATTTTCACGTTAAAACAAAGTTTGCTGTTTTAACTCTTAAAACAGCTGGCGTCCAACTGAACAATCCCCAAAGAGTTTTGTGATTGGTAGCGGTACAGCAGTGAAATTATTTTGTGTATTTGAAATTATTCTGTGTATTTGAAATTGTTGTGTATTTAAAATGGAAACTGATAAAATGCTTAAACAGTTATTACAAGAAATTAAACAAAACGCGGCCAAAGCGGAACAAGCTAACGCGGAATTGACCGCTAATATGAACGCGAAATTTGAACAAATAACAGCCAATGCTGAAATGAATAATGCAGAAATAACGTCCAAGATCGAGGCGCAACGAGTCAGTCTAACCGAGAAATTAGACCAAAGCAACGCCGACATAAACGCCGAGATTAAGCAAAGCAACAAACAAAGTAGTAAAGAATTGACCGCGAAAATAGACGAAAGCGCGAAAAATTTAGACGCTAGAGTCACCAAAATCGCGGAAAGCAATAAAAAAATCAAAGAAAGCAATAAAGAGTTAACCGCTAAAGTCGCTGAAATCGGTGAAAAAGTACATACGGTGGATACCAAAATAAATGAACGGTTTAAGGTTTTTGAGACCACTATGCAAAAATCGTTTATTGAACAAGTAACACGTATGGAGGGCCGGTTCAAAGACCATATAAGCCGCTGTGAAAAACAAACGCAAGACGTCGCGAAAAAAGTCGACTCTCTCGAGATAAAGATTCAAGCTGACGCGACAGAAACGCAATGTCAAGTAAATAGACTAGACGCTTCAATTGTAGAGACGCGATCTAATATAGACTCTAATAAAGAGTGTCTTACAAGCGTTAAACGACGAGATTTTGAAAGTACGACAGGAGGTACGGAGGAGATCCGCTCCTAATATTTTAGTACAAGGTCCTGTCGACGAGAAAAATCGTGTGTATTTTACAGGGGAAAATAACGAAAACCCTATTGAATTTTTGTTAGCCTGTGAAAGTGAAATGGCAAGGGTAGGGTCGAGACTTGAAGATCAAGATAAAATACAGTGGGTAGTTAACGCGATGCGTGATTCGGCGCGTAAGTGGTATAACATTGTACGCGATAGAGTGTCCACATACGCGGACTTCAAACAAAAATTTGAAAGCCGGTACTGGAATTCGCATACTCAAAGGCTTTTATGAAATGAACTGGAGTATGGGAGATTTGATAGGAAAATGGGTATTACCGCGGAAAATTATATTATCCAGCAGGTCGAGCGCGCGAAGCATTTAACCCCAGCATTTTCGGAGATTGACATAGTCACGAAACTTGCCTATCATTTTAATCACAACATAAGGGTAGCTGTGTTTACGCAGGGTATACGCACGGTCGATGAACTGCTCATTCTAGTATCCCAAAGCGAGACTGTTTTTGATTTTGGTGGGTGGCGTTATAACCCTGATTTTCGCCGAAATAACGAAGGGCAGAATACACGGGAACAATATCACCAGCAACCTGATCAAAGACCGAGTACAAGTTCTACTCCACCCCAGACATCGTCAAAATCCCCAGATAAGACCTTTGAATACAAAGGCAAGCCAAATATCGGTAGGCCGAAAGGGCAATATAAGGGTAACGATGGGGCCCCGATTAGAGCAATCCAAACGGTCGAAATAGTGAGAAGTGATACAGTAGAGCAAGACAGGGATACTCCAAGCAATAAAGACCCTTGTGAGAAGAAAAAAAAAATCGTAAGTTTCCAAAAAACTTGGAAACGGGCGCCTCAAGGGGGGAAGCGCCATAAATCATGCTAAAATGTATAGAAATAAAATAGGTAAAAATAAGAAAAATGCTAGATTTAAGAAAAGTGATTTTTCTACAGAAATTTGTACGCCAGTTAACAAAGTATTCCAACCGGAAGGTACGGAACCATGGTTGGCGGTTAACACAATACAACAATGGACTCCGACAATTGTACGTCCGGTGGAACAGGAACTTCACGACGACGTTCCCACACAGTCAGCGTGGGAAGACGTGGACGACGAATCCGGTGACACCGACAAATTTGACCGGTGGGTAGCGAAATACTGTAGAACCACTCGTAAAAATGGTTACGATATATTACAGTTAAAAGATAATGTAATTGTATTATAATTAAAATTAAAATAAATTAACTGTGTTTTATATTATTAATAATAATTGTAGATAGATTGTGTAAATAATAATGCTTTATAACGCGGTAGCTAACGAGCGTGCACAATGAAACAAACGCACAGGCAGGAAATAGTTACGTCACACGGTAACTGCCGACCGACGGTTTGAATGTAGGTCAAGCAATTAGTGCCGCGCGGCAGGCGATAACGAATGTAAACAAACGGTCAGCACATTCCTTTGCGCGCGTGCCATTGTTGACAAACAAACCCTCTGAAAGCCTGCGGTTAGATACTACCCGTTCTAAAAACATTGATACACAATGATTTGCAAATATAATATTATTAAGAGAGTGTATTTAGGATTAAGTTATATATATGTGGAAGAACATTAACGCACATGTATGTTTCTTTAGAATAAGTAATGCAATGTATAAGTAGTAAGTATAATGATTACAAAATACGTGTATAATAATTGAAAAAAAAAAACTAATTATTACATTCATTTTTTTTTTTAAATGGGTGGGGGCATATATAACAGCACCAAATATCAATTATTTGGGGTTATATGTCAACAGTATACTAAAATCATGTTTAAATAAATTTTAATAGTCAAAACTCCATTTGTATGTAGGAGCGATGAAAATAATGCTTTGTAAAACGACGCACACGTGGCCGTTATGTAATCAGCTCGCTGTACAAGGAAGGGCCACACCCAAACTGTTAATTATTAATATCTCGGAAACTAATAAATTAAGGCGAAATCCAAGATAGCCAAAATGTTTGCCGAAATATTAATAATAACGTGTGCAAATTTTACGCAATATAATTAACAAATAAAAGAGTTAATTAATTTAACTGAATAACTTCTGTAAAAATAGAGCTACATTAATGAGATTTTAACATGTTATAAAGATAATAATTTACAACAGATTGTATATTTTAGATTTAGCACAACTTGGTTTGCAGCCAAGATATTGCAAAAATAAACTATCACAGGAAATCCGGACCGACAAGTTGGTTCCGCCGGAATAATAATATTAATTCTCCGTCTGTGGGAATCTAACTTCATTCTCACGGACCAAGGGAATTCAAATTTTGTGTAGTAGGGGGAGCGTGTCAGCCAATCAAATCATTTGACGAATTCCCGACCAGCGCGGTGTTTTCGGGCTGAACCATCACTCTTCTGCCAGTACTTGCGAAGTAAAGACGTAATTCTTTGATCGTCTCATAACCATAGTTGTGAAGATTCATCAGAAGACTCTACATGGTCAACACACGCAATTACGAACACAGTAAATACAGATCAACTGTACAACTCGTAATTATTGCGTAAAGGCGAGATACTCTTCATTACAACAACCAAGCTTATTGTGTACTACAAGCCGTGGTCATAAGCACGCAAGAGATCCACCAGACTTCAAGACCAGACTTCAAGAATACGACAGAGAGGCCGTCTAAATCATCGGTGAACAGCTGACGAGCAGAGCTACCACTCGAACGAAACACACACACACACACACACGCTGACGTGCGACGTGCGAATCGACGAGGGACGTAAACCAGTTCCAGCAGAGAGCCGTAGACGTTAAAATATTCAACAAACAGCAGGAGAGGAGAGTGTTGCCGAATTCTGAACTCAACGACCGAATCCAGGAGCTCTAAGCAGATTACTTTCTCTAGCAGATCGGATCGGGACCAGCGAGGGATATTTGGAGCAACTCTACTATCCATTTCAATAACAGGAAAGCAAAATCAACTTATTTATTTTTCAACAACAAATTTTCTTGATTTTTCAATTAAAAGCATTGTAATTTAAACAATTCAGGTGCCATACAAAAATCAAAGACTCTAGTAATTAAGAATAAATTCATTGTGATAATCTGTATAGCAGGCTAAGTCATTAGTAAGCTGTAGTTAAGAAAATAGAAATAATACAAAAGTGCTATACAAATCTTAACTAACAATCTAATTATTAGCTCATACTGCAATATAACTAGAAATGAAATGACGTGAACTAGACTGTCACGCCTAATTTATTTTGAAAATTATTCTAATTAACTTCAGAGTTTTTATATTTTGTTTTATTAACATTTAAATTCAATTTAGTTAAAGCAATTTAATTAAATAAAATAATTTAATTAATTAAATTTTTACTTGCAATTAACTCGTCAAATAACGAGTTTAGATTCTTTTCAATTATCAACCAATTGAAAAACATTAGTCAACATAGATTCATTGTTTAGACTGTAAGATAATTGATAATATAATAACCATTTTATTCTTGTGTGTTGTTGGAGTAATAAACAACGTTTTAGTACCCCATATTGCATTGTTTTATTGTTGTACGACAAAGCCTACCAGTCTCACAAAACTCTCCCCCTTTAAAGTAACTTATTTTGTGTGTTGTTGCCATAAATTTGAGATTACCAGCTTGCGAAATTCAAATCCAAAATCCACACGCCCTAGTCGGAAGAATCCGCAAGATCGGACAGCAGGTAGGTACTCATACACAACACGACACAACAACAACGCATATAAGTAGAGTTGCAATATATATATATATATATATAAAGCACTTACCGGTGGGTCTTAAACAATTAGCCTGCCATAAAGATGAGAAGACGACACACAAAAATGCTCTGCTAAACTGAGGAAGGCAGCTGGAGTAGTTTGCGCAGTGGAGGCGAGACCGGAACTGAACTTCGCCACGTGCTCAGAACCGAGACCTGAATTCGGCCTGCTAGATCGCGTTCAAGGCCGAAACAGTGCCACCGATATCACGTTCCCCAACCAATAACTAGATAACTATCCGCATCAATTATTGAAAGAAAAAAAAAAAGGATTTGCATTTCCTCGAACGCCGGGTTATGCAAACTCTGGCACATGGCGTGTTCCGTGTTTGTAGACAAACATTTAGACATTTAGACTGTGCTAAATTCTATCATTCTATCATTGCAGTTTTAAAACAAATATGAATAAAAATAAAAAAGTGTTTTATATTTGCAAAACATCAGTTTTTCATCGTTATCGTTAGTAGAGAAGAATGAAATTAAGAATTTAGGTCGCGAGACTTCTGATTTATTAGTTTCTCAGTCATCGTCAAGCAGAAATCAGACTTATTGTAGGAAATTTAACGTGTCCATTTATTCCAAACATAAGTGGTTGTGTGGCTGTCCTGAAAAGAATGCACTATTTTATTTTCCTTGTTTATTATTTGGAGGTGATGCAACTTGGACAAAGGTTGGAGTGAATGATTTAAAACATTTAGGCGAGAAAGTAAAAAAACACGAAGATTCAGAAAAACATATGAAGAATGTAATTGATTTAGCTATGTTAGGAAAAGTAAACATTGCACATCAGTTAAGTGACGCTTACAAACAACAAACAAACAAACAAACACAATGAAAAAGTGAGACAACATCGAGAAATTCTCTCGAAAATTATTGACTGCATCAAGTTTTGCAGAATATTTGAGCTTCCCATTACATGGTCACAATGAAACTTCACAGTCATCGAATCCTGGTGTATTTCGAGGATTGTTAGAATTTGCTGGAAAGTTAGATGAGTCGCTTAAAAGTCATTTTATGAAGTCAACAGTGTTTAAAGGAACGTCTAAGACAATTCAGAATTAACTTCTAGACTGTATCCTTGGGGTGTGTCATGATGAAATACGTGCTGAAATTAAACAATCTAAATTTTTATCAATAATGTCGGATGATACATCAGATGTGTCAGGTCTTACACAGCAAGTTATTGTTTTTGTTATGAACTGAGAGGAATTGTGCATGAAAGATTCTGGGGATATTTTAACCCGAAATGCTGAAGTGTTAGCAGAATGCATTTTAGAACAGGTAAATATAATCCTGAATGGCGACAGTGACAAACTTATAGCTCAGACTTACAACGGAGCCCCTGTTTTCAGTGGCGAGAAGGGAGGTGTGCATAAAATAATTCAACAGTCACACAAATATGCACATTTTGTGCACTGTTATGCGTATCAATTAAATTTAATTATAGAAAAGGCAGCATCACAAAACTCACAAGCTCATATTTTTTTTCAGTAGTCTTGCCGCTATACCTGGATTTTTTTCGAGTCACCCTCACGATTATCTATTTTAGACAGTATTTGTAAACGAATACCTCGAGTATCAAACACAAAATGGAATTTTAAAAGCCGGTTAGTGAACACTGTTTTTGAAAACAAGGAAAGTCTAATAGTATGCTTTGAGAAACTTCAAATTGACCAAAATCATTCCACTGTGCAAGCGGCTGCAGGTATTCTCCGTATGCTGAATGACCAGGACTTCAACTTTTGGCTAGAATTTTCTCATCACATCATGTCTCATGTGGATATTTTATATAACCAGCTGCAGCACCATAATGCAAACTCCAGTAGTATCTATAATGCAGTAAATAAATGTCTTGAGCCAATCATGAATGAAAGAAGTAGACTTCCTTCTGTTACTGACAAACAAGAAGACACTCCACTCATGAAGAAAAGGAAAACGTTATCACATAACCTTGTTTCTGCAGAGAAGGTGTGTGTGATATTATTTGTTATCAGATAAAAGAGAGATTTTCTTTTAATAAACATCTGTCAGCAGCAAAACTGTTAAATTTCTCCCTCTCCAAAGAAAATATAAGTTCTTCACCCGAATTTGCTGAAACTATTGAAGCTTACCCTTTCTTGTGTAAAGAATGTTTGGAAACTGAACTATCTGTTTTATACAAGAGACAAGAATTCCGCAGTAATTCAGAGGTTATGAAAACTTACAAAATCATGTTGGATACAGGAATTGCCGAGTCCTGCACAGAAGTGTTCACTCTCCTCCAAATAATTCTAACTACTCCCATGACTACTTCTGAGCCCGAGAGGTGTTTCTCCACGTTGAAAAGAGTTAAGACTTTCCTAAGAAGTACAATGACACAAGAGTGTCTTGCTGCTTTAGCTATGTTAAGCATAGAAAAAGAAATGATTGAAAATATTATTAATTTTAATGACAAAGTTATCAATAAATTTTCCAGTTGCAAAGAAAGGAGAATGGACTTCATGTTTAAATAAAATTGTGAAAGACACAGAGATTTATTTCTGTCTTTATTTAAGAACATAACTGACTATTATATTTTAATTTGAAAATTTTAATGTCTATAAGGTTAATGTGTAAATTAAAAATTATAATTTGCTTGAATTTTAACGTGTAGGACTCTAGAGTTTGGAACTTAAATCATAATTAATCATAATCATAAATATCATCACCAACAGCAGCAGCAGCAGCAGCACCAAAGAGGATTGGACCAATGTTTTATCACAGCTTCAGCTTCAGTACAGGTAAAAGACCTAGTAATAGTATATAAATTTCACTAATACAGTAACTTATATGATAACAGTAAATGTTGAAATTTGAAAATTGTAGTGCAGCCCCACCAAACTAAAATCTCACCAGCCACCACTGGTTTTAACTGAACTTAACTTTACAGAACACCAACTAACTGAAGATATTTAAAATAAATATATGTATATATATATATTGTAAGAAAACCCTGTATGCCGGTCCTTACAAAAATAAAATAGTAGAGAAAAATTTTATAAAAAATAAAATTTTCAATAAAAAAATAATTTTGTTTATGTTAATCAATGTTTGTAAATAAGAAATAAGGCTGTTTTAAAGGTTTTGTAAAAATTTTAATAATTAGGAAGGTATTTATTAACTATCGAGCACTTCTGGAAGATTTGAACCTAGTCTGGAGTTAAATAGATTAACTCCAGTCAGCAATCGATCGATGATTTTTCTTGCTGGTCCAATATCTCACTCAAATAAAATATTTTCTTCTTCTTGAAGTCCCTTAGCCTTAATAAATAACCTTAAATTAGCCTGTGAAATAATAACAGATAAAAAACAATTGAAATAAATGGATTTATTAAACAATTTAATAAATAATCGATTTTATATCGATTGAGAACAATTATCGACTCCGTCTCAGGGAATTATCGATTGTGCATACAGTATAAAAATTATTATAGGTATTATATAAAGGACAGGTTCTTTGAGCGATTAAATTAATAGTCAGAGAAGGGTGACGAGAAAGTATAACATTAACAGTTAAAGTAAATTTAATAATTATTATTTAACAGTATTTAAATAATTCTGATATATAATGTTTAAGAAAATTGTTTTGTCAGACCATATGTAGCTTCTATGACGTCACTTGATGATGTAAGCAGATTTGTAAATTTCAAAGATGGCCGCTACTAGTTCTGGCGAAGTCACGGAAAAAGTCGTCGTGTTAAAAATTCAGCAAAATTATCTTCATGAATGTTTGAAATGTCCCCGCACTGGCGTACTCTGTCTATTAGGTAGTTTGGTGTGTTCTGAAGAAGTGTTCTGTGTATATTGGTGTTAATTAAGTTATTTGGTATGTGTTCACTTCTGTTGGTTAGGTTGTCTGTAAAAGTGATTATGCGTTGTAGCGTGAATTGTGTCAAATATATTGTTTTACTGTTTTATATCACTCGTATCATGAAGTTAGGTGTTATTTTTCACTATTGTCGTTAAAGTTTTGGTAAATTTAGCTAAGAAAGTGTTCAATTCATCTAACTCTCGATGGACTGTCATTAATAGCAAACTGTCGTACCATTTTCTACTCAGTTTTAAGGAACGTTTTTTCACACAACTATTCAGCTTGATATTCAACAAAAGACTAATTAACTTGGTTAAAATCTGGCCCAGTTAATCTTTGAAAAAGTATTGTTAACATATTTCGATTACCCATACATATGATACAATATTACATTATATATGGAATATATTTATTTTATTCATCACTTTCATGAATTATGAACCTTATCATTGGTTTAATCATCTCATTCCTTTTAAATTGATATATTATAGTCCATATCTGTGGACATTTTGTGGAAATTACCAAATTTCTTTCCTTTTTGAAAATCTAGGCTCAAAATCTGATTTCCGCCTTTATACAAATTTTTCTTCCATTTTAATTGTTATTAATTCTATTATAATAAATTTTAATTAGTCATATTTCTCTTCCTTTCCTTAAATACATATAAATTAAACTTTTGTACTGGTTTTTTGTGTTAGTCTCTGAATTTGACATTGCTCTTTAAAATTAATTAATTTATATATTTTGAAAATTTACAATATTTTAAGGTATATTTCCTTATTATCATTTTAACTCATAGGATCATTCCCAGTAGTGGTTAACTGATTTACCTTATCTAAATCTTGCTAGTTTACAGGATTTATAAGTGAATTATACTGGTTTATATGGTTTCTGTGAATTCACCAAATGGCCTAGAGTTTAGAATTTTACATTTCTGTTTTTCTCAAATAAATTTAATTCTACCACTCCTCTGACTTTACATAGTTATTATTACATGAAAATAAAATGGTTTATAACTTATTGTGAGGTGTAGTATTTAATTAACACTACTGTTATAAAAAAATAATTATGAACATGATTTAGCCATCTGTACAATTGAACTTATTGCTGACATGGTTTGAACATATACTTTTAACTCTTTTTGAATTAACACAGCATACCTACTGAAACATTATTAATGGTATGTATGCTGTTATTTAGCAAACATTATTCATTTTAAACACATAATATAAATCTTATTTTCTAATAACTCTTACAAATACATTGATTTTATGGCTGTGAACAAACAGTTTATTTAAACATTTTAAACCTATGAATACTAAATTAATGCCAGTCCTTTCTGGTCTAAACCATTATTATTTATGATCCCCTTCATCAGTAAACATGACCACCCATACTCTAGTTATTAGCATTTTTTACAAATGTCTTGTAAACAAAGAGTTACATTAAAATAATAAAATACTGGAAATCTTCCATTTTATTATTTTATTATGCTGTTTATTATTGGATATTAAAGTTGTTATATAGCATATTGATAAGTCATAGTATCACTAACTTTACGTTTATTGCATTTCCAAAAAACACTTACACAAATTCACTTTCACTGGTGGTTCTGATATTTTGAGTCTCACTATCTCAGACCAGACCTTTAGTAATCATGGACTGTTAAGACTTGTTTATTTTCTTTATTACACAATAGCTTTAGTCGGTTCACTTCTTATAATACTATACACACTTTAGTTTTCTAAATAATTACATTTTATAGGATTTTGGTATGTTATACTTTCTTTTTAATCGTTTTGGTGGGTTTGGGGTTGATGGTAGTTAATAATAATAATAGGTTTTACAACGGTGTTTCTTTCATACTATTTCTTCCTCTCCTTCTTATCTTCTTTCTGGTCCTTCTTCTTATCTTCTTTCTTGTCCTTCTTCTCATCTTCTTTCTTGTCTTCATTCTTGTCCTTCTTCTTATCTTCTTTCTTGTCCTTCTTCTCATCTTCTTTCTTGTCCTTCTTCTAGTCTTCATTCTTCTGGTCTTCTCGTCTTCCTTCTTCATTCTTGAGTAAACCAAGGTACTTTGTGTTATCTCGACTGATGTTTAGTTTGGAGCATCGAAGTTATTTACTGATACGGACCTTGCTTTTCTCTAAAGGTTTCAGGGTATTGTTTTCTTCCTGATCATAAACTTTATTCTTCCTTCTTCTTGTCTTTGGGGTATTTTGGTGTTCACCACTCTTAAACTGATTCTCTTTCTTCTTGATATGGTGTTATTTAATTTGTTTACTGCTCCTAACTTCCTGGGTAAATTACTGATCTTATAATATGAGTTGCTTTTAATAATTTCTTTGATATTTAAACAGTGGTTTTTATATAAGGTAATGAGGATTTTTATTTTATCGTGGTTCATTCCTTTGATTTCATTAAATCTCATTCAATATTATTTTAACATTTGTGGTGTAATTAATTTTTATGATTTTATATGACTTAATAAGTACGGTAGTGGATTTTCTGTCGCGCTACAATATATATATGTTTTTATTCTTGGATTTCATTTCGTTTATGCTTCAAGGATACATTGATCACACAAAGGCACTATACTCCACTACCAAATCCACCTTTGCAAACCACGTCATTGAAGCAAACCACACATACACAAACATCGACAACAACATGGATATTCTACATGTATAGACAAAAGGCCGAAAACTAGACACTCTTGAACACTTGGAAATATACAAACACACAAAAACACATAAAAGCAACATCCTAAACGAACAGACACATTTCCAATCACACGTATTATTCAAAGATATCACACCACACACACACAAAATCGATCCTTCAAAAGTCGACTCGACACCATCGCCAAGAACAAGATGGACAGCGCTCCCAGTGAAGCCTCCCAGTATAAGCCTCTGATGAAGCTTATAATAAGCAAAAACTGGTACAGGTTATAAGGCAAAACCTTTACGTTTTTACCAATAACAAACTTTGTGTTCAGAGTCAGTAATGACATATTTATATTTATATTTTTTTATGTTGTAATTTTGTTTAATTTTAGATTTATGTTTTATGTGTGTTACAAATGATATTAATGAAACAATGTGACAAAAAATATGTGCTTTATTATATCAAAAGCAATCGACTTGTTTCAGAACTATGGCTGCAACCCAAAGAAGTACGAGAAGGTGCACAACCAGTAAAGATAGTAGTAGGATCAGCTCGTGGTAATACACAGCTCAACTGTCAAGGAAAAGACCAAAGTGGCAGATTGTTGGAAGCAGGCACTGTGTATGGTAGTAACACCAGATTGTTTGAGAGAACACAATCTACTGAATGGTCTCAGGACTACCATCTATACAAAGTAACATGGACACCGAGTGAGTACATTCATTGGAGCTAACCGATAGACAGGTTGTTCAGCACATAGAAACACTTAATTCACATGTATATTTGGTTTCAGGTCGTCTGATATTTGCTGTAGACAATCAAGAAATAGGACGTATAGAGAGCGTAACTGATACGTCGATTCCTTGGGCCGAATTAGCCTCATTGGAGGAGAACGAGGTAAACCCAGCCTTAAATCGTATAAATATAATATGAAATATTGAAATGTTAAGTGAAATATAATTGGTGCACAAGACTACTTCATGTCTTATATAAATCAAGTAAGAATATAAGGAAGTACAAGTATATTTGAGGTGAGTAAGGTCAATCACTGACTTACAAACAGGTTCTGCTCTGACCGGTCAGTTGAAGGCTATCTATCTACTTTGGTAGTAATTTGGGTATGATAATACATATGTATTTACAATATTGCAAACCACAAAGTTTAATATGGACTTCTTTAGCAGGCTTAATTACCTCTAGAACTACATTTCTCAAAGTCATACAGACATTGTCGGAAAATGCATGTCATAGGAAGGCATGTTTTTTGTCTAATGGGGTTTTTTGTTTATAGAACAAAGCAAATAGTCAATAAAGAACAACATGAAGAAGTACAAAAGAGAATATAAAAATACAATACAAAAGTAGAAAAGTAAAACTGGGACTGAAATAAGATAAAAAAGTACAATAAAATTTAATGCTACTACAAGTTGAGAAGCTACTATTAAATGAAAAATAATAAAATCGAGTCTCTAGTTGGGACGCCATTGAGAAGCTACTTTTATCTTTAAAATAACTTGCAAACATCTTTATTTATTATTCATGAAATATTTAAATTTCCCCCAGTTCCAAAATGCTTACCTGTATGGGTCCAGGATCTTTCACGCGAACTCGTGACCTGCAAGTGTGATTATGGGTTCATTTTATTTAATAAATTCAACTCTAATTGACTGCATTAACTAGCTCTGTTTTATTTAACATTTTTTTTTTTATTCTCTTTTTTAAGTTCCTTACTTTCTACTTTCCTTCTCAGGAACAATTACTGATTCTTACTTACTTTTCAAAACAAAAAGAATTAATGTATTTATTTATTATAATAGGTATACTAAATATATCTTGTAAGGCAACCCAGTACCCGCTCACTCTCTCCCTTTCATACGTTTTGCCCCCTTAAAAATGAGAGATCTCTTTGCCCATTATATAACTTTTATTTTCATATTTATATTTATTTAAATTGTATGTTTACTTCCCTGTTATCGCCTCAGACATGTGGTGAAATCACTACCGGTTTTTTGTTCACTTGGGTTTTCCGAAATACACTTTCTCGTTAAATTTTGATCACTGGTTGTTTTCTGATGTTACACTGTTATTGTAATACTGTATCATATTTTTATTTGTAGTTTATTCCAATTTTTAACAATTTTATCATATTTTGACTCGCGAGGCTTATTACACTGAACCGCGCGGTTCTGCTAGGTGACGCGAAGTGCGGTTTCAGTGCCGACTGCCTGATGCTTATTTATTGTTTATTTACACAAATTTTCACATTTTCGGCCAGTCGGTCTACATTGCTGAATAGATATTAAGCGAACCGCGCACCAACGCAGCTGCGCGGTTTTGAGTTTAGAAGCCGACTGACGCTTACTGAGATGTTTTCAAGATGGCCCTCCGCATCCCGAGAGCATCAACTTGCCTTCTCATTGGCTAAGCGCATTTATCGCAAAATCTCGTTGTTTAACGTCATCTCGCTGCCGGCGACCAGGGAAACTGTACGTGCTCTTCACGATGTCAAAACCGGCACCCGCGCACTCGGACACATTCCGATGCTCCAGGTTTCGTTGCATGTTGCCTGGCTTATTGTACAAACCTACAACTGGGTGTTTCAAAAGTGAGTTTCGATTATTAAAAACTGAGGCTCTGTGTGGGTAACTCCACAGTATTATAACTGATAAAAGAATAAAATGAATCCCATACTCCTGTACCATTACAAAGTTAGCACTAGTACCTGGTGGAATACTCTTTGCTCATCATGGAAAAAAAAACAGTAGTAATAAACAAGAAAGTTTATATTAATATTAAAGTACTGTATATCTTTCAAACTATTCACAACTGCTGATTGTCCAATGATTGTAATGGCAAGTAATTACCAATTAGTGGTAACTCAAAACATCATGTTTTACTTGAATATTGTTACTTCTTGTACAGTTTTTTAATCTCAGTACATTGCAAATAAATTGATCTCATTTGGTTAACCTGAGTTAATGTTGTTATGAAAAGTTTGATTATAACTAAATGTTTAATTAATGCTATCCACAATCTGCATTTTATATGTTGCAAAAGACGTAGCTTATTGCAAACATTTTTTTATTTCTAATAATATCAGATAATAAAGAAACATTGCCCTAATTATTTACTACACCTAAGACTTATGATTACAAGAAAACACAGTGAATAAACAATTGATTTGGTAAGTATAACTTTATTTCTAAAACTTTAAGATGGGGGTTATCAATGTGAGGAGTATGCTGAGGAGACTGTTTTTGGGTTGGAGAGCTGTGAGGAGTTAAAGGTGTTCCATAAGGCCGGGCAGCCACCAGAAGCGGAGTGGACTGAGCTTGTAAAATCGAAACAATGTTGTTCAATGAACTGACTTCGCTTCCCCCACCACACCACCTTCTCACTGACAACCATAGGACAATGATTCTTTTTCAAAAATTTGTGTAACTTAATAATTGATTTCTGTAAATTTCAGTTGTTGTAATTAATATATAAATAAAAATTACTTTAAACAAATTGCTATGTTCTCTTTTGGCCCTATCGCCTTCCAATAATTAGTATCACATGCTGTTATATCATTATAAATAATATCAAAAAGTTCGTTAAACTGGTCGTGTGACATTCTGAAATAATTTTTAAATTGTTCAGCGGTCAAATCATCAAAAAGTGTTTGAAATTCACCACAGTCATTTCGTCGTCTCAGATAAAGACTTTCCCATTCTTTCTTGCGCTTAGCAGCTAACACACTCCAACATGATAACTGAATTCAGTGTCTGAATTATCAGATTCTGAACTAAGTTTAGAATATTCCATCTGTTTGAAATTTAGCACGTCTGACATCGTCGAGGTTATAAACGCAACTCAAGTACACTCCGCTTTCGGTTGCCGCCCCCTAAGTGACTCCGCTCAACTCTGCTACGCTCAACTCCACTCCGCTCCGCTTCACTCCACATCTGGTGGCCACCTAGCCTAACTGCTAACTGCTAAGGACACTCTATATGTATATATTCTACAATACCAAATGTTATTTGTAATTAAGTTATACCTGTTATAATTTTATGCTCTGACATACCTTCCCAGAAATATTTATTATTTACTGTTCTAATACGTTTAGCTGTAATATTCATTTAGCCTAGATGATGAGATTTTATATACTTAACATCTCATCTATAATATTACACTCCAGCCAAATGTAACTTTTGAACAAGCAAACCAAGTTCTCATTTTTAACTCGACCATTTAATATTTGTCTGTCTGTCTATTTGGAGGATGTCTCACAGTAACTTTTGAATATATCAACCAAATTTTGTAAAACCTCATACACATTTACACTTTTACCCTGCAGTCGACTATTATTTTTGAGATTGATCCTCCAACATTTGGGGAGGGGGAGGCAGGAGGGAAAAATCTGATGGGTCGCAATGAAACACAAATTGTAAAAGTCCTTTTGGAGTACAAATTAAAGAGAATGTTAACAACAATCTTAGAATATAGTGTTCAGTTTTGATATTTCAAAATTTTAGTATACCATTTTGAAAACTTTTGAATTTTAGGGATTAAAATTTTGAAAAAATTGAAAAATCCATGATGGGTATCAAACTGAAGGAAATTTTAACCCTACTTTGAACATGTTTTAACTGTAGGAAACTATGGACTGAAAATGAAAGTCAAAATTATAAAAGTCTATGTGGGGAATCAAATTATGGGGAATGCCATTCAAAATATGAACTTTGTATTCTTAGTAAATTATCAAAATCAATAGACATGGGCCAGGCAGGATCCAGCTTCAAACAAAGGTATATTGAACACATAAAAGCATTACACTCCACCATCGAATCCACCTTTGCAAACCATTCATTGAGGTAGACCACACATTCACAATCATTAACAACAACATGGAAATTCTATGTGTATACATGGAAGGCTGAAAACTAGACAGTCTCAAAGAGTTAGAAACATACAAACACATGAAAACGCACAGAAACAACATTCTAAATGAACACACAAAATTGTAATTACACATCTATACAATATGTTATATATTTTAACACATTATATAACGTGCACACACACACACACACACACACACACACACACACACACACACACACAACAATTATCTTGTGAATAACACACAACAGGATAGTCAGTGCATCTAGTGGCAGCCTCTGATGAAGCTCTTAATGAGCAAAATCTGGTTCAGTCAGAGAGGTAAAAATTAAAAAACAAATATAAAATAACTGTGTTCCATGTCATAATAATGTATTTTAGTTAGTGCTAACAATTGGACATGTCATGAACAACAAAATCCAAAATTAATACCTTTCAATACCCCTTGCAAATTTTGTATTACCTTCACACAGTTTGTAAGCTAAGTCTACAAAAACATTTTACATACTAGTATCAGTAGTTACTTGCACAAAAGTTTAGATATAAGCCTGCAGATATAGGGCTTACAGCCCTTGTTAATCTTAGGGTCATTGAGAAAAAATACAATGTCAGTTCCTTGCAACAACATCAGATTTTTTTGTATGGTATAATTACCTTCCGATAGTTAGCATATGATTCAAAACATATCCATTTGTGTGTGTATACAAAACACATAAATTCCTGGAAAAAATTAAAACGAAAAATAAAAAATATGAGAAACAACATATTATCACTGCCTTCTCATGGCATTTCTCATATAACACTAAGAATCTTACATACAAAGAACGTTACTCGCAGGTTGGGAAAAATTAAAATTTATTGTGTTTGTACAGTTAGATTTATGTACAATAAATGTACTTTATTCAAAATTGTGAATGAGTTCTACAGCTCAGGGAACATACTAGTTACAATTGTTTATACAATGTATCACAGAAGTATTGATTCATTGGTGGTATTGGATATAGACAACTCTAAGCAATGCAGCTTATCTACCATGATATTGCAAATAATCCTGTTCATGTAACTAACAGATTATTGCCATGTGCAAGGAATAATTAACATTATTTAGTAATATGTAATACTATTCTTCATCAAGATGTATTTTTACTTACTTGGAACATGTTTCCGCCATCAAATAGTTTGCCCATCTGTGTATTTACATTTCCCCCTATGAGTTCAGCCAGTAGCTGAAACCAGTTTCAGTATGTAATAGTTGGTGCACAAATCCTCCACACATTTCTACATTCCCCCAATGATCTCAGCCAGCTACTAGTAGTGCTGTATTCTGCTTAGCGTTCAGACATGAGACAGCAAAGTTGTGTTTACAGAGATAATTGGGTTCAATTTGAACCAAATAACAGTTAGCTCATCATATGTAAATTTTAACATTCATCAGTTTCAACCATTGGTTGTTGTTTTTCGATAAAACATTCTATCGAGTCTCTTAAGCCCCTATTAATTTTTAATAACCAATTTAATTTTATTGTCTGAATTAACATAGATTATTTTTATTCGGCTTAATAATACTTTTTTAAAAGAAATTTTTGTTCATTTTGAACTAAACTACAGTCAAATGGCCATTGAACTTTGAAAACCAAAGTGATTCCCTCAAGAGAGGAAACTTCTCTTCCACCTACGGTTTTTACTGGTGGGCGGGGAGGTTGATATTCTCTTTTTTTCTAAGAGGGTTCTTTAATTCAGTAAACATTCATTTTTAAGCCTCCTTTCTTATTATTTACCACAAATATTCCCACAAAACTCGTCTTGCCATTGTTTATTTTCGGAGACTGTTTACGCATGAAACAAAAGGGAATAAACACTCATTGTAAGCATATCCTACTCTCATGTACTTAAAATAAATTATAAACATAAACATAAAAAAGTGTAAGGATAAAAATATGTGTGGGGGAGATGTGAGATTGAAAGGGGTAAGTTAAGGTATGTGGCCCAGACCACTACATAGCCCCTCCGAGTTCAGGGTGCTGAAACAATAGGGGGACTGTAAATACACTGCCCGTCCTCAGCCATATTAATTTTTGTCTTGTTGGACAATTGTGTCCAGGTTGGTTGTTGGTAAAGTTTCATATTGGCTTTTTGTTTGTTTACCTTGGTGTTATGGTATATAAGTGTGGTATACAGTTTTCTTTTTGAGTGTTTCCAGTGTTTAGTGTTTTCAATATTGTGTCATGTTTGGTGTTAATTTGTATTTGTTCTGGTATTAGTCTGTATTAATAAGTGGAATATATATTATTTTTAGTTCTACATTACCATTGGTGTTCATGTCGGTGGCATACAAGACTTTCCTGATTCATGTATATCAGGAGCCCATGAAAAACCATGGAGAAACTCTAATCCAAGAGTAAGTATTTGATAAATATTTGGTTTGGAAGCATTATGTTAAAGATTTACAGTGCAACATGTAAACTGGGCTTTCAATCTGCTGCCCCATTACAAACATGAAAGAATATTCTACTGGCATTTAGAGACATATTCTAAATAAATAAATGTATAAGTAACACACACACACACACACACACACACACACACACACACACACACACACACACACACACACACACACACACACACACACACACACACACACACACACACACACACACACACACACACACACACACACACACACACACACACACACACACACACACACACACACACACACACACACACACACACACACACACACACACACACACACACACACACACACACACACACACACACACACACACACACACACACACACACACACACACACACACACACACACACACACACACACACACACACACACACACACACACACACTTTCATACGACCCCCTTGCCAGTAACTATTTTTGTTTATTACCAACACATCTGCTTCTAATCTTCCCTTATTCACAGTTTCATCAATACAGTTCTTCCAAATTCTTCTACGCTTCCTTCTTACCTTCTTTTTTCATTTCCATTCCAAAATCCTAATGTGCTGTCTTGTGTCAGCATAGTTCAGCTACATACCCTCTATATTAACTGTTTTCTTTTGATTCACTCAACTAAATTTATGTCCATATTCATCCTTTTCTTTGTTTAGTTAAGGAAACTAAATGTTGTAACTAGACATTCATAGCTTAGGTAATCCAAGTTAGTAGATTGTGTTCTTTACTCATTGTTTATCATGTAATGTTGAGAGTGGCTAATTACAGTTTTGCTGAAACGTCAGATATGGGTCTCATGTATGAACTTTTGAAACTGCAATTGGGAGGACACACAGTGATTTTACAGAGAACGCTTTCCCAACCAAAATTTGCCGAGTGAGAAAGTGATTTTTAGGCTAAGAGGAACTGGATCTTGTATTCCCCAAACTGTTGACCTAACTTAGATTTTATATAAAAAGAAGGAAATAGTATTGAACAGAACTGGGGAAAATTGTGACGTGAGTACAATGATTTCAATAAATGTTTGATATACTGGATGAATCAGACTGGAACTAAACGTGTTCAACAAGAAGCCACAATAATAATAGTCAACCAACAACACATATGTACTTCACCAGACAAAAAAAAACGGAAAGCTGAGGATGGGTACAAGATAGTACCCGAAACATGTTCCAAAAAAGGAAAAAAATAACATCTTGAGGTAAATTTAATCATAAATATTAAATGTATTATATACATCAAGATACGGACTGTAGCAGAAAGTGACTAAATATATATATATATATATATATATATATATATATATTGTAGCGCAACAAAAATGATAGCATTTATGCTACATAAAAGAAGATTCACAGATTGATAAATAAATTGATACTTAATCCTAAAATAGAACAGAGACCCAATTATGACAATTATAGTCATAGACAAAATAAATAAGAATGCAAGGTAGTGTTGAATAGAATAAACGAACCTGTAAAATAAATAATAGCTAATGATATATGTTTAATAAAAATCAAAACAGAAAAATGAAACAATGACTTAATTTATGGTAATAACAGATAAGGATTTTGTGTTAAAAAGGTATTATATTATGACAAAAATGTTATGATAAAGTTTATGTGATGTTATATCAAATATGTGTTGAGTTCATGAAAAATAATGAAACAAATAGTGTTATTCAATGACTGTCATAGAATGAAGGGTGAGGCAGTTAACCAATGTTCATAAGTTCGAATTTTATTGTATGTGATCAAGAGATCAAGATAAATTTGTTATTAGATGTAGAAAAATAATTGTTTATACAAATGTTAATAATTAAGTTTTGATTGCATGTACGAATTTATATAAAAGGGACTATAGATGCCTAACAGACATAACCACAGGTAGATCAATTTACAATAAAAGGCCTAACAGCCAAAAATACTAAATAAACACTTATAACTTAAAGGTTAGATACATCAATTAATAATAATTAATAAATACACTATGAAGAGCTAGAAAGAAGAAAAAACATTAAGTTAATAATAATATTTAATAAAATTTATACAAATTATAATAATACCATGATGCCATAATATCGATTGGTAAAAAATAATATCGAAGGTGGATTAAATATAATAAAAAAGGAAAAAAACGGAATTATATCAAAAAACCAGTAGAAGATGTGTATAAAATAATAAACCAGCTATCGGTAAAATTACATTCCGATAGGACAGCAAATTGACAAAGAATAGACAAAAAAATATATGAAAGAAACACTATATAGTCAAAACATATGGAAGCGGAAATTAATATAGGTTGCTAGGGAAAAATTTTTAAGAAGAAGGTTGTTGATTTTAAAAAATAACAAGAATTGCTTTTGTAAAAACTGAACGTGATGATTTAAAAAACCCAAGAAGAATATATTGAATCGTAATATTTGAAATCAAGAGATACGATTATAAAAAAGATAAAATTCCAATGATAATACTTACATCTATCACTAACACAGATTAATAAAATAACGATACATTACGAAATAATAATCGAGAAGAAATCACTGAATTCTACAAGAAGAAACTTGGACTGTCCCATGTCCGAAGGGAATTGATGAAAAATAGTAATCAAATATAAAGAGTTAACAATAACACAACCCATAATATTCACAACACCAGAAATTATAACCTTGCAAATACACGGAACAACACTAACTGCTTCAACCGAAGGAAGAACCTATTTGGATCCTGGCGGTGTAGAAGAAACATCAATCGGGCCGTAAAACAATTCAGAAGCTGTATTCCGAAGTGGACAGGACAAGGATTACTTTTATTAAACTGAAGAAAGAAAACTGTGCTTCATAATTGACCAGAACAACGAATTTAGCGATCAACTGCCAACGTGATTTGCTTCGTTAGAGACTGGTAAAGTTATATTATATTAATCATACTAAACACACAACACATAATTTTTGTAAATCTTGCATTCTTAGTATGTATTTTTAGTCTTCCCCACAGTTACAAGAACCTTCACACCCTGAAATAAATAAAATACGAATCAAATATAATATATAACCAAATATAAACAAAGGATTAAATAATCAACAATCGATACCTGAATCTATAGTCCCAACATATATTAATTGGAATATATCTTAGTTAATGTGAATTGATAAACAAATAAAGAACCTTTATATATTTGTCACACCTTGTTATTTGGAGTATGGTTTAGTGAACTGGAACAAAAGTAACTGAATAAGTAGAGAATAAATAGTTAATATAAGCATCGAATAACCTACAAGTTTCGTTGAGCCGATACTACAGCGCTTATAGCGGAATTATCTGACACCAAAGAGGGAGCGTAAAAATATAAAATCAGACAGAACTCTCTTCAAGGCATAATAGGGTTGGATGAAATTGTAGAATAAATCTTAAGTTATTTAAGTTCTAGGCACACTAACACTGATAATTATTAAATAGTTAAGTTAACATTAATTGAGTACATCCATATATTCCACAACACCAAATATTTCCGAGAATTTATACAATTAAATTAATAGAACAAAATCGACAAATACAACAGTGGGAATTTAGACCGTACGTATCCGATCAAGTACAAATTGGCTTCCATCGCGGGACTTGAACAGTAGAGGACACACCGGGATCTAGTACAAATTGACGCTCATAACGTGGGACCTAATTAGGTGACGCGAGAGGGTTAGTACAATATATATTGTTACGACACAAATAAGCCAACCCAGTACCAGGGATAAAAAACTATATTTATAAATATAAAAATACTTCATATCAAATAAAATAATTCATTTAAATAAAATATAAAAAAAATATGACTCGACGAACGACGACTTTGACCTAACCCAAGTGATTGACCCAACAACAGGAAACAAATGAAGAAGGGAACCACACAAATAACCAACGAGAATAAGAGAAGAAAGTGATTAACCCAAACAAATATGAAACAAGTTCATGGGATCAAACGACCCCAAAATACCCAAAGAAGAGGATGAAAAAACCAAAGTATTTATCAAATAATGAAAATGAAGAAGGAGGGAGATTGGTAGAAGTGAAAACCAATAATGATTCACAAAACGAGTAATAAAGCATAGGAGAAGGAGAAATAAAGCACTCAAGAAGAATATTGGAATCAAACCAATGGTTATCCTGAGAAAGGAAAAAGTAACGGTTACTACCCATTAATGGACAAAATGATCTAGAGAAGAAACACTATTAAAAACGGTTAAGGATTAAGGTGATAAAAAAGCAACCTAAACCACAAATAAAATTGTTATTAATTATTAAGTATTAATTGTTATTAATTAATTGTTACTAGTATTAAGGATATATTGTAATGAAAGAGAAATAAGTATAGGGATCACCCACTAAAAAACACATAGTATAAACAGTGATACAGTGCAATAGTGTATGTGTAAAAACCCCAAAGTGAAGTGATAAGATACGCTAGTTAAATTATAATTAACCATAGATAATTTAAAAGTGAAGGTGAGATATAAGTGGGAATAGGGTAAGATTTAGAATATAACTATTATAAGAAATAGTGAATAATGAAGAAAGCAGACACTTCATAAATCTGTGAAAAAACACTAAAGGTTTAAAAGTGGAAAAATAACAGTGAATAAATAGCTGGTGAAAAATAGTATTAAGTGTGAATTGTAGAATAAGATATGATAAACACTAGAAAGTGATGATGACATTATTATTTAAGGAAAGATGTTTAATAGAGTTAAGTTTAATTATAGCCGGTAGTAAGTAAAAAGGGAGGATTCCAGGAAAGAATAAATTGAAGGTGTTGACATGGAGAGAATGTAAAAATTGTTTAAAGATTAAGAAATCAAAGACAGAGCAAAGACACCTATGTTATAAGGGACTGTTATAAATTTAATAAAAGTGATGTTGTTTATCACAATAAAAATAATATGAATTGTAAACAAAAAATTAGCAAATAATGATAAGTTGGAAGGAAGTGATGATATTTCTCACTCAAAACAATAACTCTAATAACTTATAAAGAATTGTTCATGTTAATGTTATGAATAGGATATGGCTGAATGAAATTTGCAGTCCATAAGCCTAATGTTATACGTATTTTAAAGATTAAAATAGAGAAAGCAATATTGACATGTAATCAAAACACCAACAGACTCAAAATACAACACAACCAATAAAAATAACAAAGTAAAGCCCATTAGGCTGAAACAAAATGTGATTTAAATGGAATAAGTAAAATACTATAATGGCTACTCAGGCCTAGGAAAGGCATAACTGTCAGAACCAAACAACCAAAAATTATAACAAATTGAATAAGAATTTAGAAAATCTGAGGTGAAGGAATCATCAAGAATAAATTGTAAATCATTTGTAACACAAAATGTTGTAATAAGCATTTTTATACAAAAATAAATGTAATTAACAAGCATTAACATAATTGTAAAAACATAAAATCTGAAATTACCCAAGCTTGTGGGGTATCAAAATAATCTATGAAAGGAAATAAATACTATAGTGACAATATTTAATAACCAGGAAGGAAGATGGAGGAATAACAGCAATCAGAAGATATACGAAGAATTCGAATTTTGATAACAATACATCATCTCAAAATCAACCAATCGGAATCATACAGTTACCATGGAAACGGCAGTTGAAGACAAAATTACCGTTGGAATTAAAGAGAAGCGAAGCGTCATTAAGCGAATACAGATGCCAATATTTGGAAGAACGTTTTTTCAGTGAAAATAATGCAAAAAGGTATTAAAAGTTACTAACCATGATAGCTTGAGAAGCAGACGACCGTTTGTAGCAGCCAATTCAAGACCCAAGGCCAATTAAACGGAAAATATACTTGAAAAGAACATCTAGACCCATGACGAAAAAGACGCTCAATCTATTGAAGCCCCAAAATCCATGAAAACTGAACTTATGCAGCCACATCCTACCCGATTAAGACACCGAGACGCTGAGGTGTTAAGTACAATCAAATTATTTATTTTCCAAAAACCCTAATCACTTAAAATATTTTTAAAAGGTAAATTTACCTCACTATAGAACCAATATTTCTCTTTCATAGAATATTTAAGCAAAATAACACTTAATAGAAACTTGTTAACGTTGAATATAACCTATGAATTAAACACGAACTTACAAAACACTTTTACGACACAACAGAAAAGATTGTAACAGCACACATTATTATTTATGTACACATAGAATAAGGTAATATATATTTTTATTGTAACCATTGGAGTTCTTTAACTCATAGTCACAAGAATCCACGATTTGGGAAACCAAAAATATTTGTAATACACTTTAACATAAGCAGCAATGCAAGGTTGAATGGTTCCTAAATCACTTCGCCAAAACCCAGAGGCAAGAATCTCATGTAATCAGTCAGTGCAAATTTATTATTGTATTATTGTCAATGTGAATGTTTTCAATTATCACCTATTAAAGAATAACTATTACAGGGAGTAACCGTCGTTATCATTTCATAGGGAGTGCTATATATAAATTACTTGTGTTTAGTTAAGAATAAAGTGTACGAGCAGCGAACAAGTTGTCATTCACGCAGCAGTAGCGACGATTGTGACGGCCGTGCGAGCGGGAATTATTTGAATGCCCAATACCGCAACGCTGATAACTCGTCTGATAATAATTTTAGTTGTTTTATAAAACGACTTGGCGCCACCCGGGATTATCACACCCCTATAAATAACGGGTAAGGTTACTACCGTATTATACAGGTGATTACATCAACGCTACGAACATCGCTAGCCACAACATTACTGTAACGACCCGGTGCGAGGCGAACGCACTAATTATAATAACACATACAAAACTGGTGTATACATTTTGCAGGTACGATCAGATCATCTCGTTACAGATTGGCGACCAACTGGTGAGGCTTTAAAAGAAGGCCAACGGCGACTATGAAGAGACATCCAATGGCTACCAGAAAGGACACACAGAAAGGAATTGAAGGTGAAGGTCAACCAGAAGAGATGGAAGAAGTCGAAGAAATGATCGGGGAGCTAGTCGAAGAGGATCCTCAGTTAAACCAACCAGAAAATCCAACTCAACCAGAACCGGAGGTGGAAGTAATGGTAGGGGACCAACCTAGCAAACCCACTCAGAAGGAAGACCTGAGCACGCAGGAGATGTTCAGGATAATGATGGAACAAAGAAGACAGGACAAGGAAGAGAGAAGACAAGACAAGGAAGAATTGAATAAAAAATTAGAATCAGACAAGGAAGAATTTAATAAAAAATTGGAATCATTACAAATGGGAATGAATGAAGAATTGAATAAAAAATTAGAGTCAAACAAGGAAGAATTGAATAAAAAATTAGAATCAGACAAGGAAGAATTGAATAAAAAATTAGAATCAGACAAGGAAGAATTGAATAAAAAATTAGAATCATTGCAAGAGGGAAGGAAGGAAGACAGGAAATTTTTGGAGGAGAACATAGAGCTCCTGAATAACAAAATGGAAAACAACCGAGAGGCGTTAGAAAAGAAGAGTGAGGAGCTGAAGAGACAAATAAAAAAGGATCTTGAAGTGTTAAATAACAAGATTGAAAATAATTGTGAAACACTCCAAAAACAATTGAAGGAAGAAGGCGAGAAATCAAAGGATGAATGGAGACAACAGTTGGCGGAATGTAAAGATGAAATCAAACAGACTGTAACTGAGACGAACGAAACAGTAATACACGTCCAGGAAGAGCTGACTGAAAAAATAAATCACGTCCAGGAGGAAGGAATTCTCAGGATCCAAGGAATGCAGAAGACCACCACCGAAGAGTGTAGCAAAAATAAACAGGAGGTGCTTCAGGAGCTGAAGGAGAGGCACAAGGAAATCCAGACTGATGTCAGCGAACACGTTGAAAGGGTATATACCACTATCAACAAGATTGACGAAAAAACTCAAGAAAATAAAGAAAAAATCAGAGAAATCAGTCAGAAGGAGAAACAGATGCAAGAGGAACTAGACGCTTTGAGGGAGAAGCCTTGCAGTAGCACTCACATCTTTGCAAATGAAAATAGGGAAGTGATCAACTTTAAGAGTTATTGAAGAAACCCCATAGAATTTCTGAAAAGGGTGGAGGAGCTCATACAGAGAAATAGAGATACCAGATGGACGACGGTGAGAAGTCTTATCGATGAGATGTTTCGAGACACGAACGACAATTGGTGGACGGCCACACGACCAGAAATCAGCTGTACACAAGAGTTCAAAACATTGTTCCGCGAAAAATATTGGTCACAATCGACCCAAAATGTGGTAAGAAACGACAAGCAACGGAAGATATGAGCCACAGGCTGGGCATACACTAACATCATACTTCTTGGGAAAGGTCTGTCTAGCTCGAAACCTCGAACCGAAGATACCCGAAGAGTCCCTAGTCATTCAACTGGGATATCACTATGAAGACACTATACAGAGGGCCAGGAGACAGGGACAAATAAAGACCATACAGGGAATGGCCAATTTGCTGGAAGACCATGAAAATGACAGCCAGTATAAGAAAAACCGTATGATCAATCAAAAGTACAACCGGGGGAACGAAAATTACAAGGTACCAAACTACAATTTGCCATACATTTACACCCAGAACAATAACCGGAACAATATGAATTGAAACACAAACAATTACCCTGGGGACCAACCATTCCATCGGAATCAACCCAACTATAATCAAGGTAACCAACCAAGCAACAGAGATCATCCGAGTTACAACCAGGGGAACCCACCAAGTAACAGAAATGCGCAAAACCCTAGTGCACCCCATAATAACAACAGGGGAATAGAACAAGTTAGAAATTCAAATGGCCACCCGAATAATCACAACTACTATGGCAATCGGTACGACCCGAATTACCATTATAACAGGGGAAACGGGAGTAACCAGAATAGGGGCGACATGAGGCACCAAGTCAATTTTATCAGCGGGAGGAGACAGAACAATCATCGACGATATTGTCCCATTACGAGAACCAACACAATGTACAACGATTCCCAATATGACAACCAGCAAGCTACAAGAACAAGAACAATAGAAGCGCCGAGGAATCACATAAATGATCAATCAACCTCGACCAATGAAATGGCAGACCAAGTAGATAGTCTGGCCAGTGGTTCCCAGCAACCTTTAAACTAAAAAGGTCAGTGAGAAACCGCCAGGACCCTTCACATGACCAATCACTTGGGTTAAATTGACAAACCACGACGGAAAGTGAAATAAAGAAGATAACAATAATATCAACCAATTATTTAAAGGACATCAGGGAAGAACTTCTGGAGGAGGAGGATAACCCATTGTCAACAACAAATAGTGAAATAGTGCATATAAAAGCCAATATTAATGGAATCAACACTATAATAATGATCGATACTGGGCCGAATATATCTCTCATAAACCAACCTGAATTGGAGCGGATCCAGGCCAACTCCAATATACCTATCCCAACTCTACCTATAAATAATATTGTAATAATTGGTGCCACAGGCAAACAAAATAAGACCGTCAGGAAACAAGTCTCCTTAGAGCTAACCAGTCAGAACACAATAATACCTATTATTTTCGTTGTCGCAAATGGATTACCATTTAACATGCTGATTGGATGCGACGCACTGAGACAACACTCAGCAATTATTGACCTGCAGAAGGGAATAGTAGTGCTTACTTCTGAGAAGGGAATGTGGTCAGCCAAAATAATCAACAGTAACCCAACACCAATAACCCTGAATCATAATAAGGGGTTAAAAAGCTATTATTGTCAAACATATAAACCATCAATTACCATAGAAAATGAAGAAGGAGAGGGAGAATTGTGGAAAAGAAAAGTCGAAGAAATTAGAAGGTTCCAAAGAGAGAGACCTCAGCAAGAGATAACGGGTGAACAGGCTGAAAAACTAATAGCCATATATCAAGCATACCATCACGTTTTCTCAAATACCCCAGGAAAGGTCAAAGGATTTCAATGTAAAATAAACTTTCGAGAACCCATAGACTTTCACAGAAAATCCTACCCAATCGCCTACTCCCTAAAAAACGAAGTGAGGATGGAAATAAATAGAATGATGGAGGAGGACATCATTGAATACAGTCAGTCTCCCTATACGAGTCCTATAGTCGCCATACCAAAAAAGAATGGTAAAGTCAGAGTATGTTTAGACACCTGGGAGATCAATAAGATGATCATTAATGACCAAACATCACCAGGAGAGATTGAAGAGATACTCAAGAAATTTCATGGCACCAAATATATAAGCACCTGGGATACTGTATGTGGGTACTGGCAGGTGGAGCTACACCCACACAGTAGGAAATACATGGCATTCATCTTCGACGGAAGGAATTACCAGTTTAAGAGGTTACCTTTCGGCCTCATTAATTCCGTCGCAGTGTTCGTCAAGTGCATGGACCAGGTCATAGGTCAGGAAGCACTGCAGTTCACAACAGTGTACGTGGACGACCTTCTAATAACATCATCTGACTGGGATGAGCACTGCGATCGGGTCAAACAGGTATTACAAAAATTATCTGAAAATAATATAACATTAAAATTAGAAAAGTCCAAGTTCATAGCAAACCAAGTCAAATTCTTGGGGTTCAACTTAGCAGAACAGGGGATAACACCATCCCAAGAGAAGGTGGAAGCTATTCAGAACTTCCCCACCCCAAAGAATAAGAAGCAGCTACAATCCTTCTTAGGTATTTGTAACTACTATAGAAAGTTCCAAACCAATTATTCTTATTTAACAGCAAAGTTCTCTAAACAACTATCAGCTAAAGAAAAGTGGACTTGGGGGAAGGAACAAGATGAAGTGTTAAAATTAATCAAAATAAAATTTCTTGAAACTATAATGCTACACCACCCTAATTTTGAACAGCCATTCTACTTAAATTGTGACGCCAGTGATGTGAGCCTGGGCACCGAATTATATCAAGAGGATAAGGACGGACACCACCTGGTTATCAGCTTTGCCAGCAGGGTACTGAACCGATGCGAATGTAACTACAATGTTACTGAAAAGGAACTACTCAGTATTGTGTTTGCCTGTGGAAAATTTAGGACGTACATCCTCGGATATCCAATCACCGTCCGAAGCGACCATAAGTCCATTTCCTTCTTGAAACAGTGTAAGTTAAGTCATGGGAGGCTTACACGATGGATACTCGCATTACAAGAGTACCACATAACGTGGGAGTACATTCCAGGACGTAAAAATGTTGCCGCCGATGTATTATCCAGAATAAATGTCACAGATCAGACATTTGAAGGAGAAAAGGAGAAGATCGTCAAAGTGTTTTGTATAATAAAGGATAGAAAGGACCTGGAAGATATCCTGAATGAGGTAGTGGTACGGCAGAAACAAGATTCAAAATTACTAAACATAAGAAAAAGACTGTTAGAAGATGAAGAAGTTGTGAATAAATATTATTGTATCCACCAAGATATACTCTTTGTTAAAACAAAAAAACATAATAGCTCTTGGAAACTTGTAGTTCCAAAAACATTAGAAAATAAGATAATTAAGGATTATCATGTTCGATACGGACATATGGGAACTGTAAAAATTGTAAAAGCATTGGAGGAGGAAGTCTTTATAAAAAATATAGTAAGAAAGGTAAACCAAAATATTAAAACATGTATAATATGTCAAATGGTAAAGACCAATAACGAAAAAAAAGAGGGAACCATAATACCCATCACCTCAACAACAAAGTTAGAAAAAGTATTCCTCGATATATGTGGTCCATTCCCACGTAGCGGAGGGAGACATAAATACAAGTTTATTGTAATCATGTTAGACCACTATACAAAATATACGAAATTATATGCAATAAACAGAGCTACTACTAAGAAAATATTAAAAATAATAAAAACTAAATATATAACTGAAGTGGGAAAACCATGCATGATAATAACTGACCATGGAACGCAGTTCAAGGGAAAGAAGTGGCGAAACGAGTTACTAAAAGAGAATATAAAAACCTATAAAACTTCCAAGTACCACCCTAGTAGTAACCCTGCAGAAAGAGTGCTAAGGGAAGTTGGACGAATACTAAGAACTTATTGTCATAACAACCAAAAAGAATGGCAAAAGTATTTGGCTTCAACCGAAGTATTTCTAAATATTAGTTACCACCAATTTACTGAAAACACCCCATACTTGATGATGTTTGGAAAAAAGCCCCACAGAGAGATACAAGAACTAATCAACTTCCCAGTCAACCCAGAAGACCCCTATGATGAAAACCAATGTTATAACCGTATTATGGAGAAAATAGAAAAACAAAGAGCAAGGTATTCACAAAACCAAATTAAAATAATAAAGTACCACAAGGGAGAGAGAGTACTAATCAAAAACAGGGAACTACCCAGTACACTTGAAGGAATAGCCAAAAAATTGCTATTATTATATGTCGGTCCATATGTCATCACAAAGGACAATGGAAACAATACTTATGAGATAAGTAATATAACCACCAAAAAAGTAAAAGGAGTTTACAACCAAGCTTCAATAAAGAAGTTCTATGAAGAAAACTAAGTAACTGTAAATAAAAATAAAATATGCCAAAATTCAAAAATTATGTGAGCACAACTTGCAACAATATTTCGATGACTTATAAGGCCTAAAATAAAAAATATACAAACAAAGGAATGAGTTACATAAATTCCTACTAAGTGAAATCAACTTACAATCTATTAAAAAGTTGATATATGAAGTATATAAAATAATTAAATAAAATGTACCAAAATAGGAATACGCTACAAAAATTCCTATGATGTAAGAGAATTAACTTACAAAGAATTATCAAAAATGATATTTAATACAAATACAAACTAAAATAAACAAAAAGAAAATCAAGCTAAAAACTGATAAGATAAATACCTGAAATTATAATGAATCAAAGGTATTCAAAAAAAAAAAAAAAAATCTAAACTGGTACAAAGAAAAAGAGAAGTTATGTATGAATCAAATATACAAGCTATGGCTAAAGCAAAATATTGCTAAATAACTGAAAAAAGAATAAAGATGTCTAAGATAATTAAAATGATCACAATGAGAATTGAAAACAAAATAATGAAAAGTTAGGTATGATGAAATTAACATATGAATAAATAAAAAACAATCAATTGTATGAGCAAATGATAGTATATAGGAAAGGTACAGCGGATGGAAGAATGAGTAAAAGGCCAAAGTGATCTAAAAACAAACCACAAGGTGGACAATCCCAAAATATATTATTATTATTAATTTAAGTCACAAGTTGACAAAAAAGGTATTTAAGATTGACTGTTGAAAAGTCCAGCAATCCAAATAAACTGAGCAGAGATGATGTTCCTCTGGTCTCAGAAAAATGAGTAGTATGGGAGAAACCAGCTACTAAAGTTAGGAAAAAAATTGTGTATAAGGGAGAACACACCAATGGAAATAAAATAAAAAACAGATCCAAATAAAATGGAATGAATTAAGTAAGAAGAGATATAAAGAATGGAGAAACAAACAAGAAAGAAAAGGAAAAAAATTATATATAACTGATAATTTCATAAAAAACTATGCTAGTGTTTTATCAAAATGATCAATTTTAAAGGAGAGGCATTATGTTACGACACAAATAAGCCAACCCAGTACCAGGGATAAAAAACTATATTTATAAATGTAAAAATACTTCATATCAAATAAAATAATTCATTTAAATGAAATATAAAAAAAATATGACTCGACGAACGACGACTTTGACCTAACCCAAGTGATTGACCCAACAACAGGAAACAAATGAAGAAGGGAACCACACAAATAACCAATGAGAATAAGAGAAGAAAGTGATTAACCCAAACAAAAATGAAACAAGTTCATGGGATCAAACGACCCCAAAATACCCAAAGAAGAGGATGAAAAAACCAAAGTATTTATCAAATAATGAAAATGAAGTAGGAGGGACATTGGTAGAAGTGAAAACCAATAATGATTCACAAAACGAGTAATAAAGCATAGGAGAAGGAGAAATAAAGCACTCAAGAAGAATATTGGAACCAAACCAATGGTTATCCTGAGAAAGGAAAAAGTAACGGTTACTACCCATTAATGGACAAAATGATCTAGAGAAGAAACACTATTAAAAACGGTTAAGGATTAAGGTGATAAAAAAGCAACCTAAACCACAAATAAAATTGTTATTAATTATTAAGTATTAATTGTTATTAATTAATTGTTATTAGTATTAAGGATATATTTTAATGAAAGAGAAATAAGTACTAGGGATCACCCACTAAAAAACACATAGTATAAAAACAGTGATACAGTGCAATAGTGTATGTGTAAAAACCCCAAAGTGAAGTGATAAGATACGCTAGTTAAATTATAATTAACCATAGATAATTTAAAAGTGAAGGTGAGATATAAGTGGGAATAGGGTAAGATTTAGAATATAACTATTATAAGAAATAGTGAATAATGAAGAAAGTAGACACTTCATAAATCTGTGAAAAAACACTAAAGGTTTAAAAGTGGAAAAATAACAGTGAATAAATAGCTGGTGAAAAATAGTATTAAGTGTGAATTGTAGAATAAGATATGATAAACACTAGAAAGTGATGATGACATTATTATTTAAGGAAAGATGTTTAATAGAGTTAAGTTTAATTATAGCCGGTAGTAAGTAAAAAGGGAGGATTCCAGGAAAGAATAAATTGAAGGTGTTGACATGGAGAGAATGTAAAAATTGTTTAAAGATTAAGAAATCAAAGACAGAGCAAAGACACCTATGTTATAAGGGACTGTTATAAATTTAATAAAAGTGATGTTGTTTATCACAATAAAAATAATATGAATTGTAAACAAAAAATTAGCAAATAATGATAAGTTGGAAGGAAGTGATGATATTTCTCACTCAAAACAATAACTCTAATAACTTATAAAGAATTGTTCATGTTAATGTTATGAATAGGATATGGCTGAATGAAATTTGCAGTCCATAAGCCTAATGTTATACGTATTTTAAAGATTAAAATAGAGAAAGCAATATTGACATGTAATCAAAACACCAACAGACTCAAAATACAACACAACCAATAAAAATAACAAAGTAAAGCCCATTAGGCTGAAACAAAATGTGATTTAAATGGAATAAGTAAAATACTATAATGGCTACTCAGGCCTAGGAAAGGCATAACTGTCAGAACCAAACAACCAAAAATTATAACAAATTGAATAAGAATTTAGAAAATCTGAGGTGAAGGAATCATCAAGAATAAATTGTAAATCATTTGTAACACAAAATGTTGTAATAAGCATTTTTATACAAAAATAAATGTAATTAACAAGCATTAACATAATTGTAAAAACATAAAATCTGAAATTACCCAAGCTTGTGGGGTATCAAAATAATCTATGAAAGGAAATAAATACTATAGTGACAATATTTAATAACCAGGAAGGAAGATGGAGGAATAACAGCAATCAGAAGATATACGAAGAATTCGAATTTTGATAACAATACATCATCTCAAAATCAACCAATCGGAATCATACAGTTACCATGGAAACGGCAGTTGAAGACAAAATTACCGTTGGAATTAAAGAGAAGCGAAGCGTCATTAAGCGAATACAGATGCCAATATTTGGAAGAACGTTTTTTCAGTGAAAATAATGCAAAAAGGTATTAAAAGTTACTAACCATGATAGCTTGAGAAGCAGACGACCGTTTGTAGCAGCCAATTCAAGACCCAAGGCCAATTAAACGGAAAATATACTTGAAAAGAACATCTAGACCCATGACGAAAAAGACGCTCAATCTATTGAAGCCCCAAAATCCATGAAAACTGAACTTATGCAGCCACATCCTACCCGATTAAGACACCGAGACGCTGAGGTGTTAAGTACAATCAAATTATTTATTTTCCAAAAACCCTAATCACTTAAAATATTTTTAAAAGGTAAATTTACCTCACTATAGAACCAATATTTCTCTTTCATAGAATATTTAAGCAAAATAACACTTAATAGAAACTTGTTAACGTTGAATATAACCTATGAATTAAACACGAACTTACAAAACACTTTTACGACACAACAGAACAGATTGTAACAGCACACATTATTATTTATGTACACATAGAATAAGGTAATATATATTTTTATTGTAACCATTGGAGTTCTTTAACTCATAGTCACAAGAATCCACGATTTGGGAAACCAAAAATATTTGTAATACACTTTAACATAAGCAGCAATGCAAGGTTGAATGGTTCCTAAATCACTTCGCCAAAACCCAGAGGCAAGAATCTCATGTAATCAGTCGGTGCTAATTTATTATTGTAAATGTGAATGTTTTCAATTATCACCTATTAAAGAATAACTATTACAGGGAGTAACCGTCGTTATCATTTCATAGGGAGTGCTATATATAAATTACTTGTGTTTAGTTAAGAATAAAGTGTACGAGCAGCGAACAAGTTGTCATTCACGCAGCAGTAGCAACGATTGTGACGGCCGTGCGAGCGGGAATTATTTGAATGCCCAATACCGCAACGCTGATAACTCGTCTGACAATAATTTTAGTTGTTTTATAAAACGACTTGGCGCCCCCCGGGATTATCACACCCCTATAAATAACGGGTAAGGTTACTACCGTATTATACAGGTGATTACATCAACGCTACGAACATCGCTAGCCACAACATTACTGTAATGACCCGGTGCGAGGCGAACGCACTAATTATAATAACACATACAAAACTGGTGTATACATTTTGCAGGTACGATCAGATCATCTCGTTACAATATATATATATATATATATTACATTTATTATTTATAATGAATTTACCTCAAGATATTTTTTTCCTTATTAGGAACATGTTTCGGGTACCATCTTGTACCCATCCTCAGCCTTCCGGTTTTTGCGTCTGGTGAAGTACATATCTGTTGGTTGACTATTATTATTGTGGCTTCCTGTTGGCTTCTGGTACTTCAAATTGGTTTAATTGTGTGTGATTGTGGTGTATGTGTTAGTTTTTTGTGTATTTTCGATGTTGATTGCTTTGAATATTGTGTCATGTTTTGTATTGATTTGTATTTGTTCAGGTATTAGTTTGTTTTGTGTTTTATGTTTGTATATTTGTAAATTTTCCCAAATGTTCATTATGGTGCCTTTGCGTGGTATATGTTTTATTGGTTATATTATATTTTTATAATGTGGTATTGTCACATTGGTTATGTCTGGGAATTCATGTCCTGTGTTTATTGCATGTGTGGCTAAATTGGATTTATATATTTCTGGTTTTTTGTATGCGTTTAGGTGTTCAAAATAACGGTTTTTCAGCTGTTTTTTTTGTTTGTCCTATGTAACATTTATTGCAATCTTGACATTCAATTTTGTATATACCGTTAGTTGTTGTATTATCTTTGTGTGGGCTATTTAGTTTTTGTAAATTATTTTTATTAGTTTTGTATGGTATTTGTATATGTGTTTTTAAATAGTTTTGTCATTTTATTATTTATGTATGTGAATGTGGCCCATTTGTTGTTGTTGTTATTATTTATGTGTTGTTCATTTTGATTAATTCTTAATTGTTCAGTTTTTATTTTATATTTGATTTTATTTTCTATTTTGTTTACAGTATTTTTATTGTATCCATTTTCATAACCAATTTGGTATATTATATTTCTTTCTTTGTCAGTTTCTTGTTTGTTTAGGGGAATTTTGTATATTCTGTTAAATAGCGAATAGAATGCTGCCATTTTATATTGTGGTGGGTGGTCAGAATGGTTAGGTATAATGATGTTGGTAGAAGTTGCTTTTCTATATATTGCATATTGTATGTGGTTGTTGTTTCTTGTGATGGTTATGTCTAAATAGTTGATTTTGTTATGTTTTTCTTTTTCTTCTGTGAATTGTATTTTAGGATGTATGTTATTGATTTGTTTCAGTATGTTCTCTGCATCTGTGTTTTTGTTATTTGATACATATACCCCATCATCTACATACCTTATCCATATGCCATTTGGATCATATGATTTTATAATATTTTGTATTTTGGTGTCTATGTGTTGTAGGAATATTTCTGCTATTATGCTTGATAATGGTGATCCCATTGCTAAACCTTCTTGCTGTTGATAAATTTTGCTATTAAATTCAAAGTAATTTTGTTTTAGTATTAGTTGGAGGCTATTTTTTATTTCGGTTATATATTGTTTGTTTTCATTTTGTTCTTTAATTTTGTTTATTATTATGTCTATTGTTTCTTCTACTGGGATGTTAGTGTACATGTTTGTGATATCATACGACGTGAAAAATGTATTTTCATTTATATTTATTATTTTTAGTTTGTCTATTAATTCGTATGTATTTTTTATGTTATGATGGTTATTTGTTAGATGGTTACTTTTTAGTTTTTGTGCTATTCTTTTTGCTATTTTGTATGTAGGAGCTTTTTTGAAGTTGATTAATGGACGTATTGGGTTGTTTAATTGTGTATTTTATTAGGCTATTCATTTTAATTGATTCTGGATTATTATTTATATATATGTCTGTGTTTATATTGTTGAAAATATTTTAAGTTGTTTTTATTAGTTTTATTGTTTGTTTAAGATAGTTTTCTGTTGGGTCTTTATTTAGTTGTATGCATTTATTATTGTTGATGAAGTCTTCGGTTTTTTGATGTAGTCTGCTTTTCCAATGATTACTGTTGCTTGACTTTTGTCTGCTTTAGTTAATATTAAATTATTGTTCTTTACTTTATTTTAAATTTCTTTTATTGTTTTATTTTCTTTCTTTTGTTTATATTTATTTTTCATTTCACTAGTGATTATTTTTTTAATTATATGTGTTGCTTCTGTTCTTTTTTCTTCTTGTATATTGCCTTTTATTAGGTTAATGGCAAATTCTGTTTATACTATTAAATTTTCTAGATTTCTGTTTGCATTTTGAGTTAGGTTAGTTTTTGACATATTGTTTAAATATTCTGTTTATTTTATATATATATATATATATATATATATATATATATATATATTGTAACATGAGGACTGGTGGTCACTGAAAAATGTGTACCAGTTTTCTATTTGTGTAGTGTTAGTGCGTTCGTCTCGCACTGGGGTCGTTACATCTATTTTGCACTAACGATGTCAGTAGCGTTGCGGTAATTACCAGTACAACACAGCAGTAACCTTACCTGTTCTTATATAGGGGTGTGTTAATCCCGGGTGGTGCCAAATTGTTTATTAAAACAATTAAACTTATTAATTATTATCTTAATAGGGTGTTCTCAGCTATGACGGTCGGGGCGTTCAAATAATTCCCGCTCGTTCAGCCTTCTGAATCGAGTAGGTAGTTGTACGAATTGCAACTTGAGCACTGATCGACAAATCTAGCTTTCATAAACAAACACAAGTAATATAATGCACTCCCTATGAAATAATAACAACGGTTACTCCCAGTACTAGTTATTTTAATGTTTGATAAGTAAAATTTTCAATTTTGACAATTAAATTATATTAGTTGATTAACAACTTTGCACCGACTTTTTACATGAAACAATTATTCTCAGGATGACGAATCGATTAAGGAACGATATATTCACATCAGCTTTCGTTCCAAAAACGGGGATTCTTTTGATTATGAGAGAAAGAATTCCTATGATTACAATAAAAGTATTTTACCTTACTCTAAGTGTACATAAATAATAAGGTGTGTGGTTACAATCTGTTCTGTAGTGTCATTAAATGTGTTTCAAAAGTTCGTGTTCAAATAATAGGTTATATTTTATGTTAACAAATTTTCAGTGTGTTTATTTTTCTTAATTAATCTTTGAAAGAGAATATTCGGATTATAGTGAGAGATCAAATTACTTTTAGTAATATTTGAAGTGATTTTGTTTTTGGAAATAAGGTAATTCAATGGTACTTAACACATCAGTTGACTTGGTGTCATCGTTCATTGGGTCGGAAGAGGATGGGCTGCAATAGTTTCTATTTTCATTGATCTTTGGACTTAAGTAGGTCTGGCGTCCTTTTCGTATTGGATGTGGTAATATTTTTCTTTTATTTTTCTGGTAATATGGTCCTTGGCCTTTAGTTAACTGCTCCAATGGTTCGTCTGCTTCTTATTCAATCATGGTTTTGAATTTTGTTCACTGTTTTTACGTTTTTTGATGAAAAATTGGCCTTCCAAAATTCGGCTTCTATTCTGGTAGAGTGACACTTTACGAGTAACGATATTCAACGGTAATTTTCGCCACCAACATTCATTTCTATGGTTACCAATGAATTCTGATTGGTTTAGATTGACATAAATCCATTGTTATCAAAATTTGAATTCTTTTCAAAATCCTTGTATATCTTCTGATTGCTGTTATTCCTCTATCTTCCTTCCTAATTATTAAATATTGTCACTATAGTATGTATTTCCTTTCATAGATTAATTTGATACCCCACAAGTTTGGGTTATTTTAGGTTTTATGTTTTTACAATTATTTTAATACTTGTTAATTACATTTCTTTTTGAATTCAAATACTTATTAGAATATTTTGTCTTAAAAATGATTTACAATTTATCCTTGGTGAGTCATTCGCCTCGGATTTACTAATTTCTTTGTTAATTTGTTATAATTTGTAGTTGTTTGTTTTTGACAGTTAGACATTTTCATAGGCCTAAGTAGCCATTATGGTATTTGACTTATTTCATTCAAATTACATCTCATTTTAGCCTAATGGGCTTTATTTTGTTATTATAATTGGTTGTGTTATTTATTGTTGTGTTTGGGTCTGTTTATGTGTTATTATTATGTCACTATTATTTTATACATAATTGTTTACTATTTGGTTTCCTCGTTTTCTAAGTCATACATTTCTTAGCTTTCTTACTTGTTTTATTTGCCGATAATAACACTGTGGCTATTATTTACTATTTTTTGATCTTATTAAATACAACATCTAGGCCTATGGTCTGTATAATTCTTCCAGCCATATCCTATTCATAAACTTGCTTAAATAATTATTTAACTATTATTTGCTTACAATTCATCTCATTTTATATCATTTTTTGTGTGATAAACAACATCACTTTTTATGAACTTATTTTAATAACGATCCCTTATAACATGGGTGTTTATTGATTGGTTTTTAACTCCTTAACTTTTAAACAATCTTTACTTTCTCTCCATGTTAACACTATCTGTTTTCTCTTCCAGGGTATACTCCCTTTTAATTATATTTGCATTCAATTAAATTTAACAATAATATTGTTTCTTAACTAAATACTGTCTTCATCACTTTTCAGCGTTCATTATACCTTAATTAACTGTTTATACTTACTACTATTCTTAATTACTTATATCCTTCACTTTTAATCATTTAGTGTTTCCTTTGGATTTATTAAGTGTTTATGCTTTTATCCTTCACTATTTTTCACTATATTAACATTCTTTATTTTACACTATTATAATGTAAATAAACGCCGTGTGTCGTCGTAGTTCTTCTAGTACATCTGTAAAATGTAACAGTATGTCTGAGTGTAATTTGTGTCTGTGTTTCTTACCACTTCGTCCTCGCACGGTAATGTAACTCACGATGCTTGAGTCCGTAGCGAACGTACGGATAACCAGGTATCGTGGTTCCCGATCTAAGGTTCAACAGTAGCGTATAATTCCCGGGTGGCGCCAAATTGTTTATGTAAAACAATTAAAATCGTCTCCTTATCAATGTTTTATTCGAACGATGTGAAGAATTCAATTCGTCCCGCCTTTTCTCGATTTTTGTTAATCGAGTTAGCAGTTACAGTATTTGCTGCTTGCGCGCTAGGTGTCACATCAGAGACATTCACTATACATTATATTTTTAAGAATACACTCTTCTAATGGAAATAAAACACAATTTAACATACACAGTATATATTTATTATTAATTTGAAGTTAATATTTTATAGACACAAGTTGTAATTAATTTTTTATATAATTCTGCACCGGTTGATTCTTTATAAGACTCTACTCTGGGTTTAACCAATCGATTTTGAATGCAAATAAACATACAGCATGGCGTGCTATGACACCAATCAACAAATATTACATTCGACGGTTGTGAGATCTTTTGATCACGTTAAAAGGCTCAGATGCAATTACAATATTAAAAATACACAACCTTACAATTTTTTTACTTAAGTATGGTAATGTGTAATGATAATTGGTTTGTTTAAGTGTTGTACAAGTGGTTTAAAGGTTGTACATAAATATGAGGTTAGTTCTATAGTTAACAAATTTTCAGTGTCTTAATATTGCAATTTAATCTTTGAAAGAGAATAAAAGTGACTCAGTGGTATTCAACATATATTGAGAAATATTCAAAGTGCGTTAATTTTGGAAGTTGAGATAATTTAATTGATACTTAACAGCGTTGTAGTACATAATTACTCTGTAGGTCGGGAAGGAAGGATTGTGGTAGCAATATAATTCATTTGTCCTTTATTCAGACTTCGGCATCTTTTTCAAAGTTTTTTGGATTTATTTATACACTTAGTCTTCAATTAAACGTCTTCTCCATCAGGTAATGGTGTTCAGTATTCATCAGACTCCTTTTCGATCAATTTCTATACATTATTTTACTTTTAAAATATTTTAAATATGAAAATGTGTTGTACTGAATTCTCGCTTCTGGTTTTCGTGAGCGTCACTTTCTAAGTAAGTGTATTCAACGGTAATTACCTCGTCAAACCGTCGTTTCCATGGTTACATAATTATTTTGATTGGGCGAGCTGGACATGAATACATTATTATCAATATTTGAATTCCTTTCAAATCTTCCCATATCTTCTGACTTCCTTCCTCCTCTTATCTTCCTTCTTATTTATTATCTATTTGCACTGTCATTGTATTTTCTCACAAAGATTATTTTGGTATCCCACAATATTGGGGTTTTTCAAGTTTTCTAAGTTTACCTTTAATTTCATACTTACTAATTACATTTCTCTGTTCATATAATTCCTTAATTTAATATTTTGTTTTTAATAATATTTACCATTCATCCTTGATGAATTAGTCACCTTGGATTTGTCCATTAGATGGTTATTTTTATACAATCAGTAATTGTTTATGTTTGACCGTTAGGCCTGTTTCACATCTAAGTAGCCATTACTGGTTTTTTATGGTTTCATACACAATATACTTCATTTAGTCCTAAATCGTTATTTTGCTTTTATAATTAGGTTTAATGTCTCTGGAGGTGTTTTAATTTAGTCTTTTTATGATCTTTGTATGCAACAACTGTGTTATTCAATATTTTTTGCTAATTATTTACTAACAGTTTTCTTCCTTATAACTCAAACATTGTTTTCTTTCCTTATTTTAAGTACTCTGCCACTGTCAATAACATGGCTATTAATTACTATTTATTTCTAATATAACATATAACATTTAGATTTATGTTTGGGATATTTACCCCATCCATCTTCTATTCATAAACAATGGTTTATACAATTCATCAACACTGATTATTTAATATGTGTGTGCAATTCATTATTTCTTATTTATTGTTCGGGTGCTAAACAATCTCACCTCTATTGAACTTTTTTCATTAATCTTCCCTTATAACATGGGTATTTACTCAATGTTAATACATACTTATTTTCTAAGGCTCTTTGCTCTCCCTTCCATGTTAACATCATTTTATTACTTTTCCTTGTGATTCACACCTTTAAACTTTACAATACATTCTTAAGTTTATAACAATATTATTTCATAGTCATCACAGTTAATATCACTCCTTAGTGTTCATTATTTACTGAATCAATGTTCTGTTCTAAATATTATTCATTGTAACTTTGTTAAATGTTATTGTTCACTCTTAAAACTTAAACATAGGTTATTTTACTAAGTCTTTATCTTAGCCTTCTCTACTCTTACTATTTTTATTACAGACAATATTTTTATTTATTTCTCACTTGCACTTTCTTAAATTATTTAGTGTTCATTATAATTTACTTAGTGTTTCTTTTGTATTATATCACTCTAGGATAATTCACTTTCACTAGTTCAACTTCCGTTTATTTCTCATCATTTTATTCTCTTTCTCTACGCACTATCTATATAAAATTATTAATATTATGTCTTTCTTTGTTAACAAATTACATATATTCCTAACCCTTTGGTTAGTGTACTCTTATCTATCATTTTCTATTACTGACTATTTACAATTATCATTCAATCAATACTAACATTCATTAATAGTTTTGGTTCTTAACCGGTTTCATTTTCTTTATTATTTTCAATTACATTATTTCTCCCTTCTCTATTTTTTATTCCTTGTCTGGTTTTTCTTTATGTGTTTCATTTTGTTTTCTTCCTCGTGGGTTTGTTCTCTCTTGGTTTTCATTCTTCTTCTCCTTCACTCGTCTTGTTTTCTTTATTTAGGTTTCTTACCTGGCCAATCTCTGGGGTTGGGTCAACATCGTTTGTCTGTCAGTCTATTAGTTGAGTTTCTTTATTAATCACTTTTTGTTTATTACTCCTTCTCCTTCCATGTTAATTACTTTTTATATATTTTTTACTCTCCACATTATTTATTTATTCAAATATAGTATTATTTAGCATTTTTTATGCATACTTATTGTTATCAAAATTGATCTGAATTTGGCGATGTTATACTATTCTCATTTAATTATCACCTTCACTTTTAAATTATTTATAGTTTATTATAATTTATTTGGTGTTCTTTCTTTATCACTATACTTTGGGGGTTTTACACTTTCATTTTGCACTTCACAAATGTTTTTGTTTTTTAAGTGTTTCTAAATGGGTAATCCCTCTAATTACTATCTCACTACCGTACTATCTCTTTCATTACAAATGTCATTAGTAATATTAACAATTTTGTTTTTATATTTTTATCATTACATCTAACTCTAATTTGTGGGTTAGTTTGCTTTTTTTATATTTAACATTGCTTAATTGGGTTTCTTTCAATTGTCATTTACTTTTTTATCCCTTAATTGATAATAATATTTACTTTTTTACATACGTTAATTATTGGTCTTTTTTCCAATATTACATTTGAGTGTATTATTTCTCCTGCTCATATTCTTTATTACTTGTTTGTGTCTTATCATTTTCATTTATTTCCCTTTATCTTGGGTTTGTTTCTTTTTCATCTCCCTCCTTCTTCATTTTCATTGTATTTGGTTAATACCTTGGTTTTCCACCTTCTCCTTTGGATTCATTTTAATATGTTGCATTGAGTCATTCAACTCCTTGAATTTGTTTCATTTTTGTTTGGTTTTGGGTTTTCTCTTCTTCATTTGTTTTGGTTAATCACTTTCTTCTTCATTTGGTTTTATTCTCGTTTGCTTTTTGTGGTTCCCTTCTCCTTTTGTTGGGTCAATCACTTGGGTTAGGTCATGTCGTCGTTTGTCATGTCATTGTCTTTTTATTTTCTTTATATTAAACATTTTATTTTATATGAAGTATTATTTTATATTTAGAATCATCTTTTTCATCCCTGGTATTGGGGTGGCTTATTTGTGTTGTAACAATATATATAAATAAAATGCATACACAATCTTATAGAGTCATGTACAAAGACTTTTGGAGGACTTGTCTCTCTCTCATTCACACAAACACACACACATACACAAAGTATGTAACTGATTTGCCTTTATGTTCCCAGAGGCTGCTCACTTTCTGGGAGGATAGAGAGTCGTGGTTTGGAACATGGAACAATGACTCTGGCCTCAGGATCAAGCATGTTAAAGTATGGGCATTGTGAAACAAAACAGTAGATGTGAAGAGAATATTACACACACACACACACACACACACACACACACACACACACACACACACACACACACACACACACACACACACACACACACACACACACACACACACACACACACACACACACACACACACACACACACACACACACACGGCAACAATCAAAAGCAAAACTACATCAGTGACTTTAAGTTATATTGATTAGTTTACTATGGCTGTAAATAAAGAAAAGCGCATGATTTGTATACTAGAATTTAGGAAGGGTAAGCGATGTACATGTCATCACACACACAACACAGATAAAATAATGAAATGCAGTCATGAGAACTGAATAAAATATATAAAATGTTTGAAAAATAAAGTCTTCAGTTTACTATAAATAACTTTTGCTTTTACTCTGTTACTATAGCTGTTTCAGAGAATCACATTTCAACACAGCCTCAACCAAAAGGATGACAGTGGAATGACTTTGATGTAATAATGTTTTTTTTTAAAACTGTGGTATGTGTCCTGACAATGCCTCTGTGCACCGATCAGATTGTCCAAAATTTTGTAATCAGACAGTATTGCGTTTTAGTCCACATTGATTTTGCACTGCCGTAGTTAATGTTCATAAACTGCAGCTTATCACCTTCAATGAAGCAGACTCATTGTGACATCATTGTTCTGATGTTGATGTAGCCATTGTTTAAGTGAAGTGTAGAAACATGTCACCATCATAACTACACGAGTGGAGATTAATCATCATCATCATCATCACCACCACCACTCCAAGGATTAGGCCCTAGACCTGTTCCGGAACCCAACTCCTTCTCGATTTACTGAGATCTCTTTCCAGAGGGGTGGAACTCAATGCAGCCATGGGTAGACGGATATCAGCCATGTGGTTCAAATGTTCACACCATCTCCTGAGATTTCAATCTTCTGGTGCAACGATGTAACGTTTAATTCTCATCTAATATCCTCATTCTTTTTCCGATCCAGGAGAGAACAACCTTGTTTCCCTTATAGAAATTTCATTGCAGCTGCCTGAACCCTCTCTACATACCTTTTACCTGTCTCACTAGCATACAGGAATGTGGGGATAGCCAGTTTTGTAAAATTTCATTTGGGTATCCTTCCATGTTTTATTTTTCAGGTACTTATGAATCATTCTACAGATGCGTCTAAATTTTGTTAGCTTATTATCCCAATAAATATCGGTTCCATAGGAGATATCACAACCCAGGTAATTAAAATGACTAACCAGATCCAAAATGTGATTATTCACGACTATCTTAGTTCTTATCACGAGTGGAGATAAAAAATTAATTACAACTGATAACCGTTGCTTTGATTGGCGATGTCAACAGTTTGAATGGCACAGCTATACAGTTGGCTGGCCGTATTTGGAATCACGTAATGAAAATCAGCATTCTGTAACAGTGGGACATTGATTCTGGTTTTCTCTACTGTTCTGTCAACGCTTGTAACTGTGGGGACCTATAATTATGAATTCACTTGGGAACCATCTCATACGGCATTTCACTTAGATGCTGAGAAAATATTTCAAGCTCCACTTGAATATTTCAATTTCATTGTCTATCAACTTTTCCCTTATGAACCAAGGTTGCATCATATAGAAAAAGTGGAACAAGTTACGGAAATAGGTACCCTGTGTTTCCATCGAGGTGCTATTAAAATTTGCAGCTACCTTATTTTTAGGATTGCAGTCTAACATTTAGGATTATGGAATAAAATAGTAAGGCTGGAAAGTTGACTTAAAAATACACTGTATATTTGATATTCAGTGTATAGTAAAAATACGGTTTTTTTTTTTTTAAATTTCATATTCAATTTACAGGGTAGAGAAAGTCTTTAAGAATTTTATGAATGACAAAAAACATAAATTAATTAACTAAACCAAAAAATATAAAAATACAAATTAGTTAACAGAAAATAATTAAATATAATTAATTCACTACTGACTTGGAATACAAAGTTTTTTATGAGTAAAAACGTAAAAGTTTTACCTTATAGCCTGAACCGGTTTACGCTTTTAAAAAGCTTCTAAAAACCTTCCAGTGGATGGATGGACAGTGCTCCCAGTGGCAGCCTCTGAAGAAGCTTTTTAAAAGTGAAAACTGGTTCAGACTATAAGGTGAAACTTTTACGTTTTTACCCATAAAAAACTTTGTGTTCCGAGTTGTAGAGAATTAATTATATTAATGGACACGTCATGGACAATGAAATTCAAAAAATAATAATTAATTAACACAAATAAATTTATACAAATCTACATGCATTTATTTGTATTTATGTTTTACATGTAAAATATTTACACATTTAGATATGTATTATGTATATTACTTATGTACAAGTGTATTTTTTACATATATGTGGTAAACATTTAGACAAGGTTTGTATTTGTAGAGCATGCTATAACGATTGATATACAATTATGTTTTTTTTAACGAACTTGTACTTTATAAATAAAAAAACAAGTCTTATATACTTGACATTTCAAAAGGTGACTGTATTGGTGCCTATTCATTTTTAAGAAAATTGCTCACTATAAATACAAAACTATTCAAAATGTAAACAATACAAGAATTTGAATTTTTTGTGTGAATATATTGTTTAACTATATTATTCATATATATGTTTTTATATCATTCGACTGGTATCCATACAATTATTGTACACTTCATTAATGTATACACCTTTATATGTAAGAAGTAGATGGATGTCTGTGAGGGGAAATAGTTTTTAGCGGTCCCTCCATTACAAAAGATGGTTGGAAACACTGGTCACAGATGTAGCCTGTGGTGTACTGGCCACAAGATAATGACAAAATTCCTGATCTTATGATTTTATCAGCATACAGAAATGTCAACACAATAAACAAACTCTTCACAAACACCAAAGACAGAGATGAAATAGAAATAAAATCTAATGTCATTTATAAAATTCCATGCCAAGACAACTGCGGTCAAAATTATTATGGATGCTCAGAACTGTATTTAAAAAGAAGAGTGTATCAACACAAATACAGCTGCGACAAAATAAAAACTAATAAACATGATCCAACAGCCTTAACACAACACGATTGCGTACATGGTCTTGTCGCATCCAGTTCGACAAAGTGAAAATAATACATACAGAAACCAATCATTCCAAATGGCAATTCCTTGAAATTATAACTATTGAAAGAAATAAACAAAATTCCGTTAACAAAAAAAGCGACGTATACAGCCTCAATAAGCGTTATTCAAACCTCATACATTCCCAGAAAACAAACAATAATAGATACATAACAAGTCTACAACCCTATCAACCCCTCCTCCACTGGTACCGTTAATACCTGACAATCCTTTACCTTGTTCATCCGCTCTTTCTCTAGTCATGAAATGGATTCACACACTGCCACTATGCAGTATACAAAGTGAGAAAATATCGGTATGGAGAACCATACATGACTTCCATATTCTAAGATTTATATTTAAAATCATTTTCAGCCAAACAGCCAGGGAAGGAATTTTAACAAAAAAATACTTCTTTGTTGCCAATAACGTAGTACACATATAAAAAAAAATTATCCCCTCCCCCTTCAACTATAATTTTGATTTATAGAAAATTACCCCCAGCCCGTTCAACTAGCCTCTTCATTTATAGATATTTCATCTACGTTTCTACAGTGGATTATTAAGATCTTATCAGGATACTTTATCAAAATTAAGTACTTTACTCATGTTACAACAAAAAATGTTTCAGGTAAACTGCCCTTTCCCCGTAACCGATCTTCACCAAAATCAACAGACATTGAGTTCTCTATAGCTCAGGCACATATGTAAAAAATTATTTGATTCTGTTTGAATTTACGGCAGTTATGGTTCGTCATATAAAAAATTACCCATGTTAAAACATAAAACATGAGATTTATAAAACATATCTAAGATTTATATTTAAAATCATTTTTGAAATAAAATATTTTCATAGAACCTACTAACGCTGGGGAAATCTGAGGAGCCAATCAGAGTTGGGCCTACCTGTCACTCTGCTGAATTTGGTGGAAAGCCCTGTCACTGTCGTCAAAGTATCAGCCTTGACAGGGTCCTCTTTTTCTGCAAAATGGGAGAGGCTTGAGATGGAGTGAGTGACATGGTCCCCACCTCAATGAAGAACCCATTGTTTTATAAAAATATATTTAAATTTTGAAAACTGAAAATTCTTTTCTTGTTGTAAATATTTATATTTTATAATCAAAATGACTTTATTTTTGTTACCTGGCAACAAAATTATTTTATTTTCAACAATTACCATTGTTTCAAAAAGTTTAAATAATTTTTCAAGTACTTTACTCTTGTTAAAACGTAAAAGGTTGCAGGTAAACTACCCCTTCCCCTTAACCGATCTTCACCAAAATCTAAAGGCCTTGAGTCCTCTACAATTCACTGAAGTATGCAAAAAATTATTTGATTGTTTGAATTTGCGGCTGTTATCGTTTGCCATAGAAAATACGCTTGATAAAAAACATTGCAGGTAAACTACCCCTTCCCCTCAACCGATCTTCATCAAAAACAATGTCTTGAGTACTCTACAAATCAGGGCTGTATGCAGAAAATTATTTGATTCTGTTTGAATTTGCGGCTGTTATCGTTTGCCATAGAAAAAACCCTTGTTAAAAAAACGTTGTAGGTAAACTACCCCTTTCACTTAACCGATCTTCACCAAAAACAATAGGTCTTGAGAACTCTACAATTTAGGGCTGTATGCAAATAATCTTTTGATTCTGTTTGAATTTGCGGCTGTTATCGTTTGCCATAGGAAATACCCTTGTTAAAACATAAAACGTTACAGGTAAACTACCCCTTTCCCTTAACCGATCTTCACCAAAAACAATAGGTCTTGAGAACTCTACAATTCAGGGCTGTATGCGAAACATTATTTGATTCTGTTTGAATTTGCGGCTGTTATCGTTTGCCAAAAAAAAAAAAATTTCCCTTGATAAAAAAAAACCGTTGCAGGTAAACTACCCCTTTCCCTCAACCGATCTTCACCAAAAACAATAGGTCGTGAGTACTCTACAAATCAGGGCTGTATGCAAAAAATTATTTGATTCTGTTTGAATTTGCGGCAGTTATCGTTTGCCACAGAAAAAAAATCTACAGACAGACACACAGACAGACAAACACACACAGACACTTTTTGGAAAACGACTTTTTTTCATGTTTTGAGTGTAGTAGAATCAGAATCTGCAATAATCTCGAACACGATTTTTTTTGCCATCACCATACTTCCATTCCTTAAGGAATATGGAAGTAAAAATATAATTAATATGTATCATGTTTCTGTATTGTAGTGTAGTTCTGTGTATGTGTGTATCTGTGACTCAACAATATATGCAAGTACTATTAGTTATTCTATACAAAACAACGCCAATGTTAATACCATACGACACACACACATATATATTATAATTAACTCTCTTTTCACAATTATATTACTTTATATTTTATATTGTAGGCAGGAATATGAGATACAAAAATCTCGAAACGTCGCATAAAATCTGCATTTTCATTAGACCAAAACTCGATATCCACTTGAAACCCTTATGATTTCAGTTATATCAAATGGTGAGAACGTTTTACTTCACATTGAGGGGAATTTTATACTCCACCACCGAATCCACATTTGCAAACCACCTCATTGAAGCAAACCACACATACACAAACGTTAAGAGCAACATGGATATTCTACATGTATACACAAAAGGCCTAAAACTAGACACTCTTGAACAACTAGAAATATACAAACACACGAAAACATATAAAAATGACATCCTAAATGAACAGACACAATTCAAATCACATGTACTATTCGAACATATCACACCGCATGCACACAACATCGATCTTTTAAACTGCATCACCGTCACCAAGAACGAGATGGACAGCGCTCCTAGTGGCAGCCTCTGACAAACCTTGTAATAAGCGAAATCTGGTTCAAGCTATAAGGTAAAAATTTTATATTTTTACCAATAAAAACTTCGTGTTCCAAGTCAGTAGTATTGTACTTATAATTAGTTAATCAACAGACACATCATGGACAACAAAATCCAAGAGGGGAATTTTGTTATGTTTAATGAACATTCTGTACATAATACTACATAAACAAGAAAGGCGGGGTTTTTGATGGTTGAAACACCCTGACATTTCCTGCTCATCCACAAAATGTGATATCGTGTTCTCTTACAGTAGGTCTAAATATACTATTAATAGCAAGCAATGATAATTCGCACTATATTCCTCAGTTAACACAGCTGCTTGGCAGTCGCATGATGTTTCCATTGTTAGTTTGTTTGTGTTTCAAAAGGTGACATTTTCAACAAGAAATTTTGTATTTCACATACTTTTAACACAGTATTTCCTTTTATATACTTCTATTATTTTAGTTTAGTGTTATAATAATTATTAATTATTTGACACATTTTAACTTTTACATTTTACAAGTAATATTCTCGCTGCTTAGAAAGTAATATCACAGGCATTTGTTGTAGGGTTAAACACCAAATGTTTTTGTCCCACCAAGAAGGATACATTACAAAGAACTTAAAATAACCTGATTAGATGATTTTAACACTAACTTGGCACAACCGATTGTAATGGAGTTTCATAATGCTGGGAAATATCGTTCCGACGGTCTAACTGATCGTCATATGGTACAGTGGAAAACAAAACACAAGACACCAATTAAGTCACTAATCACCAGCTTAATTATCACAAATAAACAGGTTCTCACTGATAGCTAAGTATAATCCCGACGCCAGAGTGTACCTTGAAAAGATAGAAAAAATCAGAAACCAAAAGGGAAAATTGGGGTCAAATTTCTCAGTTATCGAAATGTATTTGACTTGATTAATGTTATGAGTAACATTGTAGTCTCAAAAATAGTCAACAATATAAATTTAAGTAACACCTACTCAGTCATCCTGGATTCAATACAAGAGATAAGCAAAAAAGAATGCACAGCGGTTTTGCTCCGATATGTTGAGCACCTAGATGAGCAAGGAGCTAGCAACAATCCAGTAAAACCGGAAGAACGGTTGATCAAAGTGTTCACAAGTGGCGACACAACAGGGGAAAACCTAGCCTACGAATTAATGAACACTCTAAAATCCATAGGAATCAACCCTAATGGCATGGTGGGGCAAAGCATGGACGGAGCAGGGAACATGAGAGGTCGGTACGATGGCTTAAAATCTGTTGTGCTTAGAGAGAGTCCCCGAGCATTTTATGTATGGTGTTGTTCTCACCGGTTTGCATTAGTGGTAGAAAAGTCTATTGATGTTTACCCTCAAATGCGAAACATATTCTCCCTCCTTCAAGAGATGTATGTTTTCACGTCTGGGCATCGATGTCACCACATGTTTATCGACAATTTGAAAAAGGGCCTAGCACAAAACAAAATGAAAAGAGTAAAACGAGTGCAGACTACAAGATGGTCGAATAAGAGTGATGCTCTCAAAACTGTGCTAACATGTTACAAAACCATCAAAGAGACCCTCAAAGAAATCTGTCTTGACAAGAAATCTGACAATGACACTAAAGCGTCTGCGAAAGGACTGATCAACAGTATGTCAGATTATGAAAATATATGTGCCATGCACGTTGCTTCAACTATATTTAAAGTTCTTTCTCCAATCACAATTTGCTTACAAGCCAAATCAGTTGATTATGGCATGATACCAGCAGTTATCTCAGAGACGAGGGCGAAACTGAAGACATTAGGAAATGAAAAAGAGTGGGACACACTTACAAGTTCAATAACACAATTTTCTGATCAGCACAACGTCTCGCAAGTCCGAACTCAGCGAAACCGAAAACGGAAACGCCTCATGGACGAACTTTCGATAGACGAAAAAATTGATGACCCTGTAAAGAAAATGAAGGTTGAGGTTTATTTCCTAGTCTTAGACTCATTATTGTCTCAACTGAATGATCGTTTCCCGGACAGCTCGCTTGCCATGGTTAATCAAATGTCTTATTTTTCTCATGGAGGAATTATGAAAATCGCACATGAATTGGAGACTGGAAAAGACTTCAACCCCGATAAGATAAAAGAGCTGTGTGAGTATTACAATCTGGACAATGACCTAATTGCTTGAGAATTGGAGACGTTTTGCAATGTGTACAAAGTCACACACGCAGACATCGACATATCAGACATGTTACATTCCCCTGAAGCTGAAAGGATGGAGATAACAGAGGATGAAGTGCGAATCCCGGCAGGGGCAAAGGAGCCAGATGGCAGCGAAAATGAGGAGGTAAAGGAAGGAAATTTACAAAGTGAGAAACATAGGATGATGGACCAATGCTGACAGTGATGTACCGAATATTGTTATCTCTTGCCATGACCAGCTGCTCTGCAGAGAGAACGATGAGCCGTTTGAAAATAGTGAAAAATCGGCTTCGGAACAGCATAGGAGACTCTTGGCTGTCAAGTTTGTTGATTCTATCCTGTGAAAACAACGTACTGAGCCAGATACAAAACAAAGAAATCATTAACAAATTTGCAACCACAATTGTACACAGAAAAAAGCTGCTTTTGTACAAGACATTTAAACAAGGTGATAACTAATGTAAATGTATATTTTTACACAAACATATTTTTCCTATTATAATTGAAACTACATTGTACGTCGTTTTTGCGTCATTTCATTGTATTGGTTTTAATAGTACAATTATTTAAAATGTATTTTTAGTTTAGCAACACATTTGTTAAATACAATTTGCTAAGTACAATATTTGCTTGGTTTTTAATTACTCCAATACCCTTTGAATCTAGCCTGTTTTGTTCAAAGTAATGACATACAAAACTTTTAAACAATATTATTAGGGCTAATGATAAAATTCTGTAAGCTTAAACTGGCCATCCACGTTCCAATATGACCAATATGTTTAAAAGTATATCTCTCAAATGTCTTTGCTTCTCATCCACACCCACACCAGTGTAGCGCCTTATCTTTTAAAACAATGATACAATTTAAAACAATTTATCAAGTGTAACAATTATCGTAACTGTAGTGTAGGATCTTGTTTTATTTTTCATGACTTTTTTAACTAAAATAATTTGTATAGGCTTCAATTGGGAAGGAGTGCTGAGAATTTTTGGGGGGGATTGGCACCACTGAGCCCGTGGAACGATTTCTAACATTTTTGAATTTAAAAAGTCACACCGAGAAGAAATGGCAAATATAGTGCTCAATTATCTAGAGGGTTGTAAAATAGATATTTCAAAGTGTAGAGGACAATCTTACGACAAAGCTGTTAACATGTCAGGATGATACAACGGGATGCAGCAGCAGATTTTAGAGCGTAATAAATATGCCGTATTTATACCATGCGCTGCACATACTCTGAACCTCATTGGCCGCCATGCTGTTGATTGTTGTCCAATCGCAGTAAATTGTTTTTCAATAGTTCAGTCGTTATACACTTTTTTCGGCTTCTACTCACCGCTGGGCAGTTTTGAAGAAGGTCTTAGGTAATGACAGCGTTCTTAAGTCGCTGTCGGAAACTCGTTGGGAAGCACACGCTGTAGCTACGAGTGCAATATTACAATCCTATTTGAAAATTTTAGACGCTTTAGACGAAATTGCTGAGGATATGAACCAAAAGGGGAGACAAGGCTAGAAGCAGGAAATATTTCAAACAAAATGCAAGAATTTGAGTTTATATTTATGCTCACTTTTTGGAATGACATTCTACAAGCTTTTCGATACACCAGTAAAGGACTCCAAGAAGGACAACTAGATCTAAATACATGTGCAAATTTGTATCGATCTTTATCAGATCACTTGGTTGATATGAGAAATCAGTTTGAAAAATTTGAAAATGAGGCAAGAAAAATTTCTCCTAATGGAGAATATAGACAAACTCGAAAAATCATTAGGAAAAAGCAAGTAAATGATGGAAATGCAGAAGAAGCTAATTTGAGTCCAAGAAACAAATTCCGCGTAGAGACTTTCAATGTAATAATAGACATACTCAAGGCTCAAATGCAAAGAAGAGGTGAAGTATACAACGAAGTGTCACAATATTTTTCATTTCTTACGAATCTAAACAAATTATATACAGAATATGGAAAAGATGTTGAATTGCTTTTAAAGACTTACCTGGAAGACTTCGATAGAAATTTCCTTAGCGAATTAATTCAATTTCATAAATATGTTCGAATAAAATACAAATCTTCAGAAAAAAAGATTACCCGTTCCGAGCTGCATGAGATAATAATTAACGACGAAGTAAAGTGCGTTTTCCCTAACATAGAAGTGGCCTTGAGAATATTTCACAGTTTAATGATAACAAACTGTTCTGCTGAACGATCCTTTTCGCAGCTTAAAAGATTGAAAAATCCACAAAGAACGAAAATTGGCCAAGACAAGCTTAATTCTTTGGCGTTGATGTGTATCGAGGCAGACATACTTCGTCAGATAAATTTTGACGACGTAATCGCGGATTTCGCTCTGAAAAAGACGAGAAAAAATTGTCTAAGTGTTCTTTAAATTATTGTAAAGCTAACCTAACCTAATAAAAATTTCAAATTCTGATTTTTATGAACTCTGTTTTCTACCTACCAAATTCAAGTATTGAGGGGCCTCCATGACGTCTGTGCTTGGGGCCTCCAAAATGTTTAATCCGCCACTGAGTGCCGTCATTGGGAAACACTGATTCGGTAATTATACACAATTCAGAATCCATTGAGACTGTTTGTAAATAGTAGGTTATGTTTACCTAGTATGGAAACCCTCAGCCCTTTGGGCGACAAGACTTCAACAGTGGCTGAAGGCACAACATACGTTTGGCTTGTCACCAACTGAACCACACAACACCACGTGTCTATACATGGTACTCGACTGCAAACGGCAAACTGTCTCTACCACGTTGCAAGGGACGTTTATTAAGAAGGACGGTGACGCATGCTGCATCGGAAGCATGCAGAGAGAACGCTCGTCTGTGCAGTCGGGTATAAACGGTAACCTTTCCTTATTGCCCCTTGTATAATAGTCGAGATGTGACATTGGTTACAAAACCTAGTAATATATCGCTTGCAGTCTTATGTCACGGTCGAACAACAAATCAAAACAAAATTTTTTTCTTGGATTTTGTTGTCCAATAATTTTTTTATCATATTTACAGTCACAAAACCTTTCTACAATCACAAAGCAACGAAAACATTTTGTGAAGTGACCATTTATTATTATTATTTGGTGTTCTGTCCTACGACAGGTCTTCAAATGGTAAAAGCTCTCCATGTCCTATCGGATGCTAGTCTTTTCGTTTCTTCGTAACACCCCCTGATTTTAATGCTATCAATTAACTTCATTCTTCTACGCCCTCTTCTTTTTTCTCCTTCTATGACACCCTCTGTGGCAGTTGTAAGCAAGCAGTCACTTCTTATACATTGACCTAACCAATTCCTTTTCCTATTTTCTATTACCTTCAGGATTCTTCCTTTCAGGATCTTTCTCTCTTCCCCTATTCTTCTTAAAACTTCATCATTCCTTACTTTTTCCATTGTTCACCAAACCCACATCTCAAATGCTACTAATCTTTTCTCATCCTCCTTCCTCAGTGTCCATGTCTCTGCACCATATAAAGCAACGCTCCACACATAACATTTGGCCAACCTTTTCCTTAAATTCTTATTAATTTTGCTACTGGGAAGCAGTCTTTTCTTCCCATTAAATGTCTCTTTTGCTATAGCAATTCTTGCGCTCCAATTTCACAAGTGCAGTACTTATCTTCACTTATCAAGCTTCCAAGATATTTAAACAACTCCACCTGTTGTATTTTGTCTTGCTTATCTTTGTTTGCCCTTTTCCTTCCTCTGGTAATCGCCACACACTTAGTTTTTTACTTATTAATCCTCTTTCCACATTCCTCGCATACTAAATTCAAGTCTCTTATCATTTTATTCATTGTCACTTCCTTTTCTGCTAAAACAGCCATGTCATCAGCAAACCTTATACATTCAATTCTTCTTCCACCGAATCGAAGTGGCCATGTGAGGGGAGAAATTTCCCCATTTCTCTCTCCATGGATCCATTGATGTGAATGAAATTTTTAACATCAACATTATTACATCAAAGTCATTCCATTGTCATCCATTGGTTTGAGGCAGATTTAGAAATGTGATTCCCTGAAACAGCTACAGTATATTAACAGAGTAAAAGCAAATGTTACTTATACTAAATTGAAGAGACTTTATTTTCCTAACATTTTATGTATTTCATTCAGTTCTCATGACTGCATTTCATTATGTTGTCTGTGTGATAACATGTGCATCACTTGCCCTTCCTAAATTCTAGTATACAAATCATGTGCTTTTCTTTATTTACAGCCATAGTAAACTAATCAATATAACTTAATGTCACTGTGTAGTTTTGCTTTTGATTGTTGCTATATGTATATATACATATAATATTCTCTTCATGTCTACTGTTTGTTTCAAAATGCCCATGCTTTAACATACTCAATCCAGAGGCCACCAATATAACTACACTAGTGAAGATAAAAAATATTGGTATGGAGAACCATACGTGACTTCCATGTTCCTAAGATTTATATTTAACATCATTTTCGAAATGAAATATTTCCATAGAAACAACTTCTTGCTACTTACTGCTTCAGCCTTAACCACAGTACTGTGGTCACTAACGTATACCACCTCACGTCAGCGCACTCAATTTTCACCGATGATGGCAGTCGATGGCACTGCCGAAACGTCTGGTTTTGCAGAAAACATTGGACCACGGCCAAACAGCCTGGGAAGGAATTTTAACAACAAACTACTCTGTTGCTAATAACGTGGTACACATATTAAAAAACATTCCGTAGCCCGCGAGATTGCCAGCGTGCTATTTATTCTACTGGGGATATTTTGAGAGTAAGGTGTATAATGATCCACACCCATGAAACATCGAAACACTCAAAGTTGATATATAATTTCTGTTCACATGTTACACCGTGTAATGGAAAATGTAAAAACTCAACTTCAAAAGTGTGCGAGTTGAAATTGTCACCACATTCGGTGCGTAGTGTTCAAAAACTTGTAGTTTCTGCGTCTAGTTAAATGCTAGTATGTATATTTTCAGGTTAGTGTAAATGTTAATTTTACAATCCATAAATAAGAAACAACAATTGTTTTATTTTGTTAAAGTCAAATGAAATGTTTCCATAGAAACTACTTCTTTGTTGTCATTAACGTATTACACATATAAAACTTATAAAATTTACTTCCTCCATCATCAACTAACATTTTAATTTATAAAAAAAATTACCTCCTCCCCCTTCAACTACCCTTTTCATTTATAGATATTTCATCTTCCTTTCTACAGTGGATTATTATGACCTTCTTTTCAGGATACTTTATTTATCAAAATTAAGCACTTTACTCTTGTTAAAACGTAAAACATTACAGGTAAACTACCCCTTTCCCTTAACCGATCTTCACCAAAATCAATAGGCCTTGAGTCCTCTACAATTCAGGACTGTATGAACAAAATTATTTGATTCTGTTTGAATTTGCGGCTGTTGTTTGCCATAGAAAAAAAATTCTACAGAGAGACACTTTTAAAAAATGACTTTTTTTCATGTTTTGAAGGTAGTACAATCAGAATCTGCCCTTATCTCGAACATGATTTATTTGCCATCACCATCTTCCATTTCCTTATGGAACATGGAAGTAAAATTAATTACAACTGATAACAGTTGCTTTGATTGGCGATGTCAACAGTTTGAATGGCACAGCTATACAGTTAGCTGGCCATATGTGGAATCATGTAATGAAAATATGGCTGGGCGGTAAATCAGCATTCTGTCAGTGGGACAATGATTCTGGCTTTCTCTAACTGTCTGTCTCTGGTCTGTCAACGCTTGTAACTGTGAACCTATAATTATGAATTCACTTAGGGACCATCTCATATGGTATTTCAAGCTCCACTTGAATATTTTCACTTCATTGTCTATAGACTTTTCCCTTATGACCCAAGGTTGCATCATATAGAAAAAGTTGAACAAGTTACAGAAATAGGTACAATGTGTTTCCATCGAGGTCCTATTTAAATTTGCAGCTACCTTATTTTTAGGATTGTCTAACTTTCAGGATTACAGAATAAAATGGTAAGGCTGGAAAGTTGACTAAAAAATACACTGTATATTTGATTTTCAAAGTCCAGTAAAAATACAGCTTTATTTTCAGATAATTCACAATCAATTTACAGGCTAGAGAAAGTATTTAAGAAGTTTATGAATAACAAATATTATAAATTAATCAACTGATGAACACAAATAAATTTACACAAATGTACATGCATTTATTTAGACTTATGTTTTACATACAAAATATTTACACGATTTTATTTATAATAATTTATATAAATTATGTACAGCATTTATTTTTACTTCCATGTTCCATACGGAAATGGAAGTATGGAAATGGTGAAAAAAATCGTGTTCGAGATAATCGCAGATTCTGATTGTACTACCATCAAAACATGAAAAAGTCATTTTTTAAAAGTGTCTGTGTGTCTGTCTGTAGAATTTTTTTCTATGGCAAACGATAACAGCTGCAAATTCAAACAGAATCAAATAATTTTGTTCATACAGTCCTGAATTGTAGAGGACTCAAGGCCTATTGATTTTGGTGAAGATCGGTTAAGGGAAAGGGGTAGTTTACCTGTAATGTTTTACGTTTTAACAAGAGTAAAGTGCTTAATTTTGATAAATAAAGTATCCTGAAAAGGTCATAATAATCCATTGTATAAAGGAAGATGAAATATTTATAAATGAAAAGGGTAGTTGAAGGGGGAGGGGATAATTTTTTTATAAATTAAAATGTTAGTTGACGATGGAGGAAGTAAATTTTATAAGTTTTATATGTGTAATACGTTCATGACAACAAAGTAGTTTCTATGGAAACATTTCATTTCACTTTAACAAAATTAAAAAAAAATTTAGGTGTTTTTTTATTTATGGATTGTAAAATTAACATTTACACTAACCTGAAAGTATACATAGTAGCATTTAACTAGACGCAGAAACTACAAGTTTTTGAACACTACGCCCCGAATGTGGTGACAATTTCAACTCGCACACTTTTGAAGTTGAGTTTTTACATTTTCCATTACACGGTGTAACATGTGAACAGAAATTATATATCAACTTTGAGTGTTTCGATGTTTCATGGGTGTGGATCATTATACACCTTACTCTCAAAGTATCCCCAGTAGAATAAATAGCACGCTGGCAATCTCGCGGGCTACGGAATGTTGCTACTCCTGAAGGTAACTCGTTAAACTGCGTCCATTGATCTCTTAGCCCTATGGCTGATTGCTATCCATACTGTTTGGTGTTTTTTAATAAGCATTTCTAGATGGTTATTTATATGTGTACTACGTTATCGGCAACAAAGAAGTATTTTGTTGTTAAAATTCCTTTCCGGGCTGTTTGGGCGTAGTCCAATGTTTTCTTCAAAACCAGATGTTTTGGCAGTGCCTTCGACTTCCATCATCAGTGAAAATCGAGTGCGCTGATGTGAGGTGGTATATGTTAGTGACCACAGTACTGTGGTTAAGGCTGAAGCAGTAAGTAGCAAGAAGTAGTTTCTATAGAAATATTTCATTTCAAAAATGATTTTAAATATAAATCTTAGAACATGGAAGTCATGTATGGTTCCCCATACTGATATTTCAAATATCGGTATGGAGAACCATGCATGACTTCCATATTCTAAGATTTATATTTAAATCTTAATATCGCCTGCCAAGCGCGATATATTTTCTCTTATACATGATTTACATTAAAATGCAAAAATTTTAATTTTATTGCCTGGCAACAAAATTATTTTATTTTTAACAATTACCATTGTTTGAAAAAGTTTAAATAAATTTTCAAGTACTTTACTCTTGTTAAAACGTAAAAGGTTGCTTGTAAACTACCCCTTCCCCTTAACCGATCTTCACCAAAATCGAAAGTCCTTGAGACTCTACAATTCAGGGACGTATGCAAAAAATTATTTGATTCTGTTTGAATTTGCGGCAGTTATCGTTTGCCATAGAAAATACGCTTGATAAAAAAACGTTGCAGGTAAACTACCCCCCTTCCCCTTAACCGATCTTCACCAAAAACAATAGGTCTTGAGTACTCTACGAATCAGGGCTGTATGCAAATAATCTTTTGATTCTGTTTGAATTTGTGGCTGTTATCGTTTGCCATAGGAAATACCCTTGTTAAGACAAAACGTTACAGGTAAACTACCCCTTTCCCTTAACCGATCTTCACCAAAAACAATAGGTCTTGAGAACTCTACAATTCAGGGCTGTATACGAAACATTATTTAATTCTGTTTGAATTTGCGGCTGTTATCGTTTGCCAAAAAAACAAAAAAATTACCCTTGATAAAAAACCGTTGCAGGTAAACTACCCCTTTCCCTTAACCGATCTTCACCAAAAACGACAAGTCTTGAGAACTCTACAATTTAGGGTTGTATGCAAAATATTATATGATTTTGTGTGAATTTGCGGCTGTTATCGTTTGCCATAAAAAATACCCTTGATAAAACAAAAAACGTGGCAGGTAAACTACCCCTTTCCCTTAAACGATCTTCACCAAAAACAATAGGTCTTTAGTACTCAAGAAATCAGGGCTGTATGCAAAAACGTATTTGATTCTGTTTGAATTTGCGGCTCTTATCGTTTGCCATAGAAAATACACTTAAAAACATAAAACGTTGCAGGTAAACTACCCCTTTCCCTTAACCGATCTTCACCAAAAACAAAAGGTCTTGAGAACTCTACAATTTAGGGCAGTATGCAAAAAATTATTTGATTATGTTTGAATTTGCGGCTGTTATCGTTTGCCATAGTAAATACCATTGTTAAAACATAAAACGGTACAGGTAAACTATCCCTTTCCCTTAACAGATGTTTACCAAAATCAACAGATCGTGAGAACTCTACAATTCAGGGCTGTATGCGAAACATTATTTGACTCTGTTTGAATGTGCGGCTGTTATCGTTTGCCAAACAAACAAAATTACCCTTGATAAAAAAAAACCGTTGCAGGTAAACTACCCCTTTCCCTCAACCGATCTTCACCAAAGACAATAGGTCCCGAGTACTCTACAAATCAGGGCTGTATGCAAAAAATTATTTGATTCTGTTTGAATTTGCGGCTGTTATCGTTTGCCATAGAAAAAAAAATCTACACACACACACACACACTTTTCGGAAAACGACTTTTTTTCATATTTGAGTGTAGTACAATCAGAATCTGCAATAATCTCGAACACGATTTTTTTTGCCATCACCATACTTCCATTCCTTAAGGAATATGGAAGTAAATATCGGTATGGAGAACCATACATGACTTCCATATTCTAATATTTATATTTAAAATCATTTTCAGCCAAACAGCCAGGCTGTGTCTTACCTGCCTTTTTATTGCTGTATTAAATGAAAAATATTATATTACTTTAAAATGAAAAAATTATAATTTTATTGCCTGGCAACAAAATTATTTTATTTTTAACAATTACCATTGTTTCAAAAAGTTTAAATTTTCAAGTACTTTACTCTTGTTAAAACGTAAAAGGTTGCTGGTAAACTACCCCTTCCCCTTAACCGATCTTCACCAAAATCGAAAGTCATTGAGACCTCTACAATTCAGGGATGTATGCAAAAAATTATTTGATTCTGTTTCAATTTGCGGCTGTTATCGTTTGCCATAGAAAATACGCTTGATAAAAAAACGTTGCAGGTAAACTACCCCTTCCCCTCAACCGATCTTCACCAAAAACAATAGGTCTTGAGTACTCTACAAATCAGGGCTGTATGCAAAACATTATTTGATTCTGTTTGAATTTGCGGCTGTTATCGTTTGCCATAGAAAATACCCTTGTTAAAAAAACGTTGCTGGTAAACTACCCCTTTCCCTCAACCGATCTTCACCAAAAACAATAGGTCTTGAGAACTCTACAATTTAGGGCTGTATGCAAATAATCGTTTGATTCTGTTTGAATTTGCGGCTGTTATCGTTTGCCATAGGAAATACCCTTGTAAACATAAAACGTTACAGGCAAACTACCCCTTTCCCTTAACCGATCTTCACCAAAAACAATAGGTCTAGAGAACTCTTACAATTCAGGGCTGTATACGAAACATTATTTGATTCTGTTTGAATTTGCGGCTGTTATCGGTTGCCAAAAACAGAAAAAATTCCCTTGATAAAAAAAAACCGTTGCAGGTAAACTACCCCTTTCCCTCAACCGATCTTCACCAAAAACAATAGGTCACGAGTACTCTACAAATCAGGGCTGTATGCAAAAAATTATTTGATTCTGTTTGAATTTGCGGCAGTTATCGTTTGCCATAGAAAAATGGAAGTAAAAATCTACAGACACACAGACACAGACACTTTTCGGAAAACGACTTTTTTTCATGTTTTGAGTGTAGTAGAATCAGAATCTGCAATAATCTCGAACACGATTTTTTTTGCCATCACCATACTTCCATTCCTTAAGGAATATGGAAGTAATAAAAAATTACGCTTGATAAAAAACCGTTACAGGTAAACTACCCCTTTCCCTTAACCGATCTTCACCAAAAACGACAGGTCTTGAGAACTCTACAATTTAGGGTTGTATGCAAAATATTATATGATTTTGTGTGAATTTGCGGCTGTTATCGTTTGCCATAAAAAATACCCTTGATAAAACAAAAAACGTGGCAGGTAAACTACCCCTTTCCCTTAAACGATCTTCACCAAAAACAATAGGTCTTTAGTACTCAAGAAATCAGGGCTGTATGCAAAAACGTATTTGATTCTGTTTGAATTTGCGGCTCTTATCGTTTGCCATAGAAAATACCCTTAAAAACATAAAACGTTGCAGGTAAACTACCCCTTTCCCTTAACCGATCTTCACCAAAAACAAAAGGTCTTGAGAACTCTACAATTCAGGGCAGTATGCAAAACATTATTTGAATATGTTTGAATTTGCGGCTGTTATCGTTTGCCATAGAAAATACCCTTGTTAAAACATAAAACGGTACAGGTAAACTACCCCTTTCCCTTAACCGATCTTTACCAAAATCAACAGATCGTGAGAACTCTACAATTCACGGCTGTATGCGAAACATTATTTGATTCTGTTTGAATTTGCGGCTGTTATCGTTTGCCATAGAAAAAAAATCTACAGACACACACAGACAGACAGACAGACAGACACACACACACACACACACACACACACACACACACACACACACACACACACACAGACACTTTTCGGAAAACGACTTTTTTTCATGTTTTGAGTGTAGTAGAATCAGAATCTGCAATAATCTCGAACACGATTTTTTTTGCCATCACCATACTTCCATTCCTTAAGGAATATGGAAGTAAAAAGTGTCCGTGTGTAGAATTTTTTCTATGGCAAACGATAACAGCCTAAAATTCAAACAGAATCAAATAATTTTTTGCATACAGTCATGAATTGTAGAGGACTCAAGGCCTATTGTTTTTGGTGAAGATCGGTTAAGGGGAAGGGGTAGTTTACCTGCAATGTTTTACGTTTTAACAAGAGTAAAGTGCTTAATTTTGATAAATAAAGTATCCTTAAAAGAAGGTCATAATAATCAACTGTAGAAAGGTAGATGAAATATCTATAAATGGAAAGGGTAGTTGAAGGGACGATGGGGTAATTTTTTTATAAATTAAAATGGTAGTTGATGAGGGAGGAGGTACATTTTTATAAGTTTTATATGTGTACTAAGTTATTGTCAACAAAGAAGTAGTTTCTATGGAAACATTTTATTTCACTTTAACAAAATTCTATATTTTTCATTTTAATTTAAATCACGTATTAGTAAAAATATATCGTTCCTGGCAGGCAAGCATATGTCAATTATGTAATGTTTACTTTTCCAAAGTTTTATTATTGTGATTACCGCAATAAAAAGGCTGGCAGGACACACACACACACAATTCGCGTTATTACTGGCCTCATTCATGTTTATTTTCTTATGTTTGCACGCTTTTTAAATGAAAAGTGCCGAAACCCACACCGACACAACGCGTGCAAGCCGTAAAGATGGACAGTGATTTGCTTCCTGCGGATCGCTAGCCAGTGTAACTGCATGTGTTTACAGAGGAACATTTCATAGACAGACTTTTGGTCTTTAGGGAATGACCCTCTGCAAGATGTTCAGGGTCCATGAGAGACTTCGGAGCGCTCCTTCTTTCCCGCGTGTTTGTTCTGTGAAACATACACCGTACGGTAGATTTGCAGTTTTACTCTGAGCAACCCTGAGCATAGGGAATGTTGAACATTTTTGTCCACGGTGTACCCTCATACACACTAAAACTTGCCCTGATGTTTTGATTAAGGACATCATAATATTAAAACTTTGGAAACTTGAGCACTACATAATGGAGATCAAACATTAACTTTACCAAGCCATTAATTTTATGCATATTTTTATATACTACATTATTGGCAACAAAGAAGTAGTTTGTTGTTAAAATTCCTCCGCGGGCTGTTTGACCAAGGTCCAATGTTTTATGAAAAACCAGATGTTTCGGAGTCCCATCGCCTGCCATCATCAGTGAAAATCGAATGCTCTAACTGGAGGTGGTATACGTTAGTGACCACAGTACTGTGGTTAAGGCTGAAGAAAGAAGTAATTTCTGTGGAAATATTTTATTTCGAAAATTATTTTTAGCATGTAGAAAATGATTCATAGCATGGATGGGACTATGGAACCTAGATGTTTAGCAACTTTTGATTTGTTAGTGGTGCACTGAGTGGGTGAAACTCATGTGACAGTCATCTGTTAATTTAATAAAATAACTGTCATACAAAACTGGCAAATGTGTCTTCCAGAACATTTTATGATTGGCCACTCTACAATTGACACTTAGTTGTTTGCGGACGGTCAGGTTATTCTGACGGACTCTGAAAACAGATTGCAGATATCCACATGTAAGACCAAGGTGATGGCTTTTCATGGAACTGATCCTGTATAGGCAAAAATTGTTATAGATGGTAGTCCTGGAATAAGTTAGCAATTTTGAATACCTGGGCTACAATATGTCTTATATGCATGCAACAATGTTGTGAATAAGTTGCGTACATTATGTGCGGGGCCATTAGGCGAACTCTTAAGTCAGCAAGTAAAGGAACACTTCTAAAATTCTACAAGGTGATGGCTCTTCCCAGACTTCTTTATGGGTCTGAGAATTGGACTTTAACGAAAGGCTCCAGGCCAGTCACATCCAAGCGGCTGAAATGAGATTTCTCAGGCACATGGCAGGGTATATTCTCCATGATCATAGAAGACAGATATACAGCAGGAACTGAATATTATGAGTATACTCGACAGGATCGCCCAGTATCGGCTTAATTGGTGGGAACATCTTTGCCGAATGGATGACTGCCGCATCCCCAAACAACTATGGAACTATAAGCTGAGGGGACGGAGAGGTGTGGGATGTCCGAGGAAGCGCTGGAGTGACCAGCTCTAATCTTTGCCTATTTGAGACCGGAACAAACCATCCTTGGTTTAATCCACGACGATGATGATTAATTGTCAAACAATTGATTCATTTTTTAATAGCGTTTCCAAACATTAGTATAATTAAATGGTTTACTGTTTATTTATAGTAAAATACAGAATACTGTAGTAACAAAATCAATTAACATGACAGTTCAGTACAGACAGATGGCAATGGAGTGCAGTCTCTTACCTGTACATGTTGATACCTAATCAGTGTTGTTATCTTGTGCTACAATTACTAGGGACCTGGAATTTTGTGAACGAATTTTCCCTGAGTTTTTTGTAAGTATTGAAAAGGTTGTCTGTTGGTTAGGAAAGTATTGTAAACCACATTTAATGCCTTTTTACAGATGCAGTGAATACGTTGCTTTCTGTAATATTTCACATTCAATAATACGACAATTTTGGATTTTGCTGGGACTTAAGCAATACTGTAAAGTGACCAATTAATTATTTATTTGACTTTAAAAGTGAAGTTACTAAATTTACAGTAAATGAGGACAAAATAGTAGTTTTTCTTTCAGTACATTGCTCTCTGCTTATAGACAAAATAAATAACCACTTTTTCATTATACTATAACATTATAAAAGATAAAAAACATATTACTGCCAACATTAGAGAAAAGTTTGCATGTTTAGCCTAAAAAAATTGTTTTGCAAATTTTTTTGAATTTTTGTGTTACACTTACTTTTGGAGAGCGCATAAAACATGTTTTAGCAAGTTTCATGGGTACTACAGACTAGGAAATGACAGTAAATTGAAAAAATAAAAAATAAATAAAAAGACGACCAAATTGTGTAACATACACTTTGATTAGAGCAGAAAAGATACCAAATATGTGTACATACAACGCCACCAAACATGGTTACAATACATCCAGAGGAAAGGAAACTGAAATAATAAGTGGTATAGGTGTCCATGTTTCATACCATTATATTAATTTTATGTTAATTGTAGCATTAATTTAGATTGTAGAACCATTTTCTTTTATTTACTGCTACAGACTATGAAGTGTGATTTTTTTAAGATACTATGACTAAGATTTTCATACTACTTTCCCAAGAACTTATTTAACACTTTTCAGGGTCCTTATTTAATACCACTGTCAGTAAGCTATTGTTACGACGGTCTATTGATCGTCGTATGGTATAATACACTGGAGAACAAAATACAAGACACCAATTAAGTTACTAATCACCAGCTTTAATTATCACAATTAAGCAGTTTGTAATCAACAAAATAATCTCTTACAAGTCAAATAAAAATTGTTTACACGCAATAAAAATGTCAACTAATATAAAACTCAATTGTATTACAATTGGCCCAATGAATTATAAAACACATAACACTTCGCCACAATACTTCGATCCACACTGTGTAAATGGCCCAACAATAACTGAACTAAGCGCCCACTGAGATATCTAGAACAATCCATACTACGCATCAAGAAGGCTATTAGAAAACACCAGAACGTAACTGATTGCGACCTTGACACAGTGCGCGAGGCTGGTGAATCTGGGAACAGTCTGGCTAACGCATGTTGAGATCATGTACGCACACAACTTTATAGCCAGATTTCACTGGAATGGCTGAGAATGTTCTGTAATGGTGTAACACTTTTTCCGCATTATGGAACATAATTTTTATTGCGTATCCACTGTACCATTCCGTGTGAACAATTTTTATTTGGGTTTGTTGTAAGAGACTATCTTGTTGATTACAAACTGTTTAATTGGGATAATTAAAGCTGGCGATTAGTGACTTAATTGGTGTCTTGTATTTTGTTTTTCACTGTACCATACGATGATTAGTAACAGTTTCAGTAACAATCAGCATCAACTGATTCGTAAAACTTGGCATGTCCATGCTTTTACCATTCAGAACTTTATTGTTTTTGAGTTTGATTCCCCCCAAAAATACGGGCGGGGAGGCTAGAATGTGAGTGGTCAAAGGTATGAACAAAAAAATCATAAAAGCCTGTGAAGGGTATCAAATAAAAGAGAATTTTAAATATCATCTCAAGGTAGTGTTAAGTTTTTGGAAATTTCAAAATTTTGGGACCCAGGGCCCAAAAAAGATCGAAATTATGAAAAAAATTGTGGAAATCCAGCAGGATGTCAGACTAAAAGGAACTACATCAAATCTGAATGTTTACTGTTTATTGTATGATTGTGTGTTCTACAATTGTTATATTACTAAAGAAATAAAGCATTCAGAATTTCAGTAATTTTTTCCATAATTAAAAAAATCATCTAATATTTGTACATTGTTCAAAATAGTGAGCGAGTTCTGCAACTCAGGAAGTTTAATGGTGGTTCTCATGTAGAGTAAATTAAAAATAACTTTAGGAAAATTCTGTATTTACAAAATTACTTTTTCTTCTTTTTGTGTTTATGTTTCTTTACATCTCTATGCCGTTTATCTTTCTTATGTGGTTTCTTACTGTGTTTCTTCTTGTGCTTATGTTTGGTTTCTGCCTTTAATTCAACCCACTCACTATCACTGTCTGAGTCTGATGAAGACTGTGATTTTTTTGTTGTTCTGGGTAATGTGTTTGTACCCAGAAAAACACTCGGCAAACACGGACCATACACTAAATCAGTTTCATTCTTATTTTCCACAGCAGTTTCCATTTTTTCGCTTTCTGCTATAATTTTACTTCTATCAGTTTCTGTCACTGTTTTGTTAATTAAATTTTCGTTGGGTTCAGTTTTCTTCATACAGCGAGAATTAATGGCGTCTAAATCTAAATTAGCAAAAACTCCCCTTGGTGGTGATGTGTTCCTCAGTACATTGACTTCAGATGTTTCTGGTTGCTGAAGTCCAGTCTTCAAGGACACATCAGTGGATGGCTGTTTTGCAGATTCTGAATCATTCCTTATTTTTGTACCACTTTCACTGTCCGACTTAGGGTCTTCTTTTTCATTCTCTGATTCATCCTCACTGCTACTAAGGAATATGGCTCTGTACAAATCTATTTTAGGTGCATTTTCAGGTACCAGATCCTAGAACAAAATAATAATTACAAAATGAAGACAATAAATGGATGATAAATCATTATAAATGTTTAAACTCTTTTCCCTATTAAACTATTTTTTCTTTGTTATATGGCATTAACAGAAATGTCATATAAAATGTGCTAATAAAGGAGAGTATTCCAGCAAAAATTGTTATGATTTTCCATTTATGCCTAACCTAACCACAATGCTAAAAGGAGTACTATTTTTAGGTTCAACAAACAAGTTATTTACATTAAATTAAAGTAACTGACATGTGTACTGTGTTGTATAATCATTATAAGGCATAATCATTTTCAGGGATCGGGAATACATTTGCTTCAACGCTGTCATTTTAAATGCCAATTGGACTGGTCAGGATAAGACCCTTCAGTGTTTCCACCATTACCAAGACCTAAATTCAAAGATCGGGTAGAAACTGATAATGGTGGTGATACTAAAAGACCTCATTCAGAGCAAAGAGGCTAACAGTCCTACAAGAGTAGTGAAATTCACTCAACAATTTGCTAACAACTTTTATTTCTTGTTTACAAGCGTTAACATATCACTACCCACTTATTTCTTCAAACACTGCTAAACACTAATATAATAATACAAATTATTCACTTACAAGATTACTGTCATTCTGAGCTTCAGCTTCTGTTACTGCTTCAACTATAGTGGTGTTATCAGGCTTTACTGAAGTACTGCTACTGCTATCAGTTTCTTTGCTCGAGTCCTCTTGTGTTCTTGCTGATGCATGGATGTTAAATGGTGCAGATTCCAAAAAGTTGAATACTGAAAATTTTGGCCTTGTCCGTTTCTGATCTGTATTACTTGCGCCACTTCTTTAAAAGAAAACAGGTACAAATATTACAAATTGCAATGAATTCACTGCTCATTTTTTTTTAAATACTATTTATTTTGTAAATTATCTTGTTAAGAACAAATATCTGTTAATTTAGCAATAACTGAATCAGTATGCTCAATAATCAGATGTAGAGCTCTTTAAAGTAGCATTTGGTCACTTGGAAATGGTTAACTTGCACAGTCAGTTGCTAAGCAGTCTGTGAAGTGATAATTGTTAATGGTGTATGTGTATCATGTATGTGGTGTATGTAATTATAAATCATCAAACATTATTAATTTCAGCTATGGATTTGTGCAAGATAAATTGGGAACTTGGAAAAACCAAATGAATCATAAAATAGATCAATTAAGGAGTGAAGCAAGCAAGTGAATAGAAAATGAGAATGAGGACTTGGGAAGAATGAATGATCAAATACATAGTGGGATCAAAAAAATATTGTTGCAATAGTGATAAGGATTGTGGGAGGGGAGGGGGAGGGGGAAGGGAGGAGGAGGAGGAGGAGGAGGAGGAAAAGGCAACTAGAAAAGTTTGCATGGAATTCAGTATAAGATAGGTTAGGACTGTAAATGAGAAGATTGTAATTGAGAAGTTTCATTTTAACATGAACGTTTTAATTTTAAAGGAAATGACAAACTGAAGAATATGGTCTGTAGACTTCATTTCGAATCCGGTGGTCACAGTGGACTAATCATCCTATCAAGCCTACCGGTACATAAAACTGATGTGTCTTTATTTGTCCAGTACTGTAGCGAAAACTGCATCAGCTTTGTAGGGAAAGGTAGGAAAAATCTCTGCTCCTCATACACTGATGACACTTTGAGTAAGGATGGGAGCCTCTCATTTTTTGGAGGTGAGTACTATACATAATTACTATGGCATGTTAAAACATATACAAGTTGATACAGGACAAAAAAAATGACCAATGGGAACTTCACAAAGAAACAAGCCTAAAATTCTACAAGGTGATGGCCCTTCGCATACGTCTTTATGGGTCTGAGAATGGGACTTTAGCTCTGTGTAGAGGCGTGTCGCCCTGACAGAAGGAGTATAGACAGGGTACATGTAATATTGATACTGTATAAACACACATGGATATAGTGATAAGGAGGAAGTCTCAAAACAATGTGCCCCGATTTAAGTGATACATCGACATGACTATACAGACATTCTGCACATGTGGGTAATACAAACCAACGCCCCTGACCAATAGCATTTCTGATTTGCCACGTGAGTTTTTCTATATCAGGACTGAACTAAGAACGGAAATAGTTTACATATCTACATGTTATGAAAACTATAACTGACCATACCTTGTTCCTGGTTCAGCTATGTTGAATCTTTTATAAACCAAACTGCTTGGAGTCCAGTCGAGAATTTCTCTAGTTAGCGAGCCAAACATTTTCATTTTAGCAGCACTAATCATTTCACTGTTGGCATCTGTTGTCCTCTGGACTGCCACAAGAGGGTCTGTCGCATCATCTGGCTGTGACGCAGAAACAAATCGGTCACTAAATTCAACACTCAGAGGTTTAAATAAGCGGGACGCTTGTTCAAACTCCGATTTCTCACGTTCACATTCCCATTCTGTCATGTTTAATGGTTGAAGAGATTTCAGCTTTTCTGAAAAGAAAGTTCAAATAATACATTTCGTATGTAGACATGACTATGTATGGCTATTCACAAATGTGGTGCATATGTATACATGTATGAGAATCATATGTGAAATAAGTGCTTGTCCAACGGGCATTCAAATATAAACCAGATTTTTGTACGTGTGGACTAAGGAAGTGGAGTGAGTGAGGTGGGGTGCTTGAGGTAGTTAGGTGGGGATGTGTGGAGGTGAGGGAACGCCCAGCCACGTCAGCAGAACATGCTCCTGCATCAGTAGCACAATGTCTGAGCATGAGGTACCTTCGTCTTGTAACGGGACAGAATTGGGTGAGGGAGTTTAAGTTAAATGTAAATGCAACGCACAAGAGTTACCCACACAGGGCCTCAATTTTAACAGTAGACATTCCCATAGGGAATGCCCATTTGCACGTTTGTCCAGAAAGTCTGTCAACATGCACTGTTTCCTGGTGCTCAGGAATGTGAACGAGTGCGCACCTGCTTGCCCAAACATAGTGTTTGTCACGAACTTTTTAGTGAGCCACAGGTCGTATGGGTCTCGGCCAGCTACGGTAGACTCGCGATCAGAAAGGAGACTAATTACTGTGTCCCGTGATTCCTTTTGGGCCTATCAGAAGCAAGAAGCCGGACTCCAGAATGCCTTGGCCATTTTTGAGAGCGTCGTTTTGGCGTCTGTCGTTCTACAGTTGCGGCTTCGGCCGGTTCAGCACAAAGGCTCGCAAGCAGTAAAATTTATTAGAACTTTAAAAAATGTGTTCTAAATATAATAAAAAGTGGTAAAGAAGGTGTGTAAACTACAAATGAAAATGTAATACAGTATAAACAACGAATCGTGAGCAAAATTTTAATCAGTGAAAACATATTTCGGAACAACAGTGAACAAAAACCGGACTGATTTCGACACGCGCCTGAGGCGACCACAGGAACGTAAACATTATGTAAATCAACAATTTCTATTGAAACAACTCAAAATAACTGTTTCAAAAAATGAAGAGATCTCTTAGTTTAAAGGGGGTAAAATGTGTGAAAGTGAGAGCGTGAGCGGGTACTGGGTTGTCTTATAAAATAAAAAGGTATCTAATTTAATCATAGTAACTAAATATATGAATTTTAGCAATGTCACATAAGAATTAGTAATTGTTCTTGAAAAGGAAAAGCGAAAGTGAGAAAGTTAAAAAAGAGTATACAGAGAAATGTTAAATAAAACAGATATTAACAAGTAATGAGAGTCGAGTATATTAATGACGCAAACCCTAAATCACGCTTATAAATCACGAGTTCGTGTGAAGGACCTTGGGAACCCAGAGAAGGTAAGCGATGAGTTTTTATTATTAATAATTAAATTGTGGTAAGTGAGTGTACTATTACAGTCTGTTGTGCAACGGGTAATTTTCCGATTTATTGCCAATGAAGGCATCAAATCAGCTGAGATTTTGACCAACTCCAGGGACAGTTTGGAGACGCTACTCTGTCAAGAACACAAGTGTTTGATCGGGCCAAAATTTTGAAGCGGTGTGATGCAGTGGAGAACGCAAGTGGTGGAAAAGTGGAGAGGGGGCGCCGGTCAAGGCCAAAACTTGCCTGTCAGCAGGGAAAGTTCTGGCAACTGTGTTTTGGGACTCAAGAGGTATGTTGCTGATTGATTTCCTTCACGATCGAAAGACGGTGAATGCGGCATACTACTGCCAACTGCTTGATGATGTCAGGACTGCTTATCACAACAAACGACGCCAGCAACCAATTCGCGACGTTCTGCTTCTCCATGACAATGCACGGCCGCATACTGCAGCTCAAACTCGCAATAAACTCACTGAAATTCACTGGACACCTCTTGAATACCCTCCTTACAGTCCAGACTTATCTCCGTGTGACTTCCACATGTTTGGTGTGCTGAAGGAACCGTGTTAGGAGGGGAAAATTCAACAGCGATGCAGAGGTTGAGCAGCATGTGTGCAATTGGCTGTTGGAGCGCCCGTCTTCTTTTTTTGATGAGGGGATCAAGAAGCTACCTATCCGGTGGAGAAAATGTATTTCTGATGAAGGAAACTATGTAGAAAAATAAGATTTTTTTTGTAATTTTATCTGTCACCAATAAATCTGTGTAAAAAAATCTGGTTTATATTTGAATGACCCTCATATATTTTATTAATGATCACGTAGGTAGAGAACACGGAATGGACTGCAAGAGAGAAAGTATATATTTCTAGGTTTTGTATCTAAAAAGCCTTTTTGATAAAATAACAGAAGACAAATTATGGAGGATCTTAAAGAAAGAATTTGATATGAATAATTTATAAAAATATAAGATTAATGTTTTACTTATTTCTTATTTTTTATTATTGCTTATTGCTAATTTTATTGTTTATTATACAAAAACACAGAGCTGAAAACTTCACAACAAAATGAACACTGAGGAAAGCAGGAGGACTGACTATCATATTCATAACATTTTTAGATGAAACTATTAGCATATATCCAGGAAAGTAAAAAATTATAAGTAGAACACCTAAATGTAAAAATGGCAACTGTTTTAAAAGCAAAAGACATTTTGTAAATGACACTATGGTGGCAACAAGAACTCAAAAGAGAATGGAGAAAATTTGAAGAAAAAGGAAAGTGAATTAACTTCCATCCCTGCAAAATGATGGTCGTCCATAAATTGATCCCTAGTGACTGGGACTGTTCACAGAGACAATATTGGAAACGACTACAGAAAAACACTATAGCCATTATGAGTAAGAAGCCCACTTTCATCTGTCGGGTTAATATGCAGAACTTCCGTCACTCATGTGATACCAAACAAAGACAGTTTCACGAGCATCCACGAGTCTGAGGTAGCAAATTTTGAAATGACTGGTCATATTTGTTTGAGTAAGTTACAGTGAATGCAGACTGATACATTTTGACTGTAAAACTTCCTCGCCCCACAACTTTGCGGAAGGTGCATAAACAGAGCCGAACTGTGGTTCTAACAGGATCAGACAGCTGACCACACATCACATGATTTGATGGAAATGCTAAGAAGGATGTTTCCAGGATGTCTCATTACCCTCTTTGGAGACATCACGTGGCCACTCTGTTCACCTGATCTTTTGGTACATGATTTTTTCCTGTGGAGTTATCCGAAATCCAATGTTTACACAGAAAACCAAGCTCATTACCAGAACTATGGGTAGCAATTCAACATGAGGTAACGTCATACCAAAAACTATACTCCAGTCTGCGATGCATTCTCCAGGAATGCATTGTCAAAAAATTGACAGAATTTAGATAATTGTATTTTCCATACTTAATTTACGTTAGACTCAATTTTTCTTTTGGCAAAAATAATGGGAAACATATGAGTTGATTATTACAAAAAGATATATTATGGATTAAAAAAGCATCTGACATCTAGCTTCATCTCAAGAAGCACGAAATGCAAAATCTATAAAACACTTATCAGGCCAGTGCTGACATATGCTTCAGAAACATTGACAGTGACAAAAAATAGCGAGCGACTTCTAGGTTGCTGTGAAAGACGGATTCTAAGAACAATATTTACAGGAGTACAAGAAAATGGAGTGTGACGCAAGCACTATAATTATGAACTATACCTTCTTTACAAAGAGCCAGACATTGTCAGGCTAATCAAAATACATAGGCTAAGGTGGATTGGACACAGAGAGAATGGAGGAAGGACAGCCTACGAAACACACTTTCTACCAGAGACCAATGGGTAGTAGAAAAAGGGGAAGACCCCGTAGTAGATTCAAAGACCAGATAGAGGAGAACCTCGGAAAGCTGAACATAAGAAACTGGAAAGCCAGGGCATACAATAGGGAGGAATGGAATCGATGCTTGGAGCAGGCCAAGACCCACCAAGGGTTGTAGAGCCATGGATGATGAGTTTATGATGAGAAAAAGACACAAATTAACTCTTTGTAATTACTGTGTTATTCCATTAGGTATTTCTGCTGTACCCATTATAATGCTTTTTAAATGCAGAAAGACTCAAATCTGTAACAATCTGTGAACACATTTACAATACTTTTTTAAATATTTGTCGTTTTGTGCCATATATGCTATTTTTGTGTTATGTTTTCAATTACGGTATTGTATAAACTCTTAACCAGAAGATGGGGTGATGAGCCTGAAATGGGTCACTTTATGAAACAAATAATGATGCCAGGACAGTTGATTGAATATTTCTGGTATTTAGATCACTTTACCATAGTTGTGTGACAATAAATAATACACAATACATTATCAGAGTACTGCAATAAACTAAATGTGTAAACTGCATAAAAGAACCAGAGTTGATTAAAGTCATGGAAAAGGTAAGGGCAACTGTTTATATAGTAATTATATTTCCACAAAGATATGCAATTTTGGTATAGTACAGTAGAACATCGATTATCCGAACATCCATTAACCGAACGATCTATTATCCGAACTCACTAAAAAGTACAATTAAGTACTGTACTGTACAGTAATGTATTGGACACATGTAGGCGTATTGGATATTTACTGAACACACAAAATTGTATACTATAAATTATATTATAGTACTGCACAGTAATAAATAAATGCTGTAGGAATACAGCCTTACAATCCATAAACAAAGAATCGATAAACACACTTACAATTGATAAACAAACTGTGTTAATGGAAGTCTCTGTCACCGAATGTCTGTTTTTTAATTAATTTCATAGTACAGTGCTTGTCATTAAACTCTAACTTTTGTCATTTAAATTAACCTTTGGTTTTTATTAATCACACTCTGTTTTAATTGAATGATTTTTAGTATTAGTAATACATTACAGTACAGTATACAGGTTTTTACTGTAATTACATAACAGTATGTTATAAGTGATTTTGGTATAAAAACCTTTGTTTTTGTAAAGACAAATAATGTTTCCAATTTATGATCTATTATCCGAAATATCGATTATCCGAACGGACCTTCGTCCTGAGAGGTTTGGATAATTGATGCTCTACTGTACTACAATTGGTGTGCAAAGTTTGTATACAATTAGAATCCAGAAGTTGAAAAGTCTGATGTTTTATAATGTGTAAACTTGTCCAACCTGGAAAAATGTTGGTCCCCTGCACATCTGTGAACAAATTTTGCATGCATGCACATGCATATATGTTTTATTAAAACATGCACACACTCACCTGTCTGACCTAATTTCTTTAAACTCAAATATTTTTCATATCTCTCCTGTTTGTCTATGTCTGCTGCAAAGGGTTTAAAAGATCCGCATGGCGTCCTTTCTACTGCCCATTCACCCTCGGTGTTGGGTGTAGTTTTAGTTGGTACGGTATTTTTCAATTCCATTTTGTCACTACTTTCTTCATTGACAAGAATGGCCCTCTCATTAGCTGTCAGGTTATAACCATAAACTCCTTTCTTTGACTCACGTTTACCTACTACAGGTTTGTCTTCAAACCTAGATTTCCTGACTTTATGCTGAGGTTCAAATGTATGTGGCAGCTGAGGAGGTCGAAAAAATTTCTTCCTAATGGTGGTTACTGATGCTTGAATGAAACCTAAAACAATACAGAATATAAATAGAATATATGTGTTATATTCAAAACGTTATACAGGATAATTCATATTAATAACTATCTATCAATTATTTTTACTACCCAAAACTGAACGACATGTCTGGACTGAATACTGAGTGGGCAGAGGGATTCTGGAGGGTTGAAATCAGGGGCGGACTGGCAGGCATCCTTGGCGACCCTCGGCTGGAAGCAGTCAAGGGGCCTCCTGCAGCTACACACACAAATGCACAAGCATGTATTTGTGTGCGTATACTTTTTTAAAATTATTTATTTACTCTTTATAGATACAAGGTATGTACAGTATTTACGTAAGTGAACGTTTTAATTCAAAACATACAGGACTGTTTATTTGATTATTTAGAGATTAACATAACCAGCTTTAAAATCATAATTACCTATTATAAATGTTTCTACTGTAAATAACATTTATACCCAAAAAATCTACATAAAATCCCAATTAAAAATATTTCACAGTGTACTACAGTGGTGGAGCCCGCTTGAGCTTGGCGCCCGGTCCATTGTCACTCTGTCACACCAATCCATAGCACCAGTAGCGTAACTTTTTTAACCAGGGCCTCCTTCAAATTTATGCGATGGGCCCCCTTTTTAATCTTGACATAAGGTCCTGAGGCCCTCCCAGGCCTTCGGACCCCCACCCCTGAATGCTGCAATGACATTCAAACAAAAATGACAATAACCTATTACTCGTCGCGTCAGTCAGTCAGTGGCGCACCTCTACAGTAACCGCCTTCCCTTTCCTCCATTAATAAATACTAAATAGGCTGTATATAAACAAGGCTGAGAAGTGATCACTTCCAATCTGACCAAAATAAATTCTGAAGATTTATTTCTAACAATATTTAGACGAGAAAAGGTTTTTAATACCGGTAAAATATATATATTTCTCATTTTTTCTCTAAATAAAATTTTCATGGCTTGGGGGCCCCCTGAGCCTCCTCTGGGCTCGGGGCCCTCGGCGATCCCCGACCAGCCGACCTGGCCAGTCCGCCCCTGGTTGAAACTTTCCATAATTTCACACTCAGCTAGAAAATCTATAATATTGTGCTCTTTTAAGGTAGGTCTAAACATTATTTATAACAATAAACAATAATAATTAACTCTATGTACAGTGCAATGTTTTTTTTTATCCTCTGTACTTTTAGTTAAAACTCCCCTGAAATAAAATTCTATAACATACTTATTTACAAACACTTTTTCAGATCTTATCAGTTGTAGAATTGCAAAGTCGAAACACAGGTTACACTACATCAAAATATAGGTTCAATATTACTTGTGACAGCAGCGAGGCAAACATCTGCTCCCGGTACCAGCCGAGAGGTCGCCGCTAACACCTGGCGGGCATGTGGACAAGTTTACAGCGTGCCAATTAGAAGAGACCAGTAGACAGCAGCTATCTGATAGGTTCGCTGCAACACCAAAATTAGGAATAAGAAGACCGCGGCTGGGAAAAAATCGGTACTCCATCAGACGATGAGGAGCCAGCCGGAAGGAACAGGAAGAAGAGAAGAATGGAATTTCTTCACTTTCATGCCCTGTGAAGAACCAGTGATGGACATCGACTGGGACGGCAGCGGACTCGACATACTGGTGCCGAAAGAAGAGGAGGACTGCAGTGTGCATGAATAGCGGGCGCAGGCGCCGAACATCACAGCCTTGCTCGGGCAGAACATACATTGCAATTAGCGTTCTCGCCACACGGCCTTTCTACGGGTCACAAAAAAACAAAAAGGTGTACAATTGGCGCCATTTGTCCTGTGACATACTATCTGGTCACTGGCAACTGAAAACTTGCAAAGCCTATCTTTTTTGCATTCTTACCTGTAACTACGGGCCTAACCAAGGCATAGTTTTAAAAATTCACTGCTATTATTTGCACATTCCACAAAAAGTGTCACGTTTGATACAGCAATACAACAGCATTAAATCTTACCAAACTATATTACAGAATACATTAAATTATTTTAAGGAAGAAAGTTGTGTTAGTGGTTGAAAACACAAGCAGAATGATCACTGTTGCACACCACTATATAAAAATTATCCCAATTAGCGCTTTCAAGCTTCACAGCTCATCATCAGATCGGAAAAATATGCTAGAAAAATATGTAACTGTACAGATGGAGGGACAGGGCTCGGGACAGGGCTCAGGGGGTGGGGAAGGGACATTTGAATTATAGCTTGTTGTGTGTGAGCAGGGTGGGGTGAAGGGTTGTTTTCACATTATTTCTTTCCATTCTGATCTGACGATGAGCTGTGAAGCTTGAAAGCGCTAATCGGGATAATTTTTATATAGTGGTGTGCATCAGTGATCATTCTGCTTGTAAATTATTTTAGTTCCTTTTGTATACTGATACACTAACTAATATTATTGATTGACAATAAACCCTTGTTGCTGACATTGCCCTAAAAAAAGAATGTCAAGGAAAACAAAAAAAAGTAGAATACAATTTACTAGTTAACAAAAAAATAAAATAAGAAGATTAGTTTCCCTACTTATTCTAAGTTTGGTAGTAATTTACAGAAAAACTGTAGTTATAGAAAAAGGCAAGAAAGTGATACGTTAAACATTTTTGGTGTGGACATGCAAAATTGGGAGAAAATTTTCAGGAAAAACTGTTGTTTGTAAAAAAAAAAGAAACAAACCAGAGTTATTTCTGTCACCAATAACTTGTTTTGAAAGATAATTTACGTTATAATTTTGTGTTACTTTAAAGAAGACTTTGTCCTTTATGTTACGTAGTCTTCAGCCCATATGACAATCTTAAATATTTTTCTTAATTGCAAAATTCTGAAATGACACTTAAAGGAAAGAACAAATTCTTATTTGACATCTAATGAAATGATGTTCTCAGCGAAGACCCAATTATTGCTACTACTATAGCCTGCTGAGTTGATTGTATTTCCTAGTTGTAATTTGTACTTCTTGCGGTACTATGTAGACTGAACGTGTAATGGTTTGAGCCACTCCTATTAATAATCATAGATACTGCAAGTGTTTTTTCATATCGCTGGTTACTAGAACAATTCTGTATAATTTGGGACAGTCTTTTACATCTCTCTGTTCAGTTGCTTGGCTTTCTGAACTTGGGAGTATGTTGATTTTATTTGTTGTTAAAATAGATTTTCTTAAAATCAGCGATAAAACTTCAAATTCAGAGAGAGATAAGTAATGAGTATATTTTTTAATAGTCATTCTATTATGGAATTTCTAAGTTTTTAATGCTATTGTTTATTAAATCGCATTTGCTTTTATACAGTCTTCAATTTAAGGTCTGAATTGACCTATCTGACTCATTCATGTTTCGATTTTTTGCGTTCAACAGAGTCTGTATAGTGTACGTTGTAGGCGATATCCTACCAAGGTACAAAGTTACTTTACAAAGTACCAGACCTTTACGCTCGCGTGTGCTTGGAATTCCTGATTGTTATAATTTGGTCAAAGTGTTCTAGTTGCAGAAGAAAGAATTCAGTTAAACTCAGAAATTCGTAAACATTTTACTTCCATGTTCCTTAAGGAAATGGAAGTATGGTGATGGCAAAAAAAATCGTGTTCGAGATTATTGCAGATTCTGATTGTACTACACTCAAAACATGAAAAAAAGTCATTTTTCGAAAAGTGTGTGTGTGTGTGTGTGTGTGTATGTGTGTAGAATTTTGTTCTATGGCAAACGATAACAGCCGCAAATTCAAACAAAATCAAATAATTTATTGCATGCAGCCCTGATTTGTAGAGTACTCAAGACCTATTGTTTTTGGTGAAGATCGGTTAAGGGAAAGGGGTAGTTTACCGGCAACTTTTTACTTCCATATTCCTTAAGAAAATGGAAGTATGGTGATGGCAAAAAAAATCGTGTTCGAGATTATTGCAGATTCTGATTGTACTACACTCAAAACATGAAAAAAAGTCGTTTTCCGAAAAGTGTCTGTGTGTGTGTCTGTCTGTCTGTGTGTAGATTTTTTTTTCTATGGCAAACGATAACTGCCGCAAATTCAAACAGAATCAAATAATTTTTTGCATACAGCCCTGATTTGTAGAGTACTCACGACCTATTGTTTTTGGTGAAGATCGGTTGAGGGAAAGGGGTAGTTTACCTGCAACGGTTTTTTTTACAAGGGAAATTTTTACTTTCATGTTCCTTAAGGAAATGGAAGTATGGTGATGGAAAAAAATCGTGTTCGAGATTATTGCAGATTCTGATTGCACTACACTCAAAACATGAAAAAAAGTCGTTTTTCGAAAACTGTCTGTGTGTCTATCTGTGTGTAGATTTTTTTTTTTATGGCAAACGATAACAGCCGCAAATTCAAACAGAGTCAAATAATTTTTTGCATACAGCCCTGATTTGTAGAGTACTCACGACCTATTGTTTTTGGTGAAGATCGGTTGAGGGAAAGGGGTAGTTTACCTGCAACGGTTTTTTTTTATCAAGGGACATTTTTTTTTTGGCAAACGATAAGAGCCGCAAATTCAAACAGAATCAAATAATGTTTCGCATACAGCCCTGATTTGTAGAGTTCTCAAGACCTATTGTTTTTGGTGAAGACCGGTTAAGGGCAAGGGGTAGTTTACCTGCGTTTTTTTATCAAGCGTATTTTCTATGGCAAACGATAACAGCCGCAAATTCAAACAGAATCAAATAATTTTTTGCATATGTCCCTGAATTGTAGAGATCTCAAGGACTTTCGATTTTGGTGAAGATCGGTTAAGGGGAAGGGGTAGTTTACCAGCAACCTTTTACGTTTTAACAACAGTAAAGTACTTGAAAATTCATTTAAACTTTTTCAAACAATGGTAATTGTTAAAAATAAAATAATTTTGTTGCCAGGGAATAAAATTATAATTTTTTCATTTTAATGTAAATTATGTATGAGTTAATATCTTTATATATATAATTCTTCTGTACGTGTGTATGTCACTGAACTCCTCCATGTATAAAATAATATATCGTTCGTGGCAGGTAAGCATATCTCAGTTATGTAATGTTTACATTTCCATTTTATTATTATGCCTACAGCAATAAAAAGGCAGGTAAGACACACACACACACACACACACACACACACACACACACACACACACACACACACACACACACACACACACACACACACACACACACACACACACACACAACGTGAATTGTGTGTGTGTGTGTCTTACCTGCCTTTTTATTGCTGTAGGCATAATAATAAAATGGAAACGTAAACATTACATAACTGAGATATGCTTACCTGCCACGAACGATATATTATTTTATACATGGAGGAGTTCAGTGACATACACACGTACAGAAGTCATCTTCAAAAATACTAGAAGTCGTCCACGCTTTTATGTTGGCAGTGTAACTTACAGGAAGTTTTTTGATGTTTTTAAAACATCTAGGATGCAAACTTTTCCCGATAACTAAAAGTTTCCTTTTTTCGGTTCCCGTCATGTTCGCACAAACAAAAACTGTAACTCTGTTTAGAAAGCTCCCCGCCAACGCACTTTTCATTTTTAAATTTGAAAGTCTTATCTGGAGTTAATTTATAAAAAATTCCAGCTTCATGTCCATTAAAGATGTCTTCATCTTTATATGATCGTCTAATTTCTGGCCAAGTGTTACGCACCCAATCGCCTGTAACGTTCAGATCTACGCATTTTGCCTCACCACAAATTTTTGCAAAGGAAATCGAGTGTCGGGCCTTAAATCGATCTAGCCATCCGTTGGAGCACGTAAAATGGCTGGCGCCGGCAGTCCTGTTACAGTGCTTATTGCTTGCATACAATGTATGTCTGTAGCCATGGGCTAGCGCGCGCACGCGCACATATATACGTTTATATGAAATTTAGAGTAAAATATCTGAGAAATATTTGACGCTATAACAGAGTAGTACAATATTTAGTGACGTTAAAACCGGGAATTTTTATAATGTTAAAGATATCAGTTTGACCGGACTTATGACAAAATAACGCTACACCCGAGTTGACGTAACAGCCGAGGCCGTAATAACCAAGTTCCACTGTATATATAAAGATATTAACTCAAAGATAATTTACATTAAAAAAAAAAATTATAATTTTATTGCCTGGCAACAAAATTATTTTATTTTTAACAATTACCATTGTTTCAAAAAGTTTAAATAAAATTTTCAAGTACTTTACTCTTGTTAAAACGTAAAAGGTTGCAGGTAAACTACCCCTTCCCCTTAACCGATCTTCACCAAAATCGAAAGTCCTTGAGACCTCTACAATTCAGGGACGTATGCAAAAACTTATTTGATTCTGTTTGAATTTGCGGCTGTTATCGTTTGCCATAGAAAATACCCTTGTTAAAAAAACGTTGTAGGTAAATTACCCCTTTCCCTTAACCGATCTTCACCAAAAACAATAGGTCTTGAGAACTCTACAATTCAGGGCTGTATGCGAAACATTATTTGATTCTGTTTGAATTTGCGGCTGTTATCGTTTGCCAAAAAAAAAAAATTTCCCTTGATAAAAAAAACCGTTGCAGGTAAACTACCCCTTTCCCTCAACCGATCTTCACCAAAAACAATAGGTCATGAGTACTCTACAAATCAGGGGTGTATGCAAAAAATTATTTGATTCTGTTTGAATTTGCGGCAGTTATCGTTTGCCATAGAAAAAAAATCTACAGACACACAGACAGACAGACAGAGACAGACACACACACACAGACACTTTTCGGAAAACGACTTTTTTTCATGTTTTGAGTGTAGTAGAATCAGAATCTGCAATAATCTCGAACACGATTTTTTTTGCCATCACCATACTTCTATTCCTTAAGGAATATGGAAGTAAAATAAAATAATTTTGTTGCCAGGGAATAAAATTATAATTTTTTCATTTTAATGTAAATTATGTATGTGTTAATATCTTTATATATATAATTCTTCTGTACGTGTGTATGTCACTGAACTCCTCCATGTATAAAATAATATATCGTTCGTGGCAGGTAAGTATATCTCAGTTATGTAATGTTTATGTTTCCATTTTATTATTATGCCTACAGCAATAAAAAGGCAGGTAAGACACACACACACACACACACACACACACACACACACACACACACACACACACACACACACACACACACACACACACACACACACACACACACACACACACACACACACACACACACACACACACACACACACACACACACACACACACACACACACACACACACACACACAATTCACCTTATTTCTGGCCTCACTCGTGTTTATTTTCTTACATTTGCACACTTTTTAAATGGAAAGTGCTGAAACCCACACCAACATAACGCGTGCAAGCCGAAAAATGGACATCAATTTGCTTCCTGTGGATCGCTGGGAAATGTAACTGCACGTGTTTACAGAGGAACGATTCATAGACAGACTTTTCGTCTTTAGGGAATGAACCCTCTGCAAGATGCTAAGGGTCCATGAGTGACTTTGGAGCGCTCCTTCTTTTTCGCGTGTTTGTTCTGTGAAACATACACAGTAGATTCGCAGCTTTACTCTAAGCAACGCTCAATAGGAAATGTTGAAAATTTTTGTCCACAGTGTACCCTCATTCACACTAAACCTGCTCTGATGTTTTAATTATGGACATCATAATATTAAAACTTTGGAAACTTGAGCACTACTTAATGGAGATCAATCATTAACTTATACAAGCCATTAATTTTATGGATATATTTTATATATATGTGTACAACGTTATCGGCAACAAAGAAGTAGTTTTTGTTAAAATTCCTTCCCGGGATATTTGGCCGTAGTCCAATGTTTTCTACAAAACCAGACGTTTCGGCAATGCCATCGACTTCCATCATCAGTGAAAATCGAGTGCGATAACGTGAGGTGGTATACGTTAGTGACCACAGTACTGTGGTTAAGGCTGAAGCAGTAAGTAAAAAGAAGTAGCTTCTATGGTAATATTTCATTTCGAAAATGATTTTAAATATAAATCTTAGAATATGGAAGTCATGTATGGTTCTCCATACCGATATTTTTTTTTAATCAAGGTAATTATTTTCTATGGCAAACGATAACAGCCGCAAATTCAAACAAAATCAAATAATTTTTTGCATGCAGCCCTGATTTGTAGAGTACTCAAGACCTATTGTTTTTGGTGAAGATCGGTTAACGGAAAGGGGTAGTTTACCTGCAACGTTTTATATTTTAACTAGGGTATTTTCTATGGCAAACGATAAGAGCCGCAAATTCAAACAGAATCAAATAATTTTTTGCATACAGCCCTGAACTGTAGAGTACTCAAGACCTATTGTTTTTGGTGAAGATCGGTTAAGGGAAAGGAGTAGTTTAACTGCAACGTTTTTTTATCAGGGGTAATTTTTTTCTATGGCAAACGATAAAAGCCGCAAATTCAAACAGAATCAAATAATGTTTTGCATACAGCCCGGAATAGTAGAGTTCTCAAGACTTGTTGGTTTTGGTGAAGATCGGTCAAGGGGAAGGGGTAGTTTACCTGCAACGTTTTTTTATCAAGGGTAATTTGTTTCTATGGGAAACGATAACAGCCGCAAATTCAAACAGAATCAAATAATGTTTTGCATACCTTTTTGAATTAAAGAGAACTCAAGGTCTGTTGATTTTGTTGAAGATCGGTTAAGGGAAAGGGGTAGTTTACCAGCAACATTTTATGTTTTAACAAGGGTAATTTTTTATATGACCAACGATAACTGCCGTAAATTCAAACAGAATCAACTACGTTTTTGCATACCTTTTTGAGTTAAAGAGAACTCAAGGTCTGTTGATTTTGTTGAAGATCGGTTAAGGGAAAGGGGTAGTTTACCTTCAACATTTTATGTTTTAACAAGGGTAATTTTTTATATGACCAACGATAACTGCTGTAAATTCAAACAGAATCAACTACGTTTTTGCATACCTTTTTGAATTAAAGAGAACTCAAGGTTTGTTGATTTTGTTGAAGATCGGTTAAGGGAAAGGGGTAGTTTACCAGCAACATTTTATGTTTTAAGAAGGGTAATTTTTTTTTGACGAAAGATAACTGCCGTAAATTCAAAGAGAATCAAATAATTGTTTGCATACTTTCCTGAATTGTAGAGAACTCAAGGCCTACTGATTTTGGTGAAGATCGGTTAAGGGAAAGGGGTAGTTTACCTGCAACATTTTATCTTGTAACAAGAGAAATGTTTCCATGACGAACGATAACTGCCGCACATTCAAACGGAATCAAATATTTTTTTGCATGCATCCCTGCATTGTAGAGGACTGAAGGTCTATTGATCTTGGTGAAGATCGGTTAAGAGATAGGGGTACTTTACCTGCAACGTTTTATGTTTTAACAAGAGTAAAGTACTTAATTTTGATAAATAAAGTATCCTGATAAGAAGCTCATAATAATCCACTGTAGAAACGTAGATGAAATATCTATAAATGAAGAGGTTAGGTGAACGGGGTGGGGGTAATTTTCTATAGATGAAAATTATAGTTGAAGGGAGAGGGAAGAATTTTGTATATGTGTACTACGTTATCGGCAACAAAGAAGTAGTTCTTTGTTAAAATTCCTTCCCGGGCTGTTTAGCTTTAGTCCAATGTTTTCTGAAAAACCAGACTTTTCGGCAGTGCCATCGACTGCCATCATCAGTGAAAATCGAGTGCGAAAACGTGAGGTGGTATACGTTAGTGACCACAGTACTGTGTTTTTTAGCGAAAATATATAATATGAATAAAAGTATAAGCCAATATAAATCGTATTACTGTAAAACCTTAGTAGACATAGCAGAGATTTTATAAAAAGTGAAATATTCTGTGAGTATACACGCGGTAAGTGCATTATTTCAGTTTTGTAAAAAAAATAATCTGAATGCGTAAAAATATATATAGGCTACAACCTGTTTTTTTGTGCATACTTTTTAGCAATAATAATCTATCTGCCCATTTATGTTCATCAATTTTGCAATCCTACAACTGATAAGATCCAACTTTTCATAAGCTCTGAACATAAATGTGTAGACCTGGTACTACGCTACAATAACTAGTCTGGAAATAAATCAGACATTGAAAGCACTTATTGGGAGACACATAACAACACATAACAAAACGATTAGGTGCATATAGCATTTCATTTTAACAGTTGAAAATTAAAGTACTACTACAAATTTAATTAATAAATATTAAATTAATTAAAAACCTGATGTAAGCTTTCATTAACTTAGATATTTTATCTTGCGTAGCCATTGACACCTTGTCCTAAAAATAATAGCCCTACCCTGACACTTGATCTTTTTTACTGTTTTTGAAATACAGTAACTGTTATTGGCTATATTATTACAAAGTTCTGTCATCTTTAGAAAAACTTGTTTTCTATGAATTTGGTGTTAATGCATCTTGTAGTAACTGGGTTTTAGCAAAATAAAGTTGACCAAATGTACATACGAGGGTGATTTCAAAAGTTCACGGTCTACCATATAAACGAGTGTGTGGAGCTACTGTTTTTACCGCAGCGTGGCGCCATGTTTGCCCCATGAACAGCTGTGAATCGTCAAGTCGGTTCAAGTTATTGTTGCAGAGAAACAGCTGAATAAATAAGGTTATCTCACAGCAAAGTTGAAAATGGAGAAAACTGAAAATCAATTTTTTGTTAAGAAAGGTTTAACACCAACAGAAATTTTGAATGAGATGAAGAATGTGTTGAGTGATGCTGGACCTCCATTTACTACAGTGAAAAATGGAATTTAAACGTGGTCGTGCAAGTTTGGAAGATGACCCGTGTACTGGGCATCCAAAAAGTGCCACTACACCAGAAATCATTAATAAAGTGCATGATATTGTTTTCAAAAATTACTGTTTGAAGGTGTCTGAAATTGTTAAGCCTGTGGACATCTCAGATGAAAGGGTACATCACATTCTTACTGAGGAATTAGGTATGAAAAAGCTGTCTGCAAGATGGGTGCCGCGTTTGTTGACAAGTGACCAGAAACGCATGCGAATGCAAAATTCTCAGGAATGTTTGGACCGTTTTAAGAAAAATCCGAAAGATTTTATTTGTACATTTGTAACAACTGATAAAACTTGGACCCATTACTTCACTCTAGAAACAAAACAACAGTCGAAACAATGGATGCATAGTGATTCACCGCCTCCAAAAACAGTAAAATCAATTTTGTCGGCTGGAAAGTGTATGGATCCATTTTTCTGGGATGCTAAGGGGATATTGTTACTAGATTGCCTTGAAAAGGGTCAAACGATAAATGGAGAGTATTACGCTCACCTTTTGGGCCCATTAAATGTAAAAATTCAAGAAAAAAACCAGGTTTAGCAAAGAAGAAGATCATTTTCCATCAGGATAATGTACGCCCTCACATATGCATTGTGTCTATGGCAAAAATCGCCGAGTTGAAGTACAATCTGTTGCACCATCCGCCTTAACTGCCTGATTTAGTGTCATCTGACTTTCATCTATTCTCAAACCTCAAACAATTTTCGGGGGAGAAGCAATTTTCCTCAGATGACGAGCTGAAAGTGGCAGTAAATGGTTATTTTGAGAACCTAGAAGAACTGGACTTCCTCAACGGGGTAATGTCTTGATGGTTCACTGCTGTTCATGGGGCGAATGTGGTGCCACGATGCGGTAAAGAACAGAAACGCCACACATTCGTTTCTATGGTAGGCCGCGAACTTTTCAAATCGCCCTCGTAGTTAATATGAGGGTTATTCAAAAATTAACCTCCAATTGGCAGGTAAAGGAAAACTAAAGTACATAGAAATATTTTGTTGTATACAAAAATTCATATGTACCTGTAATATTTTTCCATATAATCACCACCCACATACAGGCATTTGTTATATTGTTGGATCAGCTTTCGCAGTTCCTTGTTGAAAAATGCTGCTGTCAAGGTAGCCAGCAACAGTTGTCGCCATTAATGAGATTCTAACAGGTGTGAAAGTACTGGGTAGCCAGCCAGGTGATAACTTAGGTGGCTCCCCTGCCTAGTCCATTCTATTGCTCCTGATTCCGCTGCTGACAAGGCATGTGGACGATCGTTCACTACTATTACTGTCTGTAAACTTCCCTGAAACTGAAGCCTTTCCGATGGAAAGGAGGCGACTGACTAACTTTGCACTAACTCACACCCTTTGATCCAATGGTAACTGACCGGGTTGACCGTCATATACACTGACTTGTTCGGGCCATGGTCCTGCAGAACTATGGCAGTGCCAGGCGGTTTTGCTCCTGCCTTTCCATCCATCAAGATCCTTGTTGTTTGACACCGTCTATCAATTTGGAGTACAGTCCCAAATGCACCTAATAGACAACAGAATGTTTCAATGAAACTACCATGCAACTTACAGCTGGTGAGAGGCATGGCCAGGCTTTGTGTTCTGTCAGTCACTACTTGAACATAGGTACACAAAATGGACTGAGAATTTGCATGTGACGATCCAAACACGTACTGGTCACTACTGCATGTGCTCTGTGTTTCCATTAACAACTAGTTTATGTATATCAGCCGATTCAGCCAATTGGAGGTTAATTTTAGAACAGCCCTCGTAAAATCTCAAAATGTAATTAATTATTATAAAGACATCAATAATATCCTGAATGAGGCGCATGTGTGTGAACACGCACAAAATCCTTTCTTTCTACTCTATGATGTAAGAATGGTAAAATAATGTTTCTAATATAACTCAGTTTTGTAAAGTCCTACTTTCTCAATTTTTTTTAAAGAAAAACATGGTTCTATACTACTACAATACAACTGTTCAAACCAACTAATACAATAATGTGACATGTGCTCAATGTTCATCAACTATTGCTAAAAAACTGGGTGCATATGTCATCTAGTGGGTGATTTGGTTGGCAGTTTTTCAGCTGATTGTATGGTAATACTAATACATATGTATACCAGTCAGAGTCATATCGAAATGATATGAATTGTCAGTATCCACCTTGAAAGTCTTTGAAGGAAGTATACTGAAAATCAGTGAGCTCAAAGCATCAAGAGAATTGACCCAGTAACAGAGTTTAAGCGTATACCCTATGAAGTAATAATTTACCTTCCAAAGGACCAGACTGCAAAGGCGGTGCTGTTAAAGCTATGCGTGACGATTTCTGTTCCTGCCTTCTTCTTTCTGCAAGTGTAGAACTAGATTCTAGTGCAAAATCATATTGAGACTTGTCTTCTTTGGCATAAATATCTTCGTCTTCATCTTCAAGTGCTCCAACACCAAAAGCCTACAAATTATTATTAACAGGATGTATTAACTTATATTCAAATTTTATACTACCGTATGTGCCAAAACAAACAATACTGAAAGAATGTCTTGGTTCATTTCTGCTTTATCAAAAACTGTCTAGTCTATACTCTGCAGGCACAAACTGTAATCTTTTCTCATCGACAACTGTGTAAGATTCTATTTTAAAGACGTTTGCCAGAGACGTTTTGTTGATTTGTATTTGTTGTTGCAATAACTGGACTACCAGTGCAGCTTTTGTGCAGTGTGATAACTCCTTGTGAATTTAATGACTGCTCAACTTAACTGTGTTATTAGGTGGCGGTTTTTGGAGCCGATTATGTCCATTTGAAAGAAAACAATTATCAATGATAAAAGCTTCCTCTTCCAGCGTTAGGACTACTCTAATCTCTACCAGTTTAATCTACAATAAACATGAAAGTGATTATAACAGACGTATGTTTGTTACAGGCTTGCAACTTTCAGCATTGTTTGTTTTTACCTTAGTATGGACTTTGTCCAATCACTGACAGCTGCTTCGTAATAGACGAGTTTTTGTGTCTACGCCACTTCACATTTTATGTTACCACTGTAGTCATAAGCAATATGAAAATGACAGAGTCACTGAAAGACCTCATCAAATAAAAAGCAGCTGGTGATTGGCACAGTACAAGAAAAAACTGAGCTGGTAACAAAAATATTTGTTATGAGCTGGTTCATAAAATATGAAGCCGGTTGAGTTGGCTTCGTACAAAAGGAAAAAACAAGTTAAGACTAATTAACATTACTATCTTAAAGTAGTTGAAAAATGTGCGATAACATCCTACAATCAATCCGATTAAAATAAATGGTACTAACACAATAAAAATGTTAATTGAAATGTTGGTCAGAAGACACTTATTGACTAAATTGATTTTTATATATTTCATATTTCAAACGTGATTGCAAATGCTGTGTAATAAACCTGTTTGTACATTTAAAAAGCGTTACTATACGAGTTACTATTTATTAAATTATTAAAGTAGCCTAAAAATTAAGAGATTAACAAAATTTGTCAACTTTTTTACTGTCTGGGGGGGGGTCCAGTTCCGTTTGTCCCCTCTATTAATACGCCCCTGCAATTAAGCAGCACTCTTACCTTGTAATTTTCAGACACTTCACAGAATACAGTATACGGAGTACAAGACAGATCCTGAAAATATCGAGTAACACACACAAAAATGAGATCTGCACACACAGTTTTGGATCGCTATAAGATAGGAGACAACTTTTTCCCACATCATGACTGGTGAAAACACATGAATTTGTTATCTCAGTGTCAAGCCGAAACAACAATCCATGCAATGGGCATTACTCAACTTCATAGAAATATGAACTTAAACAAATCCAGTAAACATCAAAGAGTATGCCATCATTTTCTGGGACCAAAAAGGTCCGTTTAATGGATTTTATGAAGCCAGGCCCAGGGACCTAGAGGTGTACTGTGAAACACTTTTAAAACTGAGACCCGCCATTCAGAACCAGCAGCGTGGAATGCTGACATCAATAATTGTTTTCTTTCATGACAATGTGTGCCTACACACCACATGAATTTCAAAAGATTCAGAAATTCATGTGGAAAGTTTCTGATCACTCTTCTTATATGCCAGACCTCACATATATGTGAATTTACCCTATACCCTATATTTCTTATTCTTCTTCACCACAAAAAAGTAACACTGATTTCAGCAGTTTGAGACAGTGAAGATTTAAAAGTATAGTGCTGAACTGGCTGCAGTCCCAGGCACAGGATATACAAAGCTTGATTTTGATACAGTGATGACTACGTAGATGAGTAAAGTAGGTATATACATGTGTCAGGTAAATGTGGACAAAATTTAATTTGACTTTAACGCTACACTTGACTTTAGCAGTAGGTGGGTGTAGGTGTTGGTGCTCAGGTAAGCCAGACGTATGAGTTAAGTCTGGATAACCTCAAAATAGCCAAGTTAGTGGGACTGAGTGTGGAATACAATACAAGAAAGCTTTGTGGTGGGCATTTGTTGACTGAAATTATTCAGTTTTCGGGTATCCAAGATCGACTGCCCATGATCCTCATGATGACACCGTAATATACAGGATGAAATTTCCCATCAACGTTCACATCCTAAGCATTGTCTCCAGTGAGGGTGACCTCATGCCACTACTTTTTAATAAAAATGAAGAAACCATCATGAAGGAAGTTTATGTCCGAATTCTGAAGACTGTAGTGAAGTGATGGATGGAAACTAGCCTCCAGGGAGGCTGTACATCTTTCAACAGGACAGCTCACGCACAAGTCATTTAGTGCAAAACTGGCTTTTCAATAACGTGAACCATTATGGTCGAGGGAATTTTGGCATTCCAATAGTCCAGATTTAAAAAACATAGGTTACTACATTTGAGGCATTATTTAAAGGGTGTCTAACAAGTCCACGCACCCTAATCATTTGTGAATTTCGAGAAGGAGCAACTGATACGTCAGCGTGCTCATGCTTGAGAGAAAGATCGAGGCAGTGATCATAGCAAACGGGGGTTATATTGAATAACAGGACACAGGAAAGATCCCTTAAGACATGTAAACAAATTTATTTATAAGTTTAAGTTTTTATTGAATATAACAAATTAAAAAAAAAAAAACCTGTTTGTTTTGTCCAGATTTAAAAGATGCACCCTGTATAAATGTTGAAATTATAATTCATTTTTTCTTCATAGTTAATTTCTTCTGAATAGTCGACCAACCATTACAGTTATGTTACTTTACGGTAGCCAATTTAATGAAAAGCTGCTGTAGTGGGGACACTCAAATGTGATATCTGACTGTACTGATAAAAATATGGCACAGCATATGCTGCTGTTGCCAAAGTTACCAGCCTCATTAAAATACTACAATATTACTTTTGAAACATGCCTCACAATGACAAGTTAATGTTAGAATGTAATATAATCATTATAAGTTTAAATAATGAAGACTAAAATTTTTTTGGTGATGAAAGAGCATGTTTAAGACTAATTTATTAAAACTTACATACAGGTGATCAGAATATTAAGAATATACGTAAAATCTGCATAGAAGGGGCTTAAAGTTGATATAACATACGTATTTTGTTTTGTTAAAAGATAAATTTGTTACTACTTTTTGTAATATTGCTAAAAGTGGTCTTCGCCAGGAAATGACACGAAATAAGCGGTGGTGTTGAAAGTGTTAGACAAGTTGCAAATAGGATCTGCTCTACTCAGATCAGAAGAATTCTCAAGTGCCATGTATTCAAATGAAGTGGCACACACTACTTCCGCTCAGATCAGAGTCAAGTGTCTCCATTCAGAATGTGTTAGAAGTTTTCACTCAGCAAGCAATTTCATTTGGATTCAGAAGCGTTCTGAAGGGACACACAGCACACTATGCTCCTCAGCAGTACCTTGTCATGCTCTGAGTCATATGTATGAATTTGCTTGGGATTAAGATGGTGAACTGCATCAATATGGTCGATGAAAAACTAATCATCATGGTGGAACAATGTTGTGTTCTCTACAACTAAATCACAAAGATTATTATCGTATAAATATGAAGTAATCGATTTGGGAAGAAACATTAGGACATTCGAACGAAAGTGATAAATAAAATTATATATGAAATTTATTAATAACTATTACTGTCACTCATTCTGGAATCGGTGTACAGAACTACACTATGTGAAATCCACGCATCTCGTAACCGCGAATTTTACAAAGTTAAGTAATGTTTTTAAACCGTATTACATAACTTGAAGTGCGATGTAACCGGCACTATGTCGGTGAAAGTAGTAGTGAAACACGATTTATTTAAAAAGACTGTAATATCGTAATCTACGAGGAGTTGTAACGTTGATGAACTTCAAAAAGTCCACGTAGAACTTTGAGACATCCACGAGGGACAAGACGAGGAGAGGAGAGGAACCAGAGCAAAATACTAGAGGATGCAGGGACAGCCACATGCAGCTACATCCAGCCGTACATCATCACGACCAGAGGTCCACGTCAGAACTCAGCATCCAGTAGACGGTGAGAGTAATTTCAACAACGCAGAGACAGAGAAGGTGATACCGAAGAGGATCCAAACTCGAGAGTCCAGATGACAGTAACGACACAGTTAAATGGTTGCAGAAATATGCAGGTGAAGTCAGACATTTATTTAATATTATACATGACCCTGAGGTCTATCAAAAGAAGGCTCTAGATTCCATATACAAGTTTACATAAACTTTATTATATTTTTATTTTTTCATAATGAATAATAAATAATGTTCAAAGAGTAATAATTGCTAACAGAGAATATAAATTTATTATTCTCATAAATAAATGGTCAGTATAGAACCATATTTTATAATATTTTATTAGATAATTAAATTCAAGTATGAGAGTTACTTAAATTGAAGATTGTTAATTAAGTGAGACATTAGAAATATAATTAATTAAAGTAATAGAATGGTCTTTATTAGTATTTTTAATCAATGTTTTATTAATTAATTTTGTAATTAAGTGGTATATAATAAAAACCACACTTGCTAAGACAAGATGAATATTCAATTTCGTACGTGTTAATCACGTATTATAATAATATATGTGTTATGTATTATATGTCTGTGTAAATATTCCAGGTCATATATGTCTTATGTGTGTATAATATGTCTTAGAATGTAAGAGATAAGATTTTAAACACGTTATAATTATAGTATATTCGTATCGAATATAAGGGTTCCAATAGTAATTAACCCACATAAAATAATTAATAATATGATAGTTTGAATTTCTTAAATAATAAACAAAATGAATATGATTTTATTAACACAGTTCTACTAATTTCACAACCAGTACTAAATCCTCTGTACTCTTTACTTGTATTAAAACTGTATAACGATATTCACATGCTTATCCACACTCAATCAACTACCAAAGCCTGCGACCCAGCCAGGGAACATCAAGGTAAATACTGCAGAAGAAGAGTATACCTTCGAGGGGTAAGTGCGCACAAATGAGTAAGAGCATATGTGCAAAAGTAAGTGTCTAAGAGTAACGTTATAATATATATATATATATTGTATACATTTAGACACAAAATGTTTTTTTTTACTTTCCTATTAGAATCACTACATGGCCAGTAGACCAGTGGGTAGAGACTTGGTTACTAACTTAGAGAAGCAGAACCACAGAATTAATGGGAATTTTTAGCCTCTAGGTTATGTAGCCTGTGGGAACAACTACTTGGGATAACGTCTGGGCTAACACTGGGTGGGTGGAAGCATAATCTACACTGAAAGCTTAATCCTAAACCACTTCAGTGGTATAAAATGGAACTACCATTTATTAAAATCATTAAAATAGCATCAGTAGTAAAAAAAAATCATAATTTTTTGGAAAATATAAAAAGTGTCTAGACTCTAGTGCATTATAGCAAGGGCTGGAATAAGTGTTAAACCAATACTCTACTCTTGAACAATTCCAAGTTCACCCAATTAAAAAAAAGGGATGTTTTGGATCACTCACGACAAAATATATATGAGAAGTTTAATTAAGAAAGTTGTGTTAGTGGTTATAATCACAAATAGAATTATCACTGTTGCACACCACTATAGAAAAATTATTCCGATTAGCACTTTCAAGCTTCTCAGCTCATCGTCAGATCGGAAATAACAACAAAAGAACAAACAAACTCTTCACTCCCCCATCCGCCCCACTGCCCACACACACCCCCTCAAACAAGCTATAAGTTAAATGTCCTTTCTTCACTACCGAGTTCAGTCACCTACGTCTGTACAGTTACATATTTTTCCAGCACATTCCATGTGTACGTGTGTGTACATTCTTTTCAATACCTAAATTTGTAACGCCTTTCTCATTCACACTTTTAACTAGAAATTTCCAGTTCATATATATATAATAAAATACATATGAGTGAAAAGATTTGCTTATTGTTCTAGTACATGTATGTTTATTGATATGTTGCATATAGAAGTAGTTAGCGTTAAGTATGTTGCATTATCAGCATTTTAGCGACAAGACTGTGATTCATATCTTACCCCCCCCCACAAAAATACACAGCTTATTTTTAAGACTCCTTTTAAGACTATTTGTTGTACTACAATTTTTTTAATTTTACTTACACCATTTTTTTAAGTACATGCATTTATTTTAATTGTTTTTGATAATTTTGATTTGATCACTTACTATCTAACTAAAACTATACATAAAATTAACTAAAACTATCCATATATAAAATTATAATTATAAAACTGAACAGCTACTTGAAAGGTAGTAATAATAAAACAAACGTCAATGTCCTTACCTGGCCACGGATAGAAAGTTTTTTGTTTTTATCTTTCATTACTAAAGATGGTCCAAATAAGTCAACGTGGTTTGACAGGATACTTTTCCTGTCTAAGCCAGAATATCCAATACCAAAGTAGTTGTCTTTTGGTTTCACAATATACGGTTCATAATCGTCTGGTGCAAAAGTAATATTTCTGTATTCATCCTCCTCCTCCTCCTCTTCATCATCATCATCATCGTCTCCGTCACTTCTAGTTACATGTTCTTTTTCCAATTGATCAGACAATGAACAACCATAAATTTTTGCTCCTGTCCTTTTGTTTTTATTCTGTGTTCTTTGTTTTTCAGCTTTAGACAGACGAGGTCCAACACCTTGGCCTGGTTTCCACCCCATCTTTATTAAAATCTTCATGCCAACTGTTTCCCTAAACATATAAAATATTTTTATTAGCCTGGAAAACAAACAAAACATTCCATGTGTACATAGTGTCGTATATAAAGATTTCGTACCAGTTTTTTTTTCATTTGTAGTCTTCACTGGTCTGAAATATTATTATTAACACAAAACATTTTGTTTTATTCTCAGGGGGTCTTTAACAATAACATCATCAATGAAACATGGTTGTTAACAAAAAAAGTATCGTTTCTTAATGTTAGTTTGTTTAAATGTGTTGGTAGTTGAGTTATTCCAGTCCCGTTCAAATATATAACAGACTTTTAGTTAGGAATATTAAGTTTTAATTTTCTTTATTTACACAATATTTACATTGCAATTTACTAAAAATTTGTGTTTGTGGAGTGACACATCTAACAGAGCTTTATACTTCTTACAATTTATCCCCCCCCCCCTCCGAAGAGTTTTCAAAAAAACAAAAATCGTTTAATATTTGTTTAGAATAACTATACAAGTAGCCCACTAAAACAACTGGTCAATTCATCACAGTCACCCGAAGAGTGATACATCACTGAAGTTGGAAACTGCAGATGTACCTGAAGCTCATGAGTGAAAGAAAATATGACAACTTTACCACCCAAGGATAACAAAATTAAATTATGGCCAAGAAATATTAAGAATTAATTAATATCTCAACAGAGAAGTTAGTACCACCACAGTATTAACCATACTGACAGAAGAGAGAGGGTAACTGTGTTGACACTAACATAGCTGTTTCTGCAACAACTAATATGAGTTTCATAAAAGAACCCACTGAGATTGAAAAAAGACTTGACACACTCAAGAAATAGGACAAAAGAGCCTATGTCATCACGCTGCTTGGAAACCTGGTCTTCACATGTACAGCAGAACGGCCAAATATACAGCAGCGTCAGGTCAAATTAACTGCTCATTAGACACAAGTTCATCTTTGAACTAACAAAAATATGCCATTTCACCTCCAAAACAGTACAAATATTAGATTCTTCATTTACAGTCATTCGATCCCAGGGCACTATACAGGAATCAATAGCCTGAAGACGGCGGAGATGGATCTGCTCAAACAGTAAGAAACACCCTTGAGGAGAAAGATAGAAACTCAAAAATGGATTACACACACACACACACACACACACACACACACACACACACACACACACACACACACACACACACACACACACACACACACACACACACACACACACACACAGCCTTATACCTTTTCCTTAGGACTTGCATCATTAATACAGTTTAAGTGTACCTAACTTATAAAATATTTTTGTTTAAGTTTATTCATGCACATGTCTGATGTCCGACTACAACAAATATACAATATGTTAATACCTAACTGGTTGAAGTATGTCACGTAGTACAGGGTCTCCTGGTATTGGACCATCATGATATCTCATTTGGCGTTTATTGGTTCTCTTTCTTTCGCTACTGTAATCGCTTGTAGTTTGTAAACTTTTCGGTGCTATACCAAATTCATCCATATCCTGCGCAAGCAAATGTTTCTTTCTCAGTACAAGTTTCACACAATTACAGTCATAATAAGGCAATGCACTATACTACCAAACTTCCTTGTCAGTTATGCTGATTTTGATAGGACACGAGTAGAGTGTTTGTGAGGATGCACAGAAGTATTTCTCAAATGAAAACATCAGTTACATGATCACAGTGTGCTGATACACTATGTATGGTTTGCATAAATGTATGAAAATCCACCCTCAGCACAGTAACATATGTTATCTGGCCATCTTCACAAAGACATTTTACCTAACAAGCCATTATGGGTTGTTTTAGTAAAGTAAGAGAATGAATTATAATTATTTAAAACTTCCGGGCTGAAAGGCCGTGGTCGAATGCTTGATGTTCTGCAGCTAGACGTTTCGGCCACACCACCGGTGGCCATCTTCAGTAGCAAAAATTGTTCGAAATAGGGTGGTATGCCGAACAAGTCGCCCAATGAACTGGGAACAAGCAACAGTGAGAGAAGGCTACGTTGTTTCTATTTATAACTTTTTGGCCGCTTAAGGTGTATAACGCGAACCAATCAGAAGCCAGCTCATCATTCTTCACTCCAATTGGCCATGGAAAATAAACCATGCCAGACACTATTTAAGGCGATGCTTTCACCTCGGCGGTTCATAGCGACGGACGCATTCTTATGAATATGGATGGACTCCAGATGCAGGTGAGTGAAGTAACCCCAGACAGAAGACAACACCCGGGCTTCATCAAACATTACCCGGTGATCGTCGTGGGAAAGAGCGTGTTCAGCGACTGCGGACTTCTCTGGCTGGCCCACGCGGCAGTATCTCCGATGTTCAGAGAGGCGCGTACGGACACTACGCTTCGTGGTTGAACATCAAGCATTCGACCGCGGCCTTTCAGCCTGGAAGTTTTAAATAATTATAATGACACCGGCCGTGAAAGCCTACATACTAAAATTAAGAGAATGAATGTTTTGATGATATTAATTATCTTTTTTTCTAGGGCCACACACACACACACACACACACACACACACACACACACACACACACACACACACACACACACACACACACACACACACACACACACACACACACACACACACACACACACACACACACACACACACAAGTAACTATTAGGCCTATATGAGACATATCATAATAAGCTTCGAGGCCACTGCGGTATTGCCAGTGTTTGCAACAGACCTCCCCTCCCCGCCATTGCCTATGCATAACCAAGTGGAACATGTGACAACGCTGGAGCGTGAGGGGAGGGGAAGAGCTGTTACTATTGTGTAACCTCAAAGCTTATAATGGTAAGTCCCGTACTATGGTAATGCAAAGTTTTATCTTGGTTTGTAAAAAAATTAGCAGTCTGAAAAACAACAGAGGTTGGGTAAAATAGGTTTGGCTATTTATTCAGAATTTTCAGACAATTTTATGAAAGTCAATATGAAACAAACGTACAAGAAAGCAAAGGGTTTGAAAGTTGATACAACCAGTTAAACAACATTCATTTGTAATCATATTTCAGAATAATTAGCTGTGGTTTGCAAAAAAATGTATAAAAAAGAATACCTATGTGAAAAAATAAAAATTAGTTTGTAAGATTAAATTTTTTTACATCATGCAAATAATAATGACCAAACACTTGAAAATGTGAATTTCTTCTGAGCGTATGCTAATTTGGCTATTAGTATGCTAAGGTTACTATTTTTTCCAATTTTGGTGGCTACCTGTGACCAGACAGTGGTAGTAAAATTTGACCTACAACATCCAGCACCAAATTTGAGAAGAACTCTGATGACGATGATGATGATGACTATTAGGGAAAGTATAACTGTTGTAATACTGTGAATAAAGGTTGTTACGATGTTTTACAAAATCTTTAAATAATCCCATCAAACATGTGAAAGAGGATGGCAGTTTTACTTGGAATTATCTTTGTACCAATGTCTAGATTTTGTAGTCACCTAATTGCCCTAATTTTTGTGTATGTGTGTGTGTGATGTAGGCCCACAAAAGTTAATTGACATACAAATGCTACACCAGAATTTTGTACTGTCACACAACAAACAATTAATATTTATGTATACCTCTTCATCCATAAAGTCTTCAGCCTTCTGTTTATGAGTCTGTGCTTTGTCACTTCGTGAAGATTTAAACTGTGAAGGAGTCCATCCCTCAAGAGACCCCACACTGTTAAAAAATCCAGCAGAAAAACCTCCTGTAAAAGCACCATGAAATCGTCTACGTCCTTGTTTATCCTTAACCACTTGGTCTTCCAAAGTGAAAGGCTTCTTTTTTGGAACTTCATCTACAGAAAACATAACAGCAAATGTTAAGTTCTAGTACTAACAAGTATAAAATCTGAATATATCGTTGGAATTGAGGATACTGGTTACAGAAAACATCGAAGTTTTCAACACTTGAAATACACAATATACGTTAATTGCTTTAACGATTTTTACAAATTACGGAAATACATTAAAATCCAATTTTAATATTCATTGAAGTTTACAGAACGTTTCAAAAATTTAATTCGGTATACCTTTAATTCTACTTCACTCGTAATAACGAATTAAACAAACATTCAATTTACCTTCGTTCAGCGGTTCCAGTGGAGTTCCAAATGTCACAAGATCTTCATCATCGCTGTCCGACGGCATCCCTAACGTTACGAGATGTTAGTTACAAAATATTAATAAATAAGAAACATTAGTTATTACGATGTTTTAAGTGGAAAGGATCATAACATAACCTATAACTACCGTCCACGGAATTCGCACTTAATAGCACACACTTCATGAAACATATTTTGATAAATATAATGAATACCATTGGCAGAGGTTTTGCGATTTAATTTTTTTAAACGTACTATTCAAAAATTCACATCACTTTCAAACAAATATAAATTTAAGTCAAGCACTCGTTCCTGGTTTCTGCGGCCTACACATTTTACACAACGTTACATCCACAAATCCACATATATATTCATTCGTACTCTGTGGTTAAATCTGCATTTTACTCAAACTCAACCGAATGTCACACCACCGAATTTTTACGTGAGCTGTAGCGGAGAGAATGCTGCTTACTTTCCATGCAGTGAGGCGCATATACAAAATTTACCGTTTTTAGTCGGCGATGACTCGGTTTGTTTCGTCATGTTTCAGGTTTTATTTGTTCATACTGCTTTTTTAAAATGATGTTTATAGTTATTAGGTGGCAAATATAAATGATTTTTAAGCTCCAGTTCTGATTCAAGACCTCAGTGTTTTGAATTTTTCTTCTTAGTGTTTTCAATCAATACGTTCGTTAGAAATATAGGGTCTTTCACTATAGCCTGCGGCCAAACACAACTTCCGATGAAAGACCCGATCGTTACTGGTACTTCCCTCAGAACCACATGCACCAACATTTTTTCTGTCTGAGGTAAGCTAATAAAATTTTATTGTTATTTGTTAAGAGTGCTGAGCACAGTTACATTACATGCACGAAAATTTGGATTTTAATATTAAACTGGAATAAATACTGTACATAAAACAAAGCACTTTTGCCTTTATTAAAATTATTGAAGGCTTGCTTTAAAATGTAATAAAAATAATACATTCTAAAATACGATAATTACCAGTAATCAGAAATTCAAAATCAGCAGTAACCTATTTCCTCGTGTAGCCTAGTTTTATTTATTTCACAATATTGCAACGTTGCGAATATTAGTATTCACAATTTACTATAATGGGTCCCTAGATACGTAAGCCAGTCGTTATCTAAGATAAATACAGCAATACAGGGTTAGTGAGGTGCATTTCTAAGATAAAATGTGGAGTATTGGGATGTTTGAAATTTAACGATGAAATCTAAGGCGTTCTTGACTTACTTATGCACTCAGCTAATTCTCTTGTACTGTGCTTTTCTATTACATTTACGATTTAGAAATCATCAACCCTTAAATGTTAAAAATGTCTTACATTTGAAAAAACGCATGTTTATGTTGAGCTACGGTAATTATTAGACATTATACCATACAAATTAACACTCCATGATAAAAAAACATTTTAAAATGGTGTTACTACAATTATTTTGTTCTGTGAAAGTCTACAGTGTCGTGAAATTAATGAAAACTCTTTGTTAGGTGGACGACAAGACTCAGTCCCCGCAGTCCCATGATACTGAAAATGAAGAAAAAAACGACAATGTGAAGGGAGTTGAATCTCATTCTGATTCTGATTCAGCGATTGCGGAAGAATCTTTTAAGGTAATTTTTTTATAAACTTAAAATGACAAAGTTGAAAATATTGAGTTTACAACATGCTACAGTTAAGTTTTAGCAGATAGGCTAGGCTTATTATGCCAATTGAATAAATCACGTAAATTTAACAAACAAATTTGCGTCCCAATTTTTTGAAGCTTCTAAATGATTTTGTACTTTTTGCTAATAATACTCCTTAGTTTTTGTTGTCTTTTTCAGGTTTCTCTAGATAAAATCATATCCCATGACCCTGGACAGTGGCCAGTGAACTTAAGTGCCAAAGACAGTGACATCCTCGTCCAACGTGGGCCAGAACAAATTAGTGACACTGACTTTCCTGTAAACAAAGATGGTCGCTGTTTTAGTGTCAACAATTATCGTAGGCGAATGAGCAATGGTGAAGAGGTTTCACGTCCCTGGCTTATATATTCTGTATCAAAAAACAGAATATTTTGCTTTTGCTGCTGACTGTTTAGCACAATACGAACATCTCTGTCTTCAGAGACTGGGTACTCCGACTGGAAGCACATGTCTGAACTACTGTCAGAACACGAAAGATCACCAGGACATATGCGGGCATTCCAATTCTGGAAGGAATGTTCTACGAGGCTGTGTGTGAACAAAACGATTGATGCAGAACACCAGAAAATGATCAAGAATGAAGTTGAACGCTGGAAGGAAGTTTTCAAACGCATTGTGTACGTGATTGAGTTTCTTGGTTCACAGAATCTGGCATTTCGGGGTGCGTCAGACAAACTGTATGACAGAAACAATGGGAATTTCCTGAAACTGTTAGAGTTTGTAGGGAAATTTGACATCATAATTGCTGAACACTTACGGAGGATTACTTCAAAAGAATCTTATGTACATTACCTAGGGAAGAATATCCAAAATGAAGTGATCGAAATAATAGGATCAATGATACGACAACGAATACTACATAATGTACAGAAGTGGACTTACGCTATTATTTTGGACTGTACGCCTGATCAAAGCCACATACAGCAAATTACTTTGATTATACGTTTTGTAAGTTGTGAACCAGGTAAAGACCCCTACCCCAAAGAACATTTTTTGGGGTTTATCCCAATTGCATCTTCAACAGGAGAATCTACGACAAACATTCTTTTGTCCAAGTTAAATGAAATGAAAATACCTTTAAAAAATATGTATGGGCAAGGGTACGACAATGATGCAAATATGGTAGGGAAAAACGCAGGAGTCCAGAACAGAATTCTAACTTTGAACCCTCGCGGATTTTTTGTACCTTGCAGTGCACATTCGCTGAACTTAGTGGTGAATGACTCTGCTTTATCCTGTAGTGAGGCTGTAAACTTTTTCATGGTTGTGGAGGAAGTATACAAATTATGTTCTCCCTCAACTCACTGGTGGTCTGTATTAAGAAAACATGTTACATCACTAACAGTTAAACCAATATGCGACACTCGATGGGAGAGTCGCATTAATGCAGTTGCTCCTTTTCGTTACCAGACAGGAGAAATATACGATACTCTACTTGAGTTATCTACTGACTCATCGATCGATGGCTATGGAAAGAGTACTGCCTTGGGTCTGGCTAGCAAGCTAAAGAGCTTTAAGTTTATCTGCTCCTTGGTTGTATGGCATGAAATACTTTTCAGGATAAATATTATCAGCAAACAGCTGCAAAAAGAAGATATGAACATTGCAAAAGCAGTTGAGCTAATTTCTAAAGTGAAAGAACATTTTGAGAAAATGAGGACGGAGAAGGGTTTTGAGGAAGTACTTGTTGATGCCAGGGAGATTGCAGAAACTCTTGAAACCGAAGCCACATTCCCAACTGAATCTCAAGTATGTCCAAGAAGGGTCAAACGCAAATTTCACTATGAAACAGCTGACGAGCCAGTCTCAGACCCAAAAAGAGCATTTATGACCAATTTTTATTTCTGTTTGTTGGACTGCGCAATAAACTCACTTGAGGAGAGATTTTCACAGCTATCCAGCCACAATTATGTATTTGGCTTTCTTTATAACATCAAAAATGAAGATAAGAACACATTGCTACAAAAATGTGCAGACCTACAGATAGCTTTGACCGATGGGGAGCACCGAGATATTGAAGGACACCAGTTGCACCAAGAACTTCTAGTACTTCTGACTCTGTTACCCGAAGACTGTGGCAACAGGCCAGAAGACATCCTCAAGTTCATCATGAACAACTCTTTAGCTGAAAATTTTCCAAATGTAAATATAGCTTTGAGAATTGTATTAACACTTCCAGTAAGTGTAGCATCTGGGGAGAGATCTTTTTCAAAATTAAAAATTATTTAAGACAAGTATGGCACAAGAACGTCGTGTAGGATTTTCCCTTATCTCAATTGAATTTGATATTCTAAAAGAAATAGACATTGACTCTGTTATAAAAGATTTTGCAGAAAAAAAAGTTGCCGTAAAGTACCTTTGTGATTTTGAAATTGAGTAACCTACAGTTAATTGTAATTTTGAATTTTTTATACCAACTTTTTTGTAAGATTACAATAAATATTGTCGATAGTCGATACACTTAGTCATTTGTAGCTATTTTACCGAACCCATTTGCGCTTCCTGAGTTTGATTTAGGCCTTAATACTATTGATTCAATTAAAAATCATTTAAAAAGAAATGAATAATTTAGCCTGTATTTCATACTACTGATCACCCCAAATAAACCTAAGATAACCAAACATAAAAGTACATTATTGCAATAATGTAACACAATTTTTAATGAAATAAACTGCAATTGTATTCCATAAAGATAACAAATCAATTAAATTCATACAAGGCTAAAATATTCTTATAAAATGTAGAGTCCTAGTTGTGTCATTTCCTGTTTGTTAAGTTTTTGGGGGGGGGGGGCAGAAAGCTCGCTTGCCCGGGTGAAATTTTTGCCTTGAGCCGGCCCTGACTATTACATTAACGACCCGGAACACTAGGTTCAGGTTATAAGGTAAAACTTTATGCTTTTACTTATAAAAAACCTAGTGTTCCGAGTCGTTAATGTAATAGTGATATTTAGTTAAGTAACAGACATGTCATGGACAACGAAATCCAAGAAATTAATTATTCTTGGATTTCCTTCTCACAAATTCTACCCACGTGGTTACGTATAGTAAACCACGGACATCACAATCACTAAAAACGAACAAACACTCCTTGATAAAGGCCTAAAAAAATATAACCTACATTACAAACAAAACAACCAAACACTAACAAAACTCATAGTTGACACTGAAACAAATATAATAACACAGCACCAGAACATCAAGACACACTAAGACATAATGTAAACCATATAATAGGAGCACATAAGACACCAGACAACAAGAACCACACCTCATAAATACACACAGCCATCAAACTGAGAGAAAAGGCACACAAACACAATATCACATTTGTAAAAGCAGACAAAGGCAACATGACTGTAATCATCTCCACAGACGACTTACACAACAAAGTAAAAAACTTCATGGAACAGAACAACATCATAGAACTAAAACATGACCCCACTGACAGATACCAAAACACAGTAAAACAACTAATCAACAAAGCCAAACACATAATGACACACAAACAAAAGCCCTACATGAGACAAATCCGACCATCAGCCCCTACCCTCCAAGCACTTCCCAAAATCCATAAAGAAGAAATTCCTAACCACCCCATTATCAATTACCGTAATGCCCCTGCATACAAACTCGCAAAACATCTAGACAAAATTATCAGACAACACACACAACTAGACAACAACATTGCAGTAAAAAACAACACAGACTTAGTAACAAAAATAAAAGTCATACACATCCCCCATAATGCCACATTAGCCTCCTTTGACATTAAAAACTTGTACACAAACATCCCCATCTCTGAAACAATCACCATCCTACAAAACAAACTCAAACAGAACAACACACCAGACGAACTTATCAATGAAATAACAGAAACTCTGAACATTATCACAAAACAGAACTACTTTACATATAACAATAAATTTTATACACAGAGTGATGGTCTACCCATGGGCTCACTCATATCCAGCATTCTAGCAGAAGTCTTCCTCCAACACTTAGAAAAAACAAAAATCCTCACAAACAATGACAGACACTCACATAAAATACTATATTGACACAGATACGTTGATGACATTCTAATACTATACAGAGGAAACAAAAGACAATGTGAACAGTTACTAACGCACATAAACAAAATACATAAAAACATAACCTTTACTGCCGAATACGAACACAACAATAGCATAAACTTCTTAGACCTCTCCATCTCCATCACAAAACTTGAACACAGGCACAAATTCAGTATATACAGAAAACCGACTACAACTGACACTAATACACAACTCCTCCAATCAGGGGTGGATTTAACATTTTGCCGCCCGTAGGCAGTATAAATTTGCCCCCTCCCACAAATCTCTGTTGGGGGGGGCATCATTATATTCCCTCTTTGGTTTTACAGTCCGCACTAGTGTTCTGTTTAAATCCAAACTTTGCTACATAATCGCGTGTGCTCTCGTTCATTTGCCAATTAATAGGATCAGAATCTAAGACCTTCCCTACCTGATTTGATGACATTTCATCATGATTTTTGATGTGAACTGGTTCTTCGTTCTTCAAAAATGAAGGTTCCTCCACAACGGACCTCTCTGGCTGAACTGTGTGAACAGTATCTTCACCTTCACTGCTATCACAGTTATTTTCGGTATCACTAGAATGTCTCGATTCGTTAAATATTAGCTTGCCTCGGTTTCTGGAACCAACCTACGATTCGGTATTATATTGACAGATCTACATTTCTCAATTTAATCTGGATTGCCAACATCTAAAATCTCTCGGATGATCAACGCCAAATATTTCAACGGTTGAAAACATAAACATTCGGCCGTATTACTTTTGGGTGAAAACGATAACTGCGTTATAGTTAAAAATTAAGTGGAGATAACTTTTGTATTCGTGTGTGCTTAATTGAACTGGCTTTTATACTTATAAATTTGTTTGAATCTAAAAATAACGTTTCTTAACTCAAATTTTGCCGCTCCCCAAAATTTCGCGCCTCAGGCAAGTGCCTAGTCTGCCTGTGCGTAAATCCGCCCCTGCCTCCAATCACCGAATACAACACAAACTAGCTGCCTTCAGAACCATGATACATAGACTTAACATACCCCTAGATGAAAAAGAGACTACAAAGACGAACTAAACATGATAAAATATCTAGCAGAATCCAACGGATACGACAGAACAATAGTCAATAAACTCCTACACAAAACACAAAACAAACGACAGACAAAGACAGAAAACAACAAATTCATAACACTAACATACATCAACAAACAAACTGAAAAAATAGCCCATAAGTTCAAAAAAGCAGGATACAGAATCGCTTACAAAACTACTAACAAAACAGAACACACACTATAAAAACACACACACAAAGCACAAAACAAATTCGATCTACCTGGTGTTTACAAACTAAATTGCTCAGATTGCAACAAATTCTACATAGGCCAGACAGGACATAGCTGCAAACAAAGATACATTGAACACACAAAGGCACTCCACTCCACTACAGAATGCCCCTTTACAAACCACCTCGTTGAAGCAAACCACACATACAAAAACATCAACAATAACATGAACATTCTACATGTACTCATAAAAGGCCGAAAACTAGACACTCTAGAACAATTGGAAATATACAAACACACGAAAACAAATAAAAACGACATCCTAAATGAACAGACATAATTCAAATCACATGCATTATTCGAACATATCACACCTCACACACACAACATCGACCTTTCGAAAATCGATTCCGTCGCCAACAACAAGATGGACAGTGCTATCAGTGGCAACCTCTGAAGAAGCTTTTTGAAAAGCGAAAACCGGTTCAGGTTATAAAGTAAAACATTTACGTTTTTACCCATAAAAATTTGTATTCCGAGTCGGTAATGAAATAATTATATTTAGTTTTAATTAATTATTGCTAGGCAACTGTAATTTCTAACCAGCTTTCTTACTGTACAGATAAATAAATTATTGACGAAACCGTCGATAAATGCAAATGGCATAGTATCCGTATGTTTATATATGAAGAAGAATAAATAGCTGTTGCAATCAATGTAAATAAACAAAATAAGAGCTGAGACGACCAAGTACATAAGAGTGTATACCCTATCTAACAGGTCTAATATTAAGCGAGCAATAACGTATTTAATTTATAACTTGTTCCTGTATGCTGTTGTGTTTCCTGTGTTCTCTGAGTTAAGTATTAATACACAGACACGTCATGGATAAAAAAATTCAAAGATGTATTGAAACGTTCGAAAAAGTTTTTAGTAAGCTAAAGTTAATAATAATTTATGAATTTTTTGAAACTGTTGCTTTTGCTTCTTTGTGACTTAGAACAGAAAGGTACATTTTATTATAGAGTAAAATGCTTGGTTGTTAAACAAGCTTATCGAATAATTGCTTATAAGTTAAATACTGAAGCCACAGAAGGTAGGAATTTTCATTTCTGTGTGCAATGATACAACATGGATGATATTGAGGGCTATGAAAACCATTAGCTTTTAAACATCAACGAAAATGCTGCTATCAGAGAAGAGATGTACCAACTTCTTAGAGGAAGACAAATAGAAATTGTCGACGCAGTCCTAAACTCATGTACTAATGAACTGCCTGATCCCAGAGGTTACTTTATTGATGGTCCTGGTGGTACCGGCAAAACGTTTGTTTATAACCTGTATTACATATTAACTGGACGAAAGTATAATGTCAAGTGCATGGCGTTTACTGGGATAGCGTCTATTCTTCTTCATAATGGGCGAACTTCTCACAAGAATTTTGGACTTAAGGTTGTATTTTTACTGAATTCTATCGAATTTTTCTTTAAATTATTTAAATAATAAATCAATAACATTTTATTTTTTGTTGTATGTGCCATTAAATTCTGATTTAATTTAAAATATTGAACCTGTATCTTCTAAGGCAAAAGATCTTCTAAATCAAAATTAATGTCTTCCTGATGGATGAAGCACCCATGTTACCTAAATATGGATTACACAATATGGATCAACTACTTCGTTCTGTAGGAAATCCTAATATACCCTTTGGTGGAAAGATTGTTGTCTTTGGAGGAGATTTCCGGCAATGTTTGCCCATTCAACCTCATGGTAACCACAATGACTTGGTAGACCTTTTGATTAAGACAAGCAGTCTTTGGCCTCATTTTAACTTCTTTTCACTGACGGAAAATATGCATGTGGATCCAGAGCAAAGAGACTTTGCTGAATATTTATTAAAAGTTGGCAATGGAGATTTGTCAGTAACTGCTATGGATAAGATTGAACTACCAGAGGATATTCTTTCAAACGGCAATCTTATTGAAGAAGTATTCGGAGACTGTCTGGCTAATAACAGATATGAAGATATGAACGACAGGGCTATACTAGCACCATTAAATAAAGATGTTAATAAAATTAATGCAGAAATTATTGAAAACCTTCCTGGAGAGTGCAAGGTTTACAAAAGTTATGATTCTGTCAAAGATCAACCAGAAGGAGGTCTCGAATTTACTTCTGAATTCCTGAATTCCGTTGAAATGGCTGAACTACCACCACATGAACTGAAACTTAAAAAAAAAATACAATAATAATGCTTTTGCAAAACTTGGATGTCTCCGAAGGATTATGCAATGGAACAAGGTTAATAGTTACTGAGTTGTGTAACAATATTATTAAATCAAAGATTATCACTGGAGAGAATGCAGGCCGAGAAGTCCATATCCCAAGAATCACATTAGATTCTAGCAAAGATGCACTATGCAACGGCATCAGTTCCCAGTAAGACCTGCTTTTGCTATGACCATCCACAAAGCTCAAGGACAAACATTTGAATTCATTGGTATCTACTTGCTTATATAAGTTTTTATGCATGGAATGTTGTACATACCATTTTCTAGAGTAAAAAGACAAAGCAGCTTAAAAGTTCTTTTGCCACCAGAAAATCCTCACCATACATGAAATGTTGTATGGAAAGAAATACTAAATACTAGAAGACTTTACTATAACTTTCCAATAATTTTGTATTATACTGTATTTTGTATTATTCTATTTACTTGTATTTTTTATATATATGTATAATGCAATTGCTATTATTTTAAATGTTTATACAATATATGTATAGTTTCTGTTTATGTTTACAAATTTCTGCTTATGTTTACAAATTCTAGACAATTTAATGTAAACAGAATCTGTATATAAATAAATATCATAACCGAGCAAAGCTCGGTCCCCCAATATTGTTATTAATGCTAGGAAACTATACTTGATTCCTCATGTTTGTGGTTCTTTTCATATTTTGGGCTTATATGTGTTACTCAGGTAATACATTTTTGCTTAAAATAAGTTTTGTTAAGATATTGACTTTGATTATATAAGTTCATACAGTTGTAGAATAATTTTAGTTTGTTGCTAAAAAAAAAACTACAATAACTTATGTGTTAAACATCACAATTATAACAATGTGATAGTAAAAGGGTAATGTTATAAATATTTATAACTAGCAGAATACCCGTGCTTCGCTATGGAGTTTCACGTTGTACGTAATGAAAATGTTAGTTTAATTAATAAAGTTCAATTAAAGTAGGTTTCTTAAAAATAAATAGCTGTTGCCCACGACTTCGTTCGCGTGGTCTTCAATTTAATGCGATAATATATTTAGAACAGAATCTATTCTATTGGGTTGCCATAGTAACCAAATCTAATAGATTTTTAAGACCCCAAAGGACCCCCCAGAGGATCGTATCCAAAAAACACCTGTCCTATGTTGGTTCTCCCGTTGCGTAAAATATTTGTGCCAAGTTTGGTTGAAATCGGTTCAATGGTTTAGGAGGAGATGTGGAAGACCCCAAAGGATCGTATAAAAAAAAAACACTTGTCCTATGTTGGTTCTCCCTTTGCGTAAAATATTTGTGCCAAGTTTGGTTGAAATCGGTCCAGTGGTTTAGGAGGAGATGTGGAAGACCCCAAAGACCCCCCCCAAGGACCCCATCGAAAAAACCACTAATTCAGAAACCTTCGCGGGCATGTGCACAACAACTCACCGAAGTTTCATCGCAATCGAATGAATGGTATAGGAACGCTTACGGGACAAACAAAGAAACAAAGAAACATTCATTTTTATATATAAGAAATGACGTAACACTGAACACCATTAACTCTTCATAAGACAGCAGAACCATGAGAGTCTATCCACTTTATCATCATCATCATCTTCACGTCATGGAATGGGCAAGATGCTGACTGTTCCGCTTTCAAAAATCCTCCAGCCATCTCTTCCGGGGTCCACCCACACATTTGTGTCTTATAGGTTTATGTTTCCAGACTTGTTTGGCCAGTTTTGAATCTGACTGTCTTTCTACTGATGTTTATAATCTTTTAATTTTTAATTCAAGTTAAAAATTTGTAATTTTTTTCTTATGGCATCATTCTTTATATGATCAAGTTTAGAACACCTTTTAACTCCTCTTAAGAACACTACTTCCAAGGCCTGTATTTTTACTTTCTTGTTTCTCGGTTGTCATCCATAATTCACATTGATAGGACACTACAGGGATAACCACTTGTTTCCAAAAATATGATTGATTGTCCCACAGATCATCTGAAACTTACAAATTTAACATCAATATTATAATTCTTATAACCAGTTTCATTTTCCAAATAGTTAAAATGGCTCACCCTTCTACAATTTGATAATTAATTATTATTATTTTTTTCTTATTGGTTCCTTGCCTCAAAATGCCATTACTTTTGTTTTTGTAGTGGAGATTTTCATGTTGTATTGTTTGCAAGTCTGATGAAGTTTAATAGATTTTTGTAAAGCAGATTCTATATTTTGAAGTACAAACAATTCATCAGCAAGCAACAGCACATTCAAATATCTGTCTTGTGATAACTTAATACCAGGGTTCACCAGATGTTTCAATTTCCTTACCAGATCATGAATATAAAATGTTAAAAAGAGTAGGTGATATACTGCACCCTTGTCCAACACCTTGATTGACAGATGTTTGTTGAGATATAATATAATTATTTTTGATAGTTATTTTTGTTCTATTATATAGTCCTTGTATAGTTCTTATAAGTTGTTGTGGATATCCCTGTTCTTATGGTAGTTACCACAGCAACGTTCTGTTGACTCTATCGAAGGCCTTCTCAAAGTCAATGAAAGCTACATGTGTTTCTTTATTGAATTCAAGATACTTCTCAATGATTTGTATAATAATAAAAGCACTGTCTGTAGTGAGAAGATGAAAGAATATTGGAAAAAAAGAAAAGAGTAAAGAATTGAAATTGGCATGTGGTCCTTAGATGGATGATACGAAATAAAAAAAAAGCACGTCTGTTACAAGAGCTGGTCTTCCCAAAACAGTTTTGTTTTCCCAAAATATAAGACGTTCGGAAATAGTCTGCAGATGATAGTTTATGATTCTTGCATATATTTTATAAACAGTATCAACAAAACATTTTTCCCCTATAGTTATTACAGTAATTCCGTTTCCTTTCTTAAAAATATACACCACTTTAGCGGTTAGCCAATCTTGTGGGGCATGTTGTCTTTTGCAGGATATATTATAGAAATGTAATAATTGGGTGTAAGCCAGATATTCCCCACAGGGGTCCTGAACCAAGTTTAAATCGAAGGTCAAAGCACCTCGGATTTTTTTCTGTTGTTAGATTTCTGGATGTATTTATTGTAACTTATGACTATTTAAAAAAAAATTCCCCAAGCCGTTTTTTCAAAACGTTAATTTTAATAGTTAAAAATAAGTTTTTCACGTATTTTTGAAAAAAAATTGATATACAGTAGAACTCCATTTATCCGAATTAATGATTCCCAGACGTAATTCGGATATGCAGAAATTCGGATAATTGGAACAAACATAAGAATAATGGTATGTTATGAAAGAAAATGCAAAACTTGCTGAAAAATCACTTATGTTTATTTTATTACGTGAGTACAGTATCTTAATGAAAACCAGGCCCCACGTGTTTTGTAAAAAGTTCACTTTTACTAAAAAAAAATTAAAAATAATACTCACACATAATTATGATTTTTCAGTTGAACATGTCAAACAAAGTTAATTGTTTTGATATAAAAACACATTTGCGTGCAGCCAGGTTCCGCAAACGCTTGATGGAAAGAAGCTGCACATGGTCGCATTGAGGCTGCCGTTCCATCCACGTTAAGGCAGTGTCAAAACAAGCAAATGGCTCCCTCGCCGTAGGTTCCTTTTCCGGTCAACTGAAGCAATGTTGTCATCGTCTTCATCCACCTGCTGAGATTCATCGTTATACTTTGGATAATTTTATCATCGTCTAAAATTTGATATCTAGGGTCGCACTACAACCACTCATTTATGTCGTCCACATCACTCTCGGAACAGCCAGGAATTTGTACAATGATTTTCTGGAGGTCTTCAGTTGATACAGCTACATTTTCTTCGACACTTTATTTTGCTCTTTTTTACTCTTCCTTCTTGTTCATTGCCTCTTCTTTTTCTTCCTGGATTTGTTGTTTTGTCAAAATTCCATTAATTTTATTCCATGCCATTTCCTGATATCGATTCGGATAATTGGCGATTCGGATAACTGGAGTTTGGATAAATGGAGTTCTACTGAATTTGTATAATATTTTTTGCAACAGGCACTGAAAAATAATGTTATAGAAACTGTAGTGTTCTGTAATAATTTATAGGGATTAATTGAATATGTAAAAGGAAATAGGCAACTTGAACAAGTCCATTGGAAGTTTGGGATAGATGGTGCTGGAGGTTTCTTGAAATTCTGTCTTTCGGTTCAGTCAGATGACAAATTGAATTGTGGAAGTCGCATCTCTCTTCGCCAGTCTTATAACCAAGGTGTTGGAGCTAAAAAGTTTAAGGATTCTGGAGTCAAAAAGTTATTTTTACTGGGGTTGGCGCCATGTGCGCAAGAAAATTATGATAATATTTTAATGCTATGGTCACTTTTAGGTATCAAAATTTAAAGGAACTGTTGCCACAGACTTGTAACTTGCAAATATGCTACCAAGTAGTATGTCACACGCAAGCAGTTTTCCTTGCACATGGTGTACTGCATTAAAAGACAAATTAAATGTATGTGGTGCACATAAAACAATTGGGGATTGTTTATAAAATTATGATGCCTGAGAAAAAGCAGGAAGTAATAAAGGAAACGCTAAAAACTATAAGAACTGCATATATCCTCCGATTATTTCAAGTAATGAAAACACTGAAATAATTGATATAATATCATCACCGGAACTACATTTAATAATTGGTGTAGTTAATATTATATTTAAACACGTTAATCGTATTTGAGGAAGATAGTTTGACTTGGGCCAAGACATGCTGTGTTGCACAAGAGATAACTCATGGAACTCCTGCTTTTGCAGGCAATTCTTGCAAAATCCTCTTGGAAAAAGTGGACGTGCTGCGTGCAAAATGGAGTATTGGTTGTTTGAAATATGTCAAGTGTTTAAAGGATTTTCAAGATGTTGTCAATTCTTGTTTTGCTACAGTTCTCAATCCAAAGTTTGACAATTACATAATTCAATTCCATAAGAGTTACGTCGTTTTGAAAATTAATATTACCTGAAAGTTCATGCAGTACTTTTTTGTGTCGCCTATTTCTGTTCAAAAATGCACAGAGGACTTGGTTTCTTTAGTGAACAGGCCATGGAATCTGTGCATTCTGATTTTCAAAAAACATGGGCTAAATACAAAGTTAGAAGCATCAACCCAGAGTACGTGGTTAAATTGCTGAAAACCGTGCACGAGTACAAAATTTGTCATATTTGATGTTTTCTACACATTAATATTTGTATAATTTAATTTATTATAGCTAAAAACATTATTTATACTGTACTTGTAATGTAAATTTACATGCCTAATAATTGTATATAGTTTGTTCTGGAAATATTATTATTTATTTCAGTCAATTAAAATAATGAAACTCATACAGTCCAAAAAAATAAAATTTGTCATACATATATATATTTTTTGTTATTGAACAATACACACAATAACTTTTGATTGTAAGTGAAACTAGTTTCAAGATTTTTAGTGCCTGTTTCGAGAAATATTATACAAATATATCAATTTTTTAAAAAATACGTGAAAAACTTATTTTTAACTGTTAAAATTAACGTTTTAAAAAAAACGGCTTGGGGGATTTTTTAAAAAATAGTCTCAAGTTACAATAAATACATCCAGAACTCAAACAAAAGAAAAAAATCTGAGGTACTTTGACCTTCTCAATTTAAAGTTGGTTCAGGACCCCTGTGTCCCATATTTAAACAATTGTGTGTTCAATCCATCCTGTCCTGTTGTTTTTTGAATTTTAGTTCTGCCAAGGGCTTCTTCAAGCTCATCTATTGTTATTAAGTCTCCCTTGTAGGTAACAAAGTTGTTGGTTTCTATATTACTATGCTCGGCTTTCACATCATCATGATCTCTTCTTCTGATATCCGTTTCGGAAGTTGGATAGCATATAGGCTATTTTAACTTTCTGCACTGCTGTATGGAATAAGTCAGTTGTATTCATGCCAAAGCAGGTCCTTAAATTTCTCAGCCATGATATTCTTGGTCGCCCAACTCCTCTCTTTACAAGTACTTTTCCCTGTAGTATGGACTGCAATAAGTAAAATCTCTGTCCATTTCTCATGAGATGTCCCAGATACTGAAGCTTTCTTATCTTCACTGTGTTAATAACTTCTCTATCTTTCTTCATCTTTCTAAGAACTTCAACATTAGTTATATGTGCTGTCCATGAAATGCTCAGTATTCTATGGTAGAGCCACTTTTCGAAAGATTCCAATTTCTTAGTTGTGGCCTCAGTCAAAGTCCAAGATTCTACACCGTAGAAGAGGACCGAGAATATGTAGCAGCGCAGAAGTCTTATCTTTGTGTTTATTGTTAGATCGTGACATTATCATTGTACCAGAGAGCTTTATACTGATCTATCCATTTACGTTCACGAATCATGTTTAAATTTGCTATATCATTTTCATTTTATTCATGCCTTTTAACATTTTCATTTTATAGGAAATAAAATGCACCTATGCCTTGTAGCATTTTATAGGTGTAAAATGGAAGTTGTCTTCCATTTACATCATGTTCAGTGCTCCCTATAAACTGATTCCATGACTCATCATGTACCTGTTTCACTACACACTTAGATCTGCTTCTTTTCTCTTTATAGATGTCTTTAGCTTCATCTGTATTTAGTTGTAGGTACATGTGTATGCCATTTTCTTGTCTTCTATTGCTTCAACAACTTCATCGTTCCACAGTCTAATACACCTCCTACTCTGAATCTACATATTGCCTCGTTTGCTGCTTCTTCTATACAACCTCTTATATTACTCTATTTAATTTCTATGTTTTTGACTGTTATGTTCTTGTTGTAACTAGTGATTTAAACGATTTTGATAAAAGGTTTTAATACCATCATCCTGCAGTAGATACATTCCAAATACCTCCTCATTCGACTTGATACAAGATTTCTTTCTCTCCCGTTTAGCAAACATGACAATCTTAGCAATAAGGAGATAATGACCTGTATATATGTCCACACCTCTGTACACATGGACATCTTGAATTTGGTGGCTAATCTTATTATTTGTCAGAACATAATCTATTATACTCCTACTCCCTTTAGTGCTCCAGATATACTTATTAATAACTTTTATTTCTAAAAAAGTTATTAGTGATTTTCAGACTATTGCTAGTAGCATCTTATGGGGGAGTCTCCATTAATATTACTATGATGTTCTTCAATACTATTCCTAATGCCCCTGACACTGCATTATTTCCCACTCAAACATAAAAATTCCCACTTACAGTGAGGTAGTCTGTTCTGTTCCACTTATTTACAGCAATTTTTCATAGTTATTGTTTGCAGTGTTTATAAATCACTCTTAAATCTTAGTCAGTAACCATTAATAAATTTAAAATCAAGTATAAATTGTTTTAGCAATTAATAGTAAATCAATTCTTTTCCTTTTATTCACAGCTGTGGTCAGCAACTTTTGATACGTCCGGCTAGTCCTTATTTGAGGCTCTGGAACTATAAGCTGATGGGGCGGTGAGGTGTGGGACGTCTGAGGAGGCGCTGGAGTGACCAGTTCTAATCTTTGCCTAGTTGAGACTGGAACAAACCATCGTTGGTCTAATCCGTGAAGATGATGATGATGATGATGACAATTCTTTTCAACATTTTATACAATTTATCAGTCTTAATGTTCACTTAATATTTTAAGTTGAAATATAAACAGTTTTGAAAGAGGCCAACTCAATTACAAATTTTAATTCATGTTATGGTTTCATATTACATTTTATAAAGTAGAAACCATTTATTTAACACATATAGAGATCTCTATATAACAAACTAAATACAAGACTATTTCAAAATTGTTAATAAAATGGTGTCTGATGTCTTATCAGTTTGTATGTCGTATATATATTTACACAAGTACATACTATATATAGAGACAAGCAAAACACACGCACGCACGCACGCACGCACACACACACACACACACACACACACAATTATTAATAATATTGAATATCATAATATTAATTATTAATAAATAAAACTTTTCCGACAAGAGAATATTTTGTATTTTTTGACTATTTTACATTGTTTTGATAGCTTAAATTAATTTGTAATTTCTGATGATGACAGTTAACACTATCGAAACAGTGTACAAAAAAGGATAAAAATATTCAAAATATATTCTTGTAAGAAAGATTTATTTATTAATATTAATAATAATAATAATAATAAAATTATAAAAGAATAATGTGAGCAAATTTATATATATATATATTGCAACGATACGTTTAGCATAAGTATTATATGTATCAACCCCTGACTGAGGTATGATACATACGAACGCACGTATGAGGTATATAAGATGTAAATAATAAAAATAATATAATAATTAAGCATTAGGTATAAGAGATAATAAAAGAAATAAACGTAGTATTTAATTTTAAATAAATCAAATATTGTAAGTGAGCCTGCATATGGAATTAAAAGCTTCGTTGGTTTTTAATCGCAACGAAGGGGAGATGGAGACACGCGCTGACCGGCAGAGGTGACGTCATAGAGACAGGCAACCGCTTGTGTATCAGTCTGCGTGTGTGTGCTAGTATACATGTGTAAACGAGGTTGAATTATGCAAACGAGGGTGGAAGATTTTACACAGTTTTTTAAATACTGAACGAAAACCAGAAGTCACACAAATCAGCGACATATGTAAAAACATCGCTGGTGCCTGGTGCTTCAGTTTGGTGTTAAGTGGTCATTGATCGTGGGAACCGTTCAGCCACCGTGTGAAATTTTGCCATAACTGCCATAATTTACATACTTTAACATTCATAATTTTGTAACAGTACCAAATAGGGTAGTTACATAATATGAACTAATGTGACGTCAAGTAAGAGAAAAACATGGAAGTATGTCTAGATAAATAAACCTAAGTGTATATAAGTGTGTATCTACAAATATATTAAATAAAAAATCCAACAATGAAGAAGAGAATACTAATATATCAACATTAAATACAAAATGAAAAAAGAAAATGCCACAAGCCCAAAACAAAATATCAGTAACTAGACCCAATAGGATCCACCAGTGAGGGGAATCAACGAAACAAGGATCAACAAGCTCCAACAACAATGGAGATAAATAAAAAAATAGCAACTACAATGAAAATATAGGAAGAAGAAGAAAGAAGAAGGACCAGGAAGAGCATCAAGAAGAAGAAAGAAGATGGACAGAAGATATAAGGACTCAACATAAACCACATGTACTAAAACAATGTAAGTGACAAAAGAAATGATGATTATAAATGTGAAAAGAAAACCAGTGTGAAACATTTAAGGAACCACAAACAATTACAGTGTGTACTTAATACAAATGTGAAACCTGTGAATAACTAACTAATTTCAACTGAATAAACCACACAAACAATTACAGTGATGAAGTTTACAGTGTGAAAAAATATGTTAATTTCATGATGAAACAACAAAAATTAAAATAGTCAAATAAACACAGACAATGAGTGTGACTGATTTAATAAAGTTGTGATCAATACATATAATCATAAGACCACCAGAATAGAACAAAATAGAACAATTATGTTATTGTTCATAGAGAACTGACAACAAATAAAAGACATTTGTTATGTATCAAACAATGACAGGAATTAAGTTCCACCATTGACCAGAAAAATATTGTAAATAATACAAGAAAGATTTGTGTTAGTGTTTAAGAAGGAATTGTATAAACATGTGTAACAAAATAGTTAAAGTATTATATTAAGATACCGTAGTGAAGTCAGTTTAGTAGTAGAAAAATACTGCACTACAACAGATGGTATTTTGTTACATAACCCCACAGGGAAGATACCTATTACAACAGAAAATAATACATGTTAGTATAAGTATATGATCTACAACTATGTTATCAAACGAGAATTTATTATAAATAGTAATAATAAATATTAAGAGACAATGTATTATAATGCTAAACAATGCAAATAGAACAAGTCAGACATAATGGCACAGAGAATAGCAGAGATGAGAAAAGTATGCCAACTTAGTTAGGCAAAGTACAGTATCAAAACCAATATCAATGTTTATAAGAGTATTACCAGTAGTGAGATAAATTTCTGATAATACATTGAGAACAGATTCTGAACATAATAAGAACAATATTATAACTAAATTATTGTAAACTAACTAACTATGTACATATGACCAGGAATAAGCTGAACCATTGTATAGCTAATTAGTTAAGAAAAATACTGTATCAAATATTGAACACAGATTGTTACAATTGTTACCAGTAGTAAGAGGAAATCCCAATGCTACTTTGAGAACAGATAATGACCATAAAAACAGTCATTTTATATACAAACAATTAAAAACCAAATGACTATTATGAAGAAAACCAAATGTAAACAAACAATGACAAACAAGTTATTTATGAAAAATATAACATATAAACTTGTGTAAAAGTAATTGAAAACATTACCAAAAGTTAGAATAATATCTAATGCTACTTTGGAAATCCAAACCAAGTAGAACAATAACAATTTAGTTATTGTATTAACAAAAACTAAATGACTACTATGAGATGACACAACATAAACAGAGCCATTACTGAAAAATTGAAGGGTTCTGAACTAATTAAAGGATAACCATTGTATATAATAAATTAGGTACTATATGTGTACACTAATTACAATCATTAAATGATATGATTTATATAGAAGAGACCAAAAGTAAGGTGAAAAAATTGTATAAGAGAGACAGGAGAGGACTGAAACTTTGTAAATATTAAATTAACAACAGTCATATATAAATATTATAGTGTAAAATTGTGTAAATAAACTTTACTAGTATTATTAGATTGTAATATTATCATTTTAAGTAAGAAAAATTAGTTCTAAGCATATTTATGGAAAAACTAACATGGACGCTTAATGACGCCATAACGAGATTTGTGTAGGGAACAATTATTCCCAAATTGTATATCAAACTGATTGAGATATAGACTCAAAGTGTTTAGATAAGAAGTGTTTTATTATAATTAAGCAAAATCTGGTGTAACGGACTTATAAAAATAAGATACACCAGAAATAATAAATAAAATCATTATTGTGATAGTAGTGATGAACGGAAAATAAGCGTTTTTGGACTTAAATTAACAAGCAAAACGCCCTGAATTCACTGATATCAACCATTTAATGATAGGACGTAAAGTAAGAAAGTTATGGTAATTTTAAACTTTTCAGTTAAATTTTTGTACCAGTGATGACGTCAAAAAGCCTCCACACCAAACTCAATTTTGTCAAAAAATTAAATATTTTAATAAAACAAAGGCCTTTGGGTCAGAGAGTACAACGTCTCCAGCCAATAGAATGAATGACTTTCGACAGACAACCGAGAGACGCTTCAGAGGAGCAGAACAGTCTACGATCAACCATCAAACGAATAGGCCACGCCGCTCAAGACAAAAAGAAGAAGTTTTATTTTTAAAAACTGTGCGCGCCATATACGTCAGTACAACAACATACAGTTAACCTTAACGCAACATCTAAATATACGAGTGAAAAGTGCGGAGTTGTTTAATTAAACAAGTAAGGTCAGTCTATAATGTCGACCATACTTGCGAGTGATGTGTTAAATAAGAAACAGGGAGTACAATTTTATTTAAACAATATTGAACGAAATTTAATAATTTCGTAAATAGTTAACTTTCGATACTATGCAAGTCAGATAATGCAGAGTATCGAAAACAATAATTAAATTATCAGAATTAAAGAAAGATTTAATTCATAATTATTAAAATATTATAAAAATATTTTAATTATTTGTAATAATTTAAAATATCATGTTTGAAATAATTATTAATGAATACAAGAATATTTAGTCACTCATTTGACTAAACTTATTTTTCTTGATTTTTTCGATGTTTTGAAATATACTTTATTAATTTTCATACAGTATAAATAAATGTAATTCTGATAATCGTATATTAAATTATTACGAATGATATGTTTATATGTATAGTTTAAGAAATAATAACTGTTAAGAAATACTTATCCATTGTAACAACACCGGTTATAACTAACCTCATAATCGTTACGGTAACTTGATAATTTCAATATTACCGATCTGTTCTCAAGTAATATCCAAATCAGATAGAATTACTAACAAGAGTTTTTTGAGAAATTTTTCTCTTGTGAATAGATGATTTTTAAAACGAATTATTAAACGAAAGTAATACATTTTTAACTACTGTACAAGACATACAGCTTGATAATTGCACACTAGTATTAGAGATGCGTGCGCATGCCCGCGTACGATAGTTTCATAAATACCAGACATATGGTACCCATTTTTTGATTTTTTATATTTGTTCGCTTATTATTCATTATTGTTAATTTTATATCGTTATTTGTATTACATCTTGTGCCTGGTATCATGTTACCTAAAAGAACCTAACGAAATATGGTAATTCACTGAATCAAAATAACATAACCTATTGAAGTTAAATTATTGTACCAATAACAGGTCTACCAGCCTTGAGAATTAGACAGAGTCTTATTTGAATTTTTTATTGTAATCAGTAATTGAAAGGTTGTTAATTATTGCTTATTAATTGTCAAAGATTTCATTATTTATTAAATTGTTAATAAACCTCCAATTTTATTACCAGTAAAAGGAGTATCATTTCTATTAAAAATAAATTCATTTATTTTTTAATCAGTTCTGACACAGGTGGCGGAAGAATTTAAAAAGATTTAGCATAATTCAGAATATTCATCAGATATTGCTTCATTTATTTTTGTGTGTGATAATATATTAAATATTCGATCCGAATATTTACTTGTATTTGAAGTGCATGTATTTCAGAAGAAACGTCACAGAACAGGATTGAAGTACTCAAGTGTGGTAAGTGAGAGAGATACACAACAAAGTGCGCGAACCATTTTAAAATAAAAGGAGTGAACTATTATTGCGTACCCATTAAAAACAATACAATAACACCAATAACCTTAACAATTACGATTACATCTTTTAATAAACAACATTATCGTAGATACCAGTGCGTGTCTACACCCACACGAACACACCAAAATAAACCGATAATACTAATACTTTGTACTATACTACACTTGTAATTTTACATTACAAGTTGACAAACCCAACGTGGGGCCTGACATAATAAGACCCCGAAGAACGAAGAACATCCAATTCTTTTATACTCTTTATATTATACTATATTATACTTGTAATTTTACATTACAAGTTGGCGCCCAACGTCTGAGCACGATTTAAGGGAAATTACACCATACCTAGTGATACAATCACCCCAATTCGTGAAAAAGACAGCAGGTACATTACCAGTACAGCAAGATGTACACCAGCAGATTAAAATCGAGATCTAAATCACGATCAACGTCGAGGAAGAGGGCAGCCAAAGTGGAGAAGGAGGCCAGAAGAGAAGAAAAGGAGGCCATGTTGACGGAAGATGTAGAAGAAGTTTTACTGGAAACAAGGGAAAAACCAGTTGAACCAGAGGAGGGGGTTCAGCAGCTTATGGAGGAACCGGAAGTGGTGATTCAAGAAGCTCCACCGAAACCAAGCCAGCCTGAACAAACAACGTCACTAGGAGAGCCCGCATTTTAAGAGTGGATGAGAAAAATGATGGAGTCACTAAAGGAAGGTCAGGAGTCGCTGAAGGAAGAGAATCGGTCATTGAAAGAAGATAATCGGTCACTAAAGGAAGGCCTGAAATCCACCAAGGAGGAGAACCAATCCACAAGGGAAGAACTGATCAAGAAGATAGAAGAAGCCAGCAGAGCCACCAAGGAGGACAGTCAAAATTTGAAGGCGGACGTAAACAATAAAATAGAAGAGGCCAGTCGATCCACAAACCAAAAGATAGAAGAAGGCCAGAGGGAGAACCAGAAACATATAGAGTTGTTAAAAGAAGAATTTAATAACCAAATAAGTGAGGCGAACAGGAGAATGGAAGAGGGTCAACGGAAAACCGAAGAATTGTTGGAGAAGAAAATGGCCATCATGAAAGAAGATTTATCGGCAGAGTTGGGGGTAAAAATCGACAAGATCAACAGGAAATTAGACAGCATGAATAAGAGAATAAAGGGAGATGACAAGGAGATCGTGGAATCAATAAATACGGTAGTGAAGGATGATTACAAGCAGTCAAGAAAGACAATAAAACGATGTTGTGAAGAGACAGAAGAGAGTGTTAAGAAGATAAGAAGAGAATTAATCGTAGACGAACAAAGGGAAGTTGAAGAAGTACCTGAAGATAAAAAGATGGAACAAGCGAATCCAGAGCCTAAAGATAGTGGAGAAAAGAAGATCCAGATAATTCAAGAAGAGGAAGCAGTGAAGAGGGAAGAAAGAAGAACCATACGCCCTAGGAAGGCAAGGGTTACAAGAGAATTAATTGAAATGACTAGAAATGGTCTGATTAATGTGGTCAACATACCAATCATTAACCATGAAGAAGGGGTCTTTAGGAAGGAGTATCGGAGGAGCATCATGGAGATGGATAAGGAGGAAGATTATGTAACAACAAAAAAGAAGATGACCAACAGAATATATCAACCACGTATTTCCAAAAGAAGAGTGAAATACTTTAAGAAAAAGGAAGGCTACCAAGAGAAATGGGACCGGATTGTCGAAGGATATGCCAGAGAGATCAGAGAACTGCGGAAGAAGAGGAGCCAATTAACGAAAGTACCCAATCAGAAGATAGATGACGGTACCCAAACCAAATTGAGGGAGTTATCAAACACCAGTACTGACAGCCACCAGGAGAACAATGGAAACAAATGTATTGAAGAAAGAGATGGAAGGAAGACAGAAGAATGGAAGGCAGACTCAGCCCTAATAGCTTTCAAATGGAAGAACCAGATGATAGCCCGATACATGTCAGGAACGGACGGAAGTATGGATACTAAAGAAGTCCGATCGACAAGAAGAGAGGAGAACGACGATTACGGCTAAAACATAAAATATACACTGAATTATGGGACTGACTATTATGATAACCAGTAATGACTATAATCAAACTTCAATGAAAAAATATATTGAAAATTAAATTATGGGACCAAAAAGTGAAAAGATAGCGATAAGGATTATTTTATTTATTGATAATGTAAAGGATGAAAATATTTGTTATGAAAAATGAAGGTATAATTATGAATATAACTGTTGACTATAATATATTATATTATATTGATATTATCAAGATGAAAAATGAAATGTGGCCATGAAGATTATTGTTATTTAAGAGTGAAAAATGAAAATATGATTATAAAAATAGATGTTGACTAAAGAAAAGAAAGGATGTGTTATTATTATGAAAATTATTATGTGTGTATATTAAATGAGAAGTAACTGTATAATTATGTATTGAACATTGAATATATTGTAACTTTATAATGTGAGAAAACATACTTCAAGAGAATTAATGTAAAGGATTCAGAATATTGTATTTGTTAATAATAACGTACTATAGAAGAAGAGTATGAATATACGAGACTGACAAATTACATCCAAGGCACAACTATTTCCAAGAGCCACGTCAACAAGTAAAAAGAACATCTCACCCGTACTATAATAAAAAATTATACGAGACTGTGTAACAGTACAGAATTAACCGTACCAGAATAATGGTATGTAGGGATATATTTTATTGTAAATTTTATTGTGATCATCAAGTTGAATCAGACAAGGTTAGTTTTGACCCAAGTCCCAGTAATATGTGAATTCACCAGTGGAGAGCCGATCCAAGGTCAGCAGCGTACGAGCAAATTGAAACGACGAAAATGGCAGTGCTAGGCGCTAAAAATTGACAATACTGACTTTCGATTGGTCCATTGTAACAAATCGTCATCAAAAACACAATGACGATATAAAACCATTACGTATTAACCAAAACAGTGGGTAGAGAACAATAGACAATGACGTCAGATGCACGACCACTTACATAACAATTACGTCTAACCCGCTCTCAGTCGTCAAAAGTAAATCAGGGAGCATACACGCTCTAACAGTAGTGGGCAGTTTTCTGCCAGAAAATGTAACATCTTATTGCTAAAAAATGATCTACATGATCTCACAGTAAACACTAACAGTTATATAGCATCAGTGAACTTGCAAAAAATGTATTCAAATTAGAGTCAGTGAAAATGGCCAACAGCAAACTGGACAAACACCTGCCCACCGCATGGAGCCGCTAAGGAAGGAACTACGCCACTTCTATTCAGGAAAGCCCTGCATTGCATTACTAAATTTCAAAAAATAGATAAAGATGAGCTCAATTTCTATAAAATTTGTCTAAATTCAGGTGAGAGAGGGAGAGAGTGCAAGCGAGAGTGTAACCGGTGTTGATCAACCCAATATTAAAATGAGTCGTTGGTTTGTGATCATGTTTAGTCAGTATTAAGAGTAAAGTATTAAAGAAATCAAAACTATAATTCTGTTCAATGATGAGAATTACATACATAAAAGAAGTCAGTTATATAGCATCATAAAATGTGCACAATTAACCTTGAATAAAGTCAAGGGCGGAATAGTCTAGCCGCCATTTTGGAATTTTGAATCATGAACCATTGTTATGCTTATATTAATTTACAAAGTATTTACGGAAAATAAAACCAAAATTCATTATCGTTGTTTAATGTGTCACGTTATTTCTATACCCAACGACTTCTGCCGCTGTCTGCTTAACGCAATTCTGGACCAAAAGCCTAATGCAAGTAAATGAGCAAAACACGTGTTACTCCGGTGATAAGATTTATTATTCAAATTACACAAATATTAATTATCATACATTCAGTACTAATAATTGTATAATTAATATACACATAAATGTGTAAGTTAACAGATTGCGCCCAGAACAGGGACTTTATGTGTAAGTTAACAACTGACACCTTACAACCATGGCAAAAATATTTCCAAGAGCCGCGTCAACCAGTAATTATAACACCTTACCCGAACTATAGAAGAAGAGTATGAATATACAAGGCAGACACACTACAACCAAGGCATAACCAATTCCAAGAGCCACGTCAACCAGTAATTTGAACATCTTACCCGTACTATAGAAAAAGAAAAATTATACGAGACAGACAAATAAGATCCAAGGCACTAATATAAAAAATATTATGATTTCCAAGAGCCACGTCAACCAGTAAAAAAGAACATCTTACCCGTACTATAATAAAAAGAATATACGAGATCGACACACTACATCCAGGGCATAACTAATTCCAAGAGCCAAGTCAACAAGTAAATAAGAACACCTCACCCGTACTATTGAAGAAAGAAGAAGGAGCAAATGAGAAGTTGGAAAAATGAAACCAAAGAAATGTATTAATGTAGACAAACCACCACACACAACCACATTGTTTCTAGTGTATGTTACTAGAGAAAAAGCCAACACCACATGGAATATAAATACCAAATAAAAACCATGAAGAAGAAGAAAAACAAATGTACTTATGAATTATATCTAGAAGAATGAAACCTGACATAAAGAATATGACGAGACGACATTCAAAGTGACAACAAAATGAAGAGATTAATCAATGCTAATGAAGAATGAAAAAATAATATACTAACGAAGATAATCATGAGAGTATACCAGTGAGGAAGTGTAAAACAAACTATCCCTATAATATGTGAAGAATATAGTTAAGTTGAATCAAAAGAAAAGAGAGAATAACAATGTATAAACCGCAGATGCGTGAATGAATCCCAAGGATATTTATTATTTGTCGGAAGAACGACCACTATTATTATTTTGATGATTTGAAATGAATTGACTGAGGAATAATGCCAGCAATCATTTATTATTATTGAAGGAGATGATTTGCCTCCATATTTATTGAAGTTAGTATGGCCAGTAGAGTTGAATAGCCAAAGTGAGCCGCTCTAAACTGCCCCAGCTAAACTTAAGTTAGGGAATTAGGGAACTAAATAAACAAGGGAGAGGATTACATAGAGAAGATATAAATACGATTCAAATAGAAGAAAGTGAAGGGATATCTGGAAAAAACATGTAAATCAACATGGAATGTACAACAATTGATAAATTCTTCAATGAAAAATATAGTATAATAATTCAGAATTAATCAATTCTTATAGGAAGGCATATGTAACAGTACCAAATAGGGTAGTTACATAATATGAACTAATGTGACGTCAAGTAAGAGAAAAACATGGAAGTATGTCTAGATAAATAAACCTAAGTGTATATAAGTGTGTATCTACAAATATATTAATAAAAAATCCAACAATGAAGAAGAGAATACTAATATATCAACATTAAATACAAAATGAAAAAAGAAAATGCCACAAGCCCAAAACAAAATATCAGTAACTAGACCCAATAGGATCCACCAGTGAGGGGAATCAACGAAACAAGGATCAACAAGCTCCAACAACAATGGAGATAAATAAAAAATAGCAACTACAATGAAAATATAGGAAGAAGAAGAAAGAAGAAGGACCAGGAAGAGCACCAAGAAGAAGAAAGAAGATGGACAGAAGATATAAGGACTCAACATAAACCACATGTACTAAAAACAATGTAAGTGACAAAAGAAATGATGATTATAAATGTGAAAAGAAAACCAGTGTGAAACATTTAAGGAACCACAAACAATTACAGTGTGTACTTAATACAAATGTGAAACCTGTGAATAACTAACTAATTTCAACTGAATAAACCACACAAACAATTACAGTGATGAAGTTTACAGTGTGAAAAAATATGTTAATTTCATGATGAAACAACAAAAATTAAAATAGTCAAATAAACACAGACAATGAGTGTGACTGATTTAATAAAGTTGTGATCAATACATATAATCATAAGACCACCAGAATAGAACAAAATAGAACAATTATGTTATTGTTCATAGAGAACTGACAACAAATAAAAGACATTTGTTATGTATCAAACAATGACAGGAATTAAGTTCCACCATTGACCAGAAAAATATTGTAAATAATACAAGAAAGATTTGTGTTAGTGTTTAAGAAGGAATTGTATAAACATGTGTAACAAAATAGTTAAAGTATTATATTAAGATACCGTAGTGAAGTCAGTTTAGTAGTAGAAAAATACTGCACTACAACAGATGGTATTTTGTTACATAACCCCACAGGGAAGATACCTATTACAACAGAAAATAATACATGTTAGTATAAGTATATGATCATCAACTATGTTATCAAACGAGAATTTATTATAAATAGTAATAATAAATATTAAGAGACAATGTATTATAATGCTAAACAATGCAAATAGAACAAGTCAGACATAATGGCACAGAGAATAGCAGAGATGAGAAAAGTATGCCAACTTAGTTAGGCAAAGTACAGTATCAAAACCAATATCAATGTTTATAAGAGTATTACCAGTAGTGAGATAAATTTCTGATAATACATTGAGAACAGATTCTGAACATAATAAGAACAATATTATAACTAAATTATTGTAAACTAACTAACTATGTACATATGACCAGGAATAAGCTGAACCATTGTATAGCTAATTAGTTAAGAAAAATACTGTATCAAATATTGAACACAGATTGTTACAATTGTTACCAGTAGTAAGAGGAAATCCCAATGCTACTTTGAGAACAGATAATGACCATAAAAACAGTCATTTTATATACAAACAATTAAAAACCAAATGACTATTATGAAGAAAACCAAATGTAAACAAACAATGACAAACAAGTTATTTATGAAAAATATAACATATAAACTTGTGTAAAAGTAATTGAAAACATTACCAAAAGTTAGAATAATATCTAATGCTACTTTGGAAATCCAAACCAAGTAGAACAATAACAATTTAGTTATTGTATTAACAAAAACTAAATGACTACTATGAGATGACACAACATAAACAGAGCCATTACTGAAAAATTGAAGGGTTCTGAACTAATTAAAGGATAACCATTGTATATAATAAATTAGGTACTATATGTGTACACTAATTACAATCATTAAATGATATGATTTATATAGAAGAGACCAAAAGTAAGGTGAAAAAATTGTATAAGAGAGACAGGAGAGGACTGAAACTATGTAAATATTAAATTAACAACAGTCATATATAAATATTATAGTGTAAAATTGTGTAAATAAACTTTACTAGTATTATTAGATTGTAATATTATCATTTTAAGTAAGAAAAATTAGTTCTAAGCATATTTATGGAAAAACTAACATGGACGCTTAATGACGCCATAACGAGATTTGTGTAGGGAACAATTATTCCCAAATTGTATATCAAACCGATTGAGATATAGACTCAAAGTGTTTAGATAAGAAGTGTTTTATTATAATTAAGCAAAATCTGGTGTAACGGACTTATAAAAATAAGATACACCAGAAATAATAAATAAAATCATTATTGTGATAGTAGTGATGAACGGAAAATAAGCGTTTTTGGACTTAAATTAACAAGCAAAACGCCCTGAATTCACTGATATCAACCATTTAATGATAGGACGTAAAGTAAGAAAGTTATGGTAATTTTAAACTTTTCAGTTAAATTTTTGTACCAGTGATGACGTCAAAAAGCCTCCACACCAAACTCAATTTTGTCAAAAAATTAAATATTTTAATAAAACAAAGGCCTTTGGGTCAGAGAGTACAACGTCTCCAGCCAATAGAATGAATGACTTTCGACAGACAACCGAGAGACGCTTCAGAGGAGCAGAACAGTCTACGATCAACCATCAAACGAATAGGCCACGCCGCTCAAGACAAAAAGAAGAAGTTTTATTTTTAAAAACTGTGCGCGCCATATACGTCAGTACAACAACATACAGTTAACCTTAACGCAACATCTAAATATACGAGTGAAAAGTGCGGAGTTGTTTAATTAAACAAGTAAGGTCAGTCTATAATGTCGACCATACTTGCGAGTGATGTGTTAAATAAGAAACAGGGAGTACAATTTTATTTAAACAATATTGAACGAAATTTAATAATTTCGTAAATAGTTAACTTTCGATACTACGCAAGTCAGATAATGCAGAGTATCGAAAACAATAATTAAATTATCAGAATTAAAGAAAGATTTAATTCATAATTATTAAAATATTATAAAAATATTTTAATTATTTGTAATAATTTAAAATATCATGTTTGAAATAATTATTAATGAATACAAGAATATTTAGTCACTCATTTGACTAAACTTATTTTTCTTGATTTTTTCGATGTTTTGAAATATACTTTATTAATTTTCATACAGTATAAATAAATGTAATTCTGATAATCGTATATTAAATTATTACGAATGATATGTTTATATGTATAGTTTAAGAAATAATAACTGTTAAGAAATACTTATCCATTGTAACAACACCGGTTATAACTAACCTCATAATCGTTACGGTAACTTGATAATTTCAATATTACCGATCTGTTCTCAAGTAACATCCAAATCAGATAGAATTACTAACAAGAGTTTTTTGAGAAATTTTTCTCTTGTGAATAGATGATTTTTAAAACGAATTATTAAACGAAAGTAATACATTTTTAACTACTGTACAAGACATACAGCTTGATAATTGCACACTAGTATTAGAGATGCGTGCGCATGCCCGCGTACGATAGTTTCATAAATACCAGACATATGGTACCCATTTTTTGATTTTTTATATTTGTTCGCTTATTATTCATTATTGTTAATTTTATATCGTTATTTGTATTACATCTTGTGCCTGGTATCATGTTACCTAAAAGAACCTAACGAAATATGGTAATTCACTGAATCAAAATAACATAACCTATTGAAGTTAAATTATTGTACCAATAACAGGTCTACCAGCCTTGAGAATTAGACAGAGTCTTATTTGAATTTTTTATTGTAATCAGTAATTGAAAGGTTGTTAATTATTGCTTATTAATTGTCAAAGATTTCATTATTTATTAAATTGTTAATAAACCTCCAATTTTATTACCAGTAAAAGGAGTATCAGTTCTATTAAAAATAAATTCATTTATTTTTTAATCAGTTCTGACACAGGTGGCGGAAGAATTTAAAAAGATTTAGCATAATTCAGAATATTCATCAGATATTGCTTCATTTATTTTTGTGTGTGATAATATATTAAATATTCGATCCGAATATTTACTTGTATTTGAAGTGCATGTATTTCAGAAGAAACGTCACAGAACAGGATTGAAGTACTCAAGTGTGGTAAGTGAGAGAGATACACAACAAAGTGCGCGAACCATTTTAAAATAAAAGGAGTGAACTATTATTGCGTACCCATTAAAAACAATACAATAACACCAATAACTTTAACAATTACGATTACATCTTTTAATAAACAACATTATCGTAGATACCAGTGCGTGTCTACACCCACACGAACACACCAAAATAAACCGATAATACTAATACTTTGTACTATACTACACTTGTAATTTTACATTACAAGTTGACAAACCCAACGTGGGGCCTGACATAATAAGACCCCGAAGAACGAAGAACATCCAATTCTATATACTAATTCTTTATACAATACACTTGTAATTTTACATTACAATTTGCATAAACAAAGTTTAATATTATACCTAACGATTGGTGAAATAATATTTATAAAAAAATGTGCGCTTCATAGAAAGACGCGTAGGTTGAAATTAGCAATTAAATCGACGCGCCGACCTGTTCAATTTTGTCAAAACAGTTTCCAACAGGCATGGGAAGACGGCAGCAGTATAAAACCCCAGCGAGCGACACACTCTTTCTCAGATGATACTGACTCAGACTCAGATAAACTACGTAAGATTCACACATCTCGCAACTGCGAATTTTACAAGTCAAGTAATGTTTTTTAACTGTAGTACATAACGTGAAGTGCGATGTAACCGGCAGTACGTCGGTGCAAGTAATAGTGGAACACGATTATTTTAAAAGACTATAAAATCGTAATCTACGAGAAGTCGTATCATCGATGAACTTCAAGAAGTAACATAGAACTTCGAGACATCCATGAGGGACAAGATAAGAAGAGGAGAGGAACCAGAGCAGAAGACGAGAGGACGCAGGGACAGCCACATGCAGCTACATCCAGCCGTACATCAACACGACCAGAGGTCCACGTCAGAACTCAGCATCCAGGAGACGGAGCGAGGAATTTCAACGACGCAGAGACAGAGAAGGTGATACCGAAGAGGATCAACAAACTCGAGAGTCCAGATGACGGTAATGACAAAGTTAAATGGTTGCAGAAAAATGCAGGTGAAATCAGACATTTATTTAATATTATAAATGACCCTGAGGTCTATCGAAAGAAGCTCTAGATTCCATATACAAGTTTACAAAGAAATTAGTATATTTTTAAATTTTCATAATGAATAAATAAATGTTAAAAGTATAATTGATAATAGAGAATATAACTGTAGTAATCTCATAAATAAATGGTCAAGGAAGAACCATATTTTTATTATATTTTTGTATTTGATTAGATAATTAAATTCAAGTATTAGAGTTACGTAATTTGAAGATTGTTAATTAATTGAGACATTAAATAATAGACTCAATTAAATTAATAAATGTTGTCTATTAGTAGTTTAATAAATGTTTAATTAATTAAAAGTTTTTATTAAGTGGTATATATTAAAAACCACACTTGCAAAGACAAGATGAATATTAAATTTTATACTTGTTAATCACGTTTTAATAATAATTATATGTGTTATGTATTATATGTCTGTATGAATATTTCAGGTCATATATGGTTTATGTTTGTGTATAATATGTCTTAGAATATAAGAAATAAGATTAAACACGTTATAATTGCATTATATTCGGATCGAATATAAGGGTTCAAATAATAATTAACCCACACAAAACAATTAATAATATGATAATTTTGAATTTTTAAATAATAAATCAAATGAATATGATTTTATTAACACAGTCGTACTAATTTCACAACCAATACTAAATCCTCTGTACTCTTTACTTGTATTAAAATTATATAACGATATTCACGTGCTTATCCACACTCAATCAACGACCAAAGCCTGCGACCCAGCCGGGGAACATCAAGGTAAATACTGCAGAAGAAGAGTATACCTCCGAGATGTGGGTAAGTGCGCACAAATGAGTAAGAGCATATGTGTAAAAGTAAGTGTCGAAAAATAACGTTGTAATATATATATATATATATTATATACAGGGTGTCCCGGGAGGAGAGGGAAATAATTTGAGAAATGGTTCTATAGTGTAAAAGAAGAAAAAAATGTCATATAAACATATGTCCGGAAACGCTTTGTAAGCGAGTTACGGCTAGCGAAATATTTCGCCCGGGTTTCGGTTCCCCCGGGTAAATGAAGACTTTCTGAAATTCTAGGAAGGGGTGAATTCTGTTGTTTCTTATGGTTTTTGACCTGAAAAATCGAATAAAATAGGTCGCAGAACTGTATCTCCCATAAGTTTCATGATATCCGACGTAAAACAGAAAAATCTTTGCTTAAAAACAAATTTTGGAAAATTGGAAACAATTGGAATTTTTTGTTGATTTTGATTGACTTTATTTATACCATTTTTCTCAGAATTAAATTCTTTACAAGTTTTGTTTATAACTTTTATGCATTTATTAGTCATTTAACAAAGTTATTGTATTTCTAACCTAACCAAGGTTAGGATATGCACAACAGAATTCGCCCCTTCCCAGAATTTCAGAAAGTCTTCATTTACCCGGGGGAACCGAAACCCGGGTAAATCTTTCGCTAACCGTAACTCGCTTACAAAGCGTTTCCGGACATATGTTTATATGAACTTTTTTTCTTCTTTTACACTATAGAACCATTTCTCAAATTATTTCCCTCTCCTCCCGGGACACCCTGTATATTGCAAGGTAACAGGTATCTGGCCAAACTTGCAGAAATGATGCTAATCATAACTGCAAATATATATTTGGATAATCATAACGAAAAGAAATACAGATTGATGAGGCAACTGTTGAGACATCCAGGGTCCAGGGTTAATGGCTTTGACGATAAGGGGGAGAACTGTAGAGAAAGGCAGAGAGAGAGATTGGTGTTCCTGAGGCAGACAGTTGGGAATATGGGATGTTGTGGATATTCAGAAGTGAAGAGTTTGGCTCAGGACCAGTGCCGGATTTAAGACTTTTGAGGCCCTAGGCCAAGTTTTCTGAGCCCCCCCCCCGGCTGTGACTTTGAACTTTGAAGTAATATATGTACTGCAGAAGTAATTTGATGTCAGATTAATACTATCAAATTTAAAACCAGTAGACTACTATAAAAAAAGATGCTTTCATTTAGTAAACTTTTTTAAAATGTTAAGAACCATGCAAAAGAATTAAGCAAATTAATATATTTTTTAAGTAGAGTAACTTAACTAAGCTTATTCAGAAATTGAACATTTTTACTGTCTAGGTATAACACATTAATTTTTTTCTTATAATTTTTACAAAATTAAAAAATAGGTCTGGGGTTTTTTTCTTTGACTAAAGATACAACAAGCTAATGGTAAACTAATATTCAGTGACAATGTAGCTTAATGAAATTAATGCGACGTATAAAATTCGCATGCGCAGATTAGTTTTCAAGGATGCAAACTTCTTAAAAATAAGCGCGCAATATTTAAATAAGAACTGTCTTCCATTTGTATCATTAACAAAAATTGATCATTTAATTTCAAAAAAATCATACTTAAATAAATCAAAGTGCCTCCTATTTTTATAAAAATACTTCTGTTAAAAAAAATATCTTAGCTTGTGGCCCCCTCTGAGCCCACTGCCCCAGACCGCGGCCTAGTCGGCCTAGTGGTAAATCCAGCACTGTTCAGGACAGAAAGAGTCGGAGGAACGCGTAGAGAAGGAGAGAGAGAGAGAGAGAGAGAGGGGAGCAGAATCAAACCCTCAAGAGGGGAGGACTTTTCAATTTACAGTAATACAGACTTTACATTTACAGTATTTGACAGAAATAAGTAACATAAAGCGTACTTCATAGTTTAAATAATATTTTTAGAAATAAAAATGCTCGCCGTTACAGGAAAACATTTATAAAAGTTTCACCTCGTTTTGATTTAAAACAGTAACCTGTAAAAATTCTTGCGTTAGTAATTTATGCAAAGTATTTCAATCTAAGAAGCGTTTACTGTGTGCCTATGCGTGAAATGAATGCGGCTTTGCGGCTGCTCTGGATAAAGAATGCTGCAGAAGAAGTACGTAGTTGTCAAGTATTTTAAAACTATTCACTGCCTATTGAAAAATATTTCAATGTCTTGTATTTCACCGTTACCTATTTTAGCGCAGCGTATGCCTGGTATCTGCTTGAAAATAATATGTTTTCGGTTTGCGTTTATGTTTAGCTATTATATATATATATATATATATATATATATATATATATATTGTAACTAGTGAACGAGGTCGTACCTGTTAAAATGTGTCACACTTGTTTATTTTGTGTATTAGTGTGAATGTAGTGTGTTTGCCTCACACCGGTCGTTACATAAATCGACGTCACTACTGGAGTCTGTAGCGTTGTCAATATTACCAGTACAACCTACCTGTTAATTCATAGGGGTTGCGAATCCCGGGTGGCGCCAAATTGTTTCTATTAAAACAATTAAAATAGTTAAATTCTAAGATAATACGTGTTATTAGCATGGACAGCTGTGGCGTTCGAATGGTTCCCGCCGCTATACAGGTTGGCCGTCTCGACCACTCGTGATGAGCGCTGGTTGTCTATTGAATAAAACTTGCTAACACACATATACTCTACAACGTCCTATGAAATAAAAAGATAGTAATACTCGGTACTGTAAGTTTAATACAAATTCAACCATTAATTAATATAACAAAAGGATTATAGATAATTTGATAACAAATAGCTCCGGCTTACAGCATGAAACACAAAAATATCTCAGAGTTGGCAAAATTGATTTTAAAATACTTTCCGTTGCCGATATGGCGTCAGTTCATACAATATATTACTATGTTTAAAATCTGGAGTTCTTTGGATTATGAAATAAGACATAAACGTTGGTTACATTAAAAAAGTACACTACCATACCTTATACGTACTTAGAAAGTATAATGTGTTTTTACAAATTGTTCGGTAGTGTCGTATTTTTGTTACATCATGATCCTCTTAATCGAGGTTATATTTTGATTAATAAAATGTTTTTATGTAAGTAAATTATGCATTAACACCTTTGAAAGAAAATAATATTTGTTCAATAGTGAGAAATTTTATCATTCGGAAAATAATTTAAGTGATTTGGTTTTTTGGGATTAAGGAATTTATTCGATACTTATCAGTTCAGATTGCGTTGATGTGTAGTCATCGGGGTAATGGATATTCGGCCAATTTTGATTAGTTTTAAGCTTCCAACATCTTTTTCAATCTCGTCTTGGGTTTTTTGATAATTAATTTATTTAATTTGGTTCCAGGACATCGTTAATTCTTGGTAGGTCGACATCTATTCGTCTTTGGTCATCTTGGTTCACTTTCGAAACTTGTAGTAACTATTTAAATTAAAATTTCAATCATTCCAATTTTGCGTGCCGCTTACCCACGCGTCGTTTTTTCGAGTCTCAATTATTTAACGGAAAATAAGCCCTCAACGGCTCGTTACCATAGTAACAGCAATCCTGGGATTGGTTAATTACTCCTTCAAAGACATTGTTAAGATATTTGAATTTTTATTCAAATTTATTAAGTATTTTCCTAATGGTTTTATTCCTTTATAATTCCTTTGGGGTAATAAATGATATCACTATTATCTTTCTTTCCTTTCAAGGTTTACAATGATACCTCATAAGGTCATATTCTGTTATACGTTAACTTTGGTCTAAATATTTGACATTTGATAAATCACATATCTTACTTAAATTAAACTTTTATAATAACATTTCTGTTTTAAAATGATTGACATATAATTACTGGCCATTTACTGGTCTTAGATTAGTAAAGTTTCTTGCGAAATTGTTACAATTTACGTTTGAGTGTTTCTGACAGTTAGATGTTTTCATAGCTAAGATTAGCCATGATGGTTTTTGGTGTATCTCTTTTAAATTACATTTTGAATTCAGCCTAATGGGCTTCACTTAGTTATCATATTTTTTCGTGTTTTAACTACTATTCAACATACATTTTCATTACACATATTTTAAAATATAATAATTAGGTGTATGGACTGTAGGTTCCCTTCAGCCATATCCCCTTCATAACATTGAACTAAACTTTTCTTTATAAGTTACTATTTATTGTTAGTTCTAATATTGATTCCTTTCTTTTGTTACAATCTAGGGTGATAAACATCATCACTTCTTATAAAATTATGAAAGTTAATTCCCCTTTCAACATGGGGTGTTTTATTCATTGTAGTTTTAATTTTAATAACAAAACTTTATTTCTATTCTACTATACCATGTTAACACAAATTACTTTTGTCTGGGCTTTCTCCCTGGATAACATTACATGCTTCTTTTATTATTATTCGGAATATTATTTTTAATTATTTTTAATTATATAAATGTGTACTAGGTCACTCCAATCATTGATTGTTCATCACTGTTTTACAAAGTGTTTTCTTACTTATCATTACATTTTTAATGCTTAACATACACTTTCACTATTTTTAGGGTACTTACACTTCACTATGCACTTCACTTTGGTTCACTGTTTGTATTGAGTGTTATTTAATGGGTAATCCCTATACTTTCTCCTATCATTTCTCACTATTTCTTTCTAGCATAATATTTATTATTAATAATATTAGGTTAGTTATTTTTTGTTAAATCTAACCTTTCTAACTGTGTTAGTGTACTTTTTCTACATTACATTACTTTACAATCGTATGGTCTTTAAAATGGGTACATAGGTTAATTCAATTATAACAATAATATTTGTTTCAACAATAAATAATTATTTGGGGTTTATTCACAGTATTCTATCCTGGAGTATACTATTTTTACCCTTTATATGTGTGTTAGTCTCCCCTTGGGTTTAACTTGTATCCTCTTCATTCTTCCTCTTCTTCGTTGTCTTCATCTTCAATAGTCTTCATCTTGAATCGGTTCTCCTCTTCTCATCTGATTTGCTTTCTGTTTAATCGTAGGGATTTGTTCTCTTCCTTGGATTCTTCTTTAGTTCTGGGTTCATATCTTCCTTTGTTAGTTCATAATTGTTTTTCTATCACCTTTTTTCTTGAGTATGGTTCGTAGTTCCCTTCTTTGTGTTTATGTTGTTGGATCAATCACTTGGGTTGGGTAATATCGTCGTACGTCGTGTCATAATATTTACATTTTATACATTTTTAAACATTTTATTTTATATGAAGTATTTTTATTTTAAGAATTATCTTTTTTATCACTGGTACGGGATTTGGCTTAATTGTATCGTAACAATATATATATATATGTATGTATGTATGTATGTATATACAGGCGCGGACCCACGGTGGGGGAAAAGTGGGAAATTTCCCCTCCCAAATGGTCACATCTGATAAAATGTTTTTCGTCGTTTTATAATATAATAAAAAAAAATGTATATCACTTTATATTATTTATTCATGGTTTTACTTTATAATCACTTCAAATATTAACTGTACCTTACCAGAATGTTAATTTTGTTTGATACATACCATAGAAACAGTTATAGAAAAACAGTAAGTGTGTACCATAGTAGTTTGTATTTTAAACTGTAAGTGAATATTATTAAAAAGACAATGAACTGATAAACACTGATACGATTTTATATTTGTACGTCAATAAACTTATTGCGTTGATAATAATTAACTGTATTTGTGATCTTCACTCATTCCCTTAATTTATACTTCAGGCCTTTAAATAATGATCCATCTTTCCATAATCCTCCTTCCCCTAAAGTCAACTTTTCCCCGCCCAAAGTTGCTTGCTGGATCTGCCCCTGATATATATATATATATATATATATATATATTGCAATATGTGAGATTTCCATTTAAATAATAATTTCACTCTTGACATATGATAGCATGTTACAATGAGAATTGGTTGAAGTAAAAGTTGCGTGTTGGAACATTGTACTATAGATAATAAGAATCATGTCAAAATTATTAGATTAAGTTGATTTTTGACTGCATAAAAAAATATGAGTGTTGTGGAGTAGTGCGAACATATGCATAGGCATATGGCGGGTGCGCGTGTGAATAACTGTGTTACGAAATAACAATAAAAACGGATTAAATTAAATAACTTTTGTGTAAATAAAATATCCGACTTAAGACTAGGACCAGGCTTTATAGCCTTTGAGTGTTTAATATACGTAAACTCAACTTGCAATTGTTGAAAAACTGAGTAAAAAAGTTGATAACTTTGCACATTTTAATAATTAAGAAATAACAAAATTTTAATTACGGTATTTTAGGTATTGTTACGTAATACGGAACATTCTACAATTATCTCGGCTAGCCCAGCAGATCCCAGCTGTAATGTGTGTGTGAGTACATATTGCTGCTACTTTGTGATGAAAGACAATTACGTGACCCTTATCACGCGCCAACCATCAAGGCTGTTCCAGAATTCATCGGTCCGCGCACACTGTGTTCAAGTCCAGACATGGCACTGTTTCTAGTGGATTCGAGAGCGCCCGTAAGAGGCAACTGTTACACGTCATCCAAAAGTGACACCTCACTCTGGCATTTCAGCGGGGTATGAATATAATATGAATATAATCATCCAGCGACGGTCAGTTCAGTTTATATCGGGTGATTTACACTGTGCGTCTCAAGTGGTGTGTTAGTGAATGAGGCTGTTTCAGACTTCACCGATCCGCTCGCACTGTGTTCAAGGCTGCAAGCAATTACGCTCTAGTGTTTTCTAGTAGTGTCGACGCTTATTATGGATTATTCTGGAATCTCAGCGGGGTATAAATATAAGCATTCAGCAACGCTTAGTTTCAGTTTAAGTGGCGATCTATTCAAGTGTTGATTCAGTTATTGTCAGGTGATTTGCACAGTGCGTTTCAAGTGGTGTATTAGTGAAAAATGATTATAGTGCGGAATTCTTTATAGTTGACATTATTATTTATGTGGACTGATTAACTTGAATTATTGTAGGAGTGTAAGCTTGTTGAATAACGAGTTGATTACGAACTGTTAATTGAGATTAATTAAAGCTGGTGATTAGTGGCTTAATTGGTGTCTTGTATTTTATTTTCCACTGTAGCATTCGACGAACAGTTTGAGCGTCGTAAGCAGAAACAGCGTTCCGGATAATACGCTTATAAGTCGGTGACGTTAAGTAATGACGTAAACCAGTGTCACGGTATTGCAAGGCTCTCTCTCTCTTTCTCGCTCTCTGATTATTTTGTGAATATTAAAGGCCACAGAACGTGTTATTGTGACGTCCTGTAATGGCAAGAAGGTGAGCAGCGCGGAGGCTTCCTTTTACTGCTTAAGTGGTTTTTGATGTCGCTTGACTTTTTTTTTCTTTAGCCTTCCCTGACATTTTAGAATTTCCTATTTAGGACGAAGAAAAGATTGTGAGGGTAAAGTTTATTCACGCTTAACTGTAGTCAAACATGTCGCTCTGATTATTTTATACATGCAGCCCCTTTCCGATAACTGAGTAACCAGAATGAATTGAAAACCGCAGATATGCGTCGAACAAAACGCATTTTGTTATCAATCATATACAATAAAAGTTAGTTTATATTATAAGTAAGGTTGGCCAAGCCAAATGTTATATGTGTGGAGCATTGGTTTATATGGTGCAGAGACATGGACACTGAGGAAGGAGGATGAGAAAAGATTAGATGCATTTGAGATGTGGGTTTGGCGAACAATGGAAAAAGTGAGTTAGGTTGATAAAGTAAGGAATGATGAAGTTTTAAGAAGAATAGGGGAAGAGAGAAGACTCCTGAAGGTAATAGAAAATAGGAAAGGGAATTAGTTAGGTCATTGTTTAAGAAGAGACTGGTTGTCTACAACTGCCATGGAGGGTATCATAGAAGGAGAAAAAAGAAGAGGGCGTAGAAGAATGAAGTTAATAGATAGCATTAAAATCAGAGGGTGTTACGCAGAAACGAAAAGACTGACATGCGATAGGACAGCTTGGAGAGCTTTTACCATTTGAAGACTTGCCTTAGGGCAGAACACCAAATAAAATAAATATTATAAGCTATGCGAACTATATACAAGATACAAAGGAACAATAGGGTTGTACATAAAATTAAAGTAATTTCAGTTTTAGCAGCCTGTAAAAGTATTACAATATTATTAATAAACGTGCATTTAACATTGACGACATGTTGAGAGCACTGATATCCAGTGTGACTTCGGGAATACAGCTTAACAAATCAAGTTGTCCCTGCTATGTGCGGATGACATAGTTCTTATTCAAGAAAATGAGGTGATTTACAAAGAGCTAAGTTTCAAGTTACAAGAAGTGTCAAAAGAGTACTCACTGATAATTTCAGTAAGAAAGACCAAAACCATGGCCTTTAAAGGAAAATATCCAGTGAAGACTAAGATAGTTATCAACAACAGCACTTTAAAACAAGTGAGCCGTTTCAAATATATCTGCTGCGCAGTAACCTATGCATCTGAATATGATATAAGAGAGAAGATAAATAAATATAGGAATATTTGTGATACCATTCATAGAAATCTTAGAAATAAAACAAAACACAGCACAAGGATTAAGTTTTATACGACAATTGCAATACCCAAGTTGATTTATGCGAGTGAGGCGTGGGTTATGACATAAAAAGAAAGCGGCAAGATTCAGAGTGCTGAAATGCGGTTTCTTCCACATAATTAAATTATACATTGAAAGATAGAATAAAGAATATCAGAGCAGAACTTGAAGTAAAGGACATAAATGAAATTATTTCAATTTGCGCGACGGCTCAGTAGACCAGTGGGTATGGCACCTGCCTAGTAATCTAGAGGTCCCGGGTTCGATTCCCGGGCTCGCACCATAAAATCAAGGTGCGTTTTTCAGCCCCCAGGTCGACAGCCTGTTGAAAATGAGTACCTGGGATAACATCCTGGGGATAATAATGGGCGGCTGTAGCGTAGTTCTGGCCACACTGCCTTCCTTGTATGCCGTATGGCTCGCATAAGGCAGCCTACCCTGCCTGACTCCTAAGCTGCTTCGGTGGTACACATGGAAGCCATTATTATTATTTCAATTTACAGAAGACAATGGTGGGATCATTTGGAACGGATGACCGAGGATCGATTGCCGAAAGCGGCACTGAACTATAAAGCTATTGGTAGAAGAGACATGGGTCGTCCGAGGATGAGATGAATGCCGGAACAGGTTTATATAACTTAATCCTTGAACAAGAGAAGAAGAAGAACGTGCATTTAAAATCACGCACTACTTAAGTGCATCACGTTATGACGATATCTTTTATTGGAGGTAAATGTTCTCACTTTTAGTATAAATAAATCTTTAAAACACTTAGACTATTGTGTTATGTAACAGTAAAGTCTTAGGTAAAATGGTACTGTCTTAGGTACATGATTTAGTACTGTATATTTTGATAATATGGATTTCTCATTATTATGAAGAAAACTATAAAACTGTAATGATTTTTAAATTTGTTTAAAATAATTTTGTCAGTGGCACAACAACGAGGAGCTCCTGGAGGAGGGAGACTAGTTTCTGGGGAGGGGGACTACCGTCTGAAACTAAAAGCCTTCTGGAGCGATGACAGTAACTTGGAGGTTGGATTCCCCATTTTCCTCAGGACAAATAAGCCTCAGGAGATACTCAGGATTCTTCCCATACTTTAACAGATGCAACTGGCTTATAAATAGGCCTATTTCAAGTGATTATGAAATTCCACTGAAACTTTGAATAGCCCTTGGGGGGGGGGGATTTTAATTGACCGCCTCCGTAGTTACGCCACTGATTTTTGTTTTCTGTCGCCACTTTGTTTTCTCACAGAAGCTTATAATTTTGTCAAAATTAATTTACAAAAGTCTCAAGTAGGCTACTAAGACAAAAGTGATGCCCTTCCTACAGAAGAACCATATGACTACAAAAATTGTAATTGATAGTAGTGTTTTGGAGCAGGCATCACATTTTAATTATTTGGGTTGTGATATTTCATATAGGAATGATAACGATATCTAGAGAAAGTTAAATAAATTTAGTTATACCTGTAGAACAATAAGACAATGAGTATCTTCATTATCTCCGTTTTTATTGAAGAATAAAACGCAGCAGAGGGAGACACAGCTTAAGTTCTATAAAGTCGTGGATGTGCCGACTTTAATGTGCGGATGTGAAACATGGACTCTCCTGCAAAAAGCTATTTCAAAAATACAGGCCTCGGAAATGAAACTTTTAAGAACAGTTAAGGGATGTGGCTTGAGAGATCGTCTACGAAATGACAACATAAGGGAAGACCTGAAGAAGTTACAGTCAGTTCTGGAGAGAATAAAGGAATAAAGGCAGAATTAGAAGTCCCATGTGGAACCCATGGTAGACATGCGTATTCCTAAACAAGCGTTTGAGTATTGGCCAGTGGGGACGAGCGATCGTGGAAGAACCTGGTCAGAAAAAATGGTCACAGACTCTGCGAAGTCGGAAAGAGCTATAGAACAAACCATGGAGTGAAGAAGAAGAAGAAGAAGAAGAAGAAGAAGAAGAAGAAGAAGAAGAAGAAGAAGAAGATGGAGGAGGAGGAGGAGAAGAAGAAGAAGTAGAAGAAGAAGAAGAAGAAGAAGAAGAAGAAGAAGAAGAAGAAGAAGAAGAAGAAGGAAAAGAAAAAGAGAAACAAAATGAAAATCTAACACACGGAAGGAGCAGAAAAACATGAAGAAGAAAAATGAAGAAAAAGAGGCGTATTATTTATTAAATTTTTCTGTATTTTTTTTATCGTGTTCTAATTTTGCCGATCGCGTTATCCGACCTCTTCCGGTTGACAGTAATCCATTTGTTTTGGTAAATGCCAAAGGGAGTATGTAAAACGTGTCTTTAAATGTGCATATTATAAGCGGCATTTGTTTTACAAGACTCACTACCACTAGTTTGTATAAGACCGTCTGTTGTGTCAATGAAAATATTTTGTACAGTAATATTTATTACTTCTATGTGTATTGCAGGAGTGAATGCAATGCCAGCAGGGATAAGAGAAACAGTCACTTTCACCCAAATCATAGTGGAACGCCTACCCGAAAATTGAAAAAAATCAACAAAAAACTGGGAGATTCTACGGTAGGCCTATAAGCAATTTTTGCTGTCAACATATTGTGGCCATCGCTCGTATTTGCTACCGTCGCGTCGCCCGCATGTGATAGTTGAGATTTAGATAGAGGTGTAGTTAATTTCGGTTTTACTAATATAAATGTAATATCTTCAGATAAATACACTGCAAATAGGTTTTATTTTCACATGACGCACGTTTCACACAAATTATTCTGTCTTCAGAGGCTTGTTTGTATTGTAATTGAATGTTTCGCTTACAGATAGTTAACGGATAAACAATTTTACTTCGATTCTATTTTCGATTGTTCTAATGTTTATGTAGTCAATTATTTATTATATATTTAATGTTTTATTTTATTATTCTAATAAATGTATGATTTTAAATAAATCGTCTTGTTTTGTTTTTATTTGAATATGTTCTTTAATTAGTAGATTGTTATTATTGTGTTTGTAAATATTAAGATTTTCTCAGATATTCATTTTGTTACTTTTTTTACGTTTTTAATTAATTTGACATTTTGAATGTCTGGAAATTTATGTTTATTGTTTAAACAGTTATGGATAAATTAGATTTGTAGATATTATGTTTTAAAAACGCATTGCGATGTTAAATGTATCTCTCGGACAGTTTTTTCTTCGTCTGGCCTACGTAAAATTTATTGCAATCTGGACATTCTATTTTGTAAACTCCGTTTTTATTATGAATGTTGCGTTTAGTTTTAGGTTTTATTTTATTAAAAACAATATTATTTGTGTTATACGATATTTTTAAATTTGTATCTTTAAATAGTTTGCTTAGCTTACGAGTTACGTTTTCTAGATAAGTGAAGTTGATGTATTTTATGCTATCACTAGTGGAAGGATTTTTACAAGAAGGTGTATGTTTAGTGACTTTATGTTTTATTTTATTTTCTAACAAACTTCTGAAAATACAGTCTCTCGGTCAAGGCCAGCGAACTCGAGTAGTTTCCAGACTGTTCGAGCTCTTGTACTACGCAAAAAATGTTGGCACGCGGCCAGGAGTATGAAAATTCTTGGATTTCGTTGTCCACGACGTGTCCGTTACTTAACTAAATACAACTACAGTATTTCATTAACGATTCGGAACACAAAGTTTTTTTACTCATAAAAAACTTTGTGTTCCGAATCGTTAATGAAATACTGTAGTTGTATTTATGGAAAATAATTATGGAACACCTGCGGGATCTGTATAAGCGCCTACGGCCGGCTTAGTTAGTTAGTTAGTTACACCTGACGATATTATAGAGTGCGGATCAAGTGATTGTTGCTGATTAGTGGAAAGTGATTATTGTGTTAAAATTAGTGCGGAAGTCTAATAGTTGACATTATTATTGGGTGTGGACAGATTTAACTTGAATTATTGTATGAGAGTACCTTGTTAATTTCAATTCGTTATTTGTGACCAATTAAAGCTGGTAATTAGTGACTTCACTGGTGTCTGTATTTTATTTCCTCCGTACAACACGACGATCCGTGAGACTATCGTAACAATATGTTACACTCACATTCAAAGAAATATAAAGTTCAAAGCTATATTCTTCCTCTTTCTCTCTATTTTTACTTAAATTGCTCGAAAGTAGATGGAAATTTTTCATTGCCTCTTTTAATCCACCTGGCAGCTTTCTATTTGGTTTATATTAATTATTTCTTAATTTATAACATTGGGATTAATTTATAAGTACAGTAGCATCACACAAGACTATGGGCTACAGATCTCTGCTACAAAATCTAAAACGATGGCATTTCAGGGCAGGTATCCTATAGAACTAAGATAGTCGTGAATAATCAGATTTTGGATCAGGTTAGTCATGTTAATTAGTTGGGTTGTAATATCTCATATGGAACTGATATGACTGGGATAGTAAACTAACAAAATTTAAAGGGATCTGTGGAGCGATTCATAGGTACATGAAAAATAAAACACGGAAGGATATCCGAATGAAATTTTATAAACCTGTGGCTGTCCCCGCATTCCTGTACGCTAGTGAGACATGGACGCTTGGTAAAAGGGACGTGCAGAGGATACAGGCAGCCGAAATGAAAATTTTAAGAGGGACGCAATGTTGTTCTCTCTTGGATCGGAGAAGGAACGAGGATATTAGACGCGATTTAAACATTGTATCATTGCACCAGAAGATTGAAGACCACAGAAGGAGATGGTGTGAACACTTGAATCGGATGCCTGATATCCGCCTACCTGTGGCTGCCTTGGGTCATCACCCTACTGGGAAGAGAGATCTCGGTAGACCGAGAAGGAGATGGATTCCGGAACAGGTCTAAGGCCTAGTCCTTGGAGTGGTGATGATGATGATATTTTGTAAGTATCTTTCTGGTTAGTCAAACAAAACTTCCTGGCTACGAAATCAAATCCTGCACTGTGCCTTCTGTATATTATTCGCTACAAATTTGATGTGCCTGTCTATACACCGTGCCTAAGCACGGTGTTCCGGGTTTCTAAAGATTTTTAATAACCATCTTTCCTCGCTTATCCTTGTTCTTGTACTGTCGTGACTTATGGCAATGCATGTTACAATTTAAGTTGACGTAAAATTGATTCTTCTTTTGATAGTTCCTATCCGTTTCGGATGTTGGATATCATACAGATTATTTGAACTTTCTGCACTGCTGTACGGAATAAGTCGGTTGTATTCATGCCAAACCAAGTCCTTACATTTCTCAGCCTGATATTCTCGGTCGCCCAACTCCTCTCTTTCCAAGTACTTTTTCCTGTAGTATGGACTGCAATAAGTAAAATCTCTGTTCATTTCTCATGAGTTGTCCCAGATACTGAAGCTTTCTTATCTTCACTGTGTTAATAACTTCCCTATCATTCTTCATCTTTCCAAGAACTTTAACACTAGTTATATGCGCTCAGCATTCCGTGAAATGCTCAGTATTCTACGATAGAGCCACATTTCGAAAGATTCCAATTTCTTAGTTGTGGCTTCAGCCAAAGTTCAAGATTCCAAACCGTAGAAGAGGACCGAGAATACGTAGCACCGTAGAAGTCTCATCTTTGTGTTTATTGTTAAATCGTGACGTTTGAATAAACTGCTCTTCTAGTGTACACTGCTCTTGCCTTTTCAATTCTGCTCTTTATTTCTTGAGAGTGGTCCCATTGTTCATTGACTATAGTGACAAGATATGTAAATTGGCTTACACGTTCAACTGGCCTTTGGTTTATATTAAGGGCGCAGTTTGTGAACTTGTTCTTAGATACAATCATTAGCTTCGTTTTATTAACGTTGATGTCTAGACCGTATCGACGGCTGCTTTCTGTCACTCTATTCATTAGTTGTTGCAGCCCCTCTAAGCTATCTGCAAATATGACGGTATCATCTACATAACGTATATTATTTATTCTTTCGCCGTTCAGAGATATTCCCACATCACATTCATCTAAAGCTTTTCTAAAAATACCTTCCGGTAGATGTTGAATAAAAGCGGAGATAGTATACATCCTTGTCTTACTCCACGCAGAATCTGTATCTGTTCAGTTTTCTCTTTATCTACTCTAACCACTGCAGATTGGCCCCAATACAGTGTAGCTATTATGCTAAGGTCTTTTAAGTTGATTACAATTTTAAAAATTGAGTTTTAGGAACCAGATTTGATACGAAATCAATGTGGTCCACGTGTTATAGTAGATTATTATTTTATTCATCATAAAACAACGTACCGTATATTAGATAGAGGAACAAATCTAGTTTGTTTACTGCGTGAGATGTTGGACATAAAAATTGGTTGTTACTATAACAACGCCTGGACTTTACTGCCTTCGGTATAACAGTGCTACAAAATCAGTATGATGTTTATATACGGTGCCATGACGATAAGCCGTTCTTTCCCTTGCTCAGTATTATTTGTCGCCGATATGCCTAAAATCCCTTAACATCACACGTATCGTATATCAGAAAATGTAATTTAGTGACTATACAGTTTGTTAGAAGATCTAAAAGGCAGTAGAGTCAGGACGCTTTACAAAGCCTTTTTTTTTTTTGAAACCAAAGTGAATATTTGATGAAACGTTGGCAGTTTCTCACACGGTTGTGAAACTTGAATTACAACAGCAGTCAAAGAAGGATGTGAAGGGTATAAACACAAGAAATGATATTTCAAATGCGAGCCAAATGGTATATAGCCTAAAAGACGCGATGCGAAATGATATATAATAAGGGAAGAACTTCGAGTATTTAATTTAAACAAGAAGATTGAATCCATCAGAGTACAACTAAATAATGAAAACCTTTGAGAGGCCGGATGAAAATAAACCTACAAGGAAATGAAAAGAAATTATGAAGCAGGACAAAGAAAATAAAGGCTAAGAAGAAGAAAATAGGTTTGATGCTGTTGAGAAGAGATGTTAATATTTTGAGCAGTTTTCAGCACGCACAAACGATGTGTAATTGTATTTTTTATGACTTTCAGCGTGTGAGTTTAATTTCCCTACAATAGGCAAAGACGATATTTAACTGAGATAGTCTCGTTTACAGTATTCAAATGAAAACTGGAGTGTGGCAATAGAAATTCGCTTAATAATATAAATGCTGACGAAAGAAGGGGTATTATTGTTTAATTTATATTTCAGTATAAAACTTAGTTAGGTCTCTTCGTATTATAATTGATTTATTTAGGGCTGTAAATAGATTATACCGTTTTTTCTGTTGTAATTAAGTTTGATTATCAGAAACGGTAAAGTTGTTTCCTTTCGTTGAATTTAATGGCATTACCAAACAGGATTTGGAACAGGAAGCTCTATCGTGGACCAATTATTTACTGTTAAGGCTGTATATCAATTATATGTGGATTTCCGCTAGGCGTACAATAGGCAAAATAGCCCCAGTACTGAGGTAGATTATGTTGCTTCTTAGGACCGAAACACAGTCTAACTCGGTGCTGGGGTTATTTGGCGAACAGCTGCCACACGATTGTTTGGATTGAAGACGGCCTTCGATGGTGGGGCCGAAACGTCTATAACAAACGTCGTTAGAGCACGGGCTAACAGCCTGGCGTTACTGATGGTAGGGCCGAAACGTCTATAACAAACGTCATTAGAGCACGGCCTAACAGCCTGGCGCTACTGATGGTGGGGCCGAAACGTCTATAACAAACGTCATTAAAGCACGGGCTAACAGCCTGGCGCTACTGATGGCGAGGCCAAAACGTCTATAACAAACGTCATTAGAGCACGGGCTAACAGCCTGGCGCTACTGATGGTGGGGCCGAAACGTCTATAACAAACGTCAATAGAGCACGGGCTAACAGCCTGGCGTTACTGATGGTGGGGCCGAAACGTCTATAACAAACGTCATTAGAGCACGGCCTAACAGCCTGACGTTACTGATGGTGGGGTCGAAACGTCTAAAACAAACTTCGTTAGAGCACGTCCTAACAGCTTGGCGTTACTGATGGTGAGGCCGAAACGTCTATAACAAACGTCATTAGAGCACGGGCTAACAGCCTGGCGCTACTGATGGTGGGGCCGAAACGTCTATAACAAACGTCATTAGAGCACGGGCTAACAGCCTGGCGCTACTGATGGTGAGGCCAAAACGTCTATAACAAACGTCATTAGAGCACGGGCTAACAGCCTGGCGCTACTGATGGTGGGGCCGAAACGTCTATAACAAACGTCATTAGAGTACGGGCTAACAGCCTGGCGCTACTGATGGTGGGGCCGAAACGTCTATAACAAACGTCATTAGAGCACGGCCTAACAGCCTGGCGCTACTGATGGTGGGGCCGAAACGTCTATAACAAACGTCATTAGAGCACGGGCTAACAGCCTGGCTCTACTGATGGTGAGGCCAAAACGTCTATAACAAACGTCATTAGAGCACGGGCTAACAGCCTGGCGCTACTGATGGTGGGGCCGAAACGTCTATAACAAACGTCATTAGAGCACGGGCTAACAGCCTGGCGCTACTGATGGTGGGGCCGAAACGTCTATAACAAACGTCATTAGAGCACGGGCTAACAGCCTGGCGTTACTGATGGTGGGGCCGAAACGTCTATAAGAAACGTCATTAGAGCACGGCCTAACAGCCTCGCGCTACTGATGGTGGGGCCGAAACGTCTATAACAAACGTCATTAGAGCACGGGCTAACAGCCTGGCGCTACTGATGGTGGGGCCGAAACGTCTATAACAAACGTCATTAGAGCACGGGCTAACAGCCTGGCGCTACTGATGGTGGGGCCGAAACGTCTATAACAAACGTCATTAGAGCACGGCCTAACAGCTTGGCGCTACTGATGGTGGGACCGAAACGTCTATAACAAACGTCATTAGAGCACGGGCGAACAGCCTGACGTTACTGATGGTGGGGTCGAAACGTCTAAAACAATCTTCGTTAGAGCACGTCCTAACAGCCTGGCGTTACTGATGGTGGGGCCGAAACGTCTATAACAAACGTCATTAGAGCACGGGCTAACAGCCTGGCGCTACTGATGGTGGGGCCGAAACGTCTATAACAAACGTCATTAGAGCACGGGCTAACAGCCTGGCGCTACTGATGGTGGGGCCGAAACGTCTATAACAAACGTCATTAGAGCACGGCCTAACAGCTTGGCGCTACTGATGGTGGGGCCGAAACGTCTATAACAAACGTCATTAGAGCACGGGCGAACAGCCTGGCGCTACTGATGGTGGGGCCGAAACGTCTATAACAAACGTCATTAGAGCACGGGCTAACAGCCTGGAGTTACTGATGGTGGGGTCGAAACGTCTATAACAAACGTCGTTGGAGCACGGCCTAAAAGCCTGGCGTTGCTGATGGTGGCGCCGAAAGGTCTAAAACAAACGTCGTTAGAGCACGGCCTAACAGCCTGGCGTTACTGATGGTGGGGTCGAAACGTCTATAACAAACGTCATTAGAGCACGGCCTAACAGCCAGGCGTTACTGATGGTGAGGCCGAAACGTCTATAACAAACGTCGTTAGAGCACGGGCGAACAGCCTGACGTTACTGATGGTGGGGTCGAAGTCTAAAACAAACGTCGTTAGAGCACGTCCTAACAGCCTGGCGTTACTGATGGTGGGGCCGAAACGTCTATAACAATCGTCGTTAGAGCACGGCCTAACAGCTTGGCGTTACTGATGGTGAGGCCGAAACGTCTATAACAAACGTCATTAGAGCACGGGCTAACAGCCTGGCGCTACTGATGGTGGGGCCGAAACGTCTATAACAAACGTCATTAGAGCACGGGCTAACAGCCTGGCGCTACTAATGGTGGGGCCGAAACGTCTATAACAAACGTCATTAGAGCACGGGCTAACAGCCTGGCGCTACTGATGGTGAGGCCAAAACGTCTATAACAAACGTCATTAGAGCACGGGCTAACAGCCTGGCGGTGCTGATGGTGGCGCCGAAATGTCTAAAACAAACGTCGTTAGAGCACGGCCTAACAGCCTGGCGTTACTGATGGTGGGGTCGAAACGTCTATAACAAACGTCGTTAGAGCACGACCTAACAGCCAGGCGTTACTGATGGTGGGGTCGAAACTTCTACAACAAACGTCGTTAGAGCACGGCCTAAAAGCCTGCCGTTGCTGATGGTGGCGCCGAAATGACTAAAACAAACGTCGGTAGAGCACGGCCTAACAGCCTGGGGTTACTGATGGTGGGGCCGAAACGTCTATAACAAACGTCATTAGAGCACGGCCTAACAGCAAGGCGTTACTGATGGTGGGGCCGAAACGTCTATAACAAACGTCGTTAGAGCACGGCCTAACAGCCACGCGTTACTGATGGTGGGGCCGAAACGTCAATAACAAACTTCGTTAGAGCACGGCCTAACAACAAAGCGTTACTGATGGTGGGGCCGATACGTCTATAACAAACGTCGTTAGAGCACGGCCTAGCAGCCTGGCGTTACTGATGGTGGGGCCGAAATGTCTAAATCAAACGTCGTTAGAGCACAGCCTAACAGCCAGGCGTTACTGATGGTGAGGCCGAAACGTCTAAAACAAACGTCATTAGAGGACGGCCTAACAGCCAGGCGTTACTAATTTTAAGAATTTTAACGTTGGCCGTGAGAGACTCATATCAATTTCATGTCTGACAAGTATTTTGCTGCCTTACAGTTTGATATCGTTCTTACTAATTATAGTTTTAGCGTTCTTTTCTTCAGTTGCATGAAATATGAGTGAAAAAGCATATTTCAATAACGAGTCAAGTAAGACGTGTGTGTAATAAAATTTAAACACCATTATTCTGAGTGTGTAAGAGTAAGACTTTATGCATTAGCTAACATAACATCATACTATATTATCCTATATTGCAGGGGTACCCAACCGGTGGTACCCAAGAAGACATAGCTAGAAAAAAAACGTATTTACTTTAAAAATTATAGATTGGTAACAAAACAAAGACGGAAATTACATAGAAACAAGAATGAGAAATTCAATAGGGTCAGAAATACATATCAACAGAATATACTAATCTTATACCCAGTCTATAAATAACGTTTCCAAAAAGTATTACTACAGGGTTTCTCTTAAAGCGAATAACTGCATTTTAAAAGATTTGAGACCGAGGTCCAGTAGACCAGTAGAAAGCCGTTCGAGGGTGTGTAAAATAGAATGCGAAGACTGTACTAGTTTTATATTGGACAGACAGACAGAAAATTCTTGGATAGTTACAAGGAACATCTACCTAAGTGTAACATTAGGAATATTAAGTAGAACTTTGCCTTACGTGTTATCAGTGATAACCATAATTATTCCAGTTTTTAAAATAGTTTCAAACCACTGCTTTTCTGCAAAAAGACCAAACTCGTGGACTCACTGCCGTATTTTAGTCCTTGATTCATCGTCCCGTAATGTACCACTACGTTTATATATATAACCGTAAACAATTTTTAAACGACGTTATTATAGGTAAAACAGGTACAAACTTGCGGAGGGGGAGAATAGATTTCCGTTAGCGTAAAATTCCATTACTTCCCCAAGCAATGTGTTGTGCTGTAACGTAACGATATGGTTATGGCTGTCCTACGTCCCACACTTTAGTCTTTAATAACCAATTACTGAACGCACCGCACTGTTTTAATTACTCATATAAATTACAATACCCCGTCTCTACACAATACAGTACAGCCGTTTACAAATTAATACCATCCTTATACCTACGAATCGATGGCGTGATATTATCAGTGAAAAGGGAATTCAAAAGAAACATAATGGACTATAAATATATTACTACTGAATCGGATCACTAATTTTTTTAATGGTAAAAAATGTAAAACTTTACCTTGTAGCCTAGACTAGTTTTCGGTTAATACAAGTTTCATCAGAGGCTGCCGCTAGGAGCGCTGTCTGTCTTGTTCTTGGTGATGGCGACGTCGTTAAAAAAAAAATTACTATACGGTATAAACCGTATTGAGAGTTTATGCGTTACTGCTGCAATCAAACTGAGCTGTTGTAATCCGATGGAAGTAACAAGAGTGTCTGGAAGCAGTTTGATTACCGGCACTGGTTCGGCACAATAAACGGCGCTGGTTCGCTCAGTTCGATTGCACTTTCATTTTCTGTATTTTACTGCCCTTATAAAATTGTGACATTATACCGATCATTGCTGATTAATTAATTACATTGACTAAAAAAAAATATTTATTTGTTTACATAAAATCCGGTCATTACGGAGCATGTTCTGTTGTGGTTCTTTTAAACACAAAGTTATATTTTGCTTTTTAAGCATTAGCCGTTTTGCCAAGGTGAATATCGTCACAACAAAGAGAGATGTACTGCTCATCTGAATAGAATGCCATATGGTAGATTGCCTAAGGATGTTTGGCAATACAAACCTATTGGACAAAGGAGTACAGGAAGTTCTAGGAAGCGTTGGTGAAGCGTGTGTGTTCTTTTGGGACCGGAACAGGTGTTTAACGTATTTCCTGATGGGAGAAGAAGAAGAAGTAGAAGAAGCCGCAGAGGAGGAGGAGGAGGAAGAAGAAGAAGAAGAAGAAGAAGAAGAAGAAGAAATAACGCGTTTACACAAATACAAATTTTCAGAACTTCGTGAACCCGTAGGAGCGCGTAACATTGGCAGGAAAAGATGTCACCGCTCAGATAAATTTGTAGATTCATTTTCCATCATCATCGTCACCTCCGCACCCTCTCTGCTAAGGTTTTCATATTTTTCTCGGTCTTCATACATTCCTATATCTTTCTGCTGAATGTCTTGTTGCGTTTTTTAGTGCTATTCTTGAAAGGCGCTTTTTCAAAGTAAGTACCTATTATTATTATTATTAAGCACTGTTTTCAAGAATAAACAGTATTATAACGTTATGCCTATTGATTAATTAATATTCAATTCAATTAATTAATATTTGATTGGCCTACAGGTTAGTTTGTCTAGTTCCTGCAATATTAATCTTATCATGCCACGCGTTGGGCAGCCATATATAACGTTAATAGGGCTGTTCCTATTAATCAAGTGTTAATAAATAAATTTTTGATCACATTATTCAAATAGGTAATCGACAATGCTATCAATCAAGTGGTCTAATTATCAATAAAGAGTGATTAATCTTGTCTTCTACTACTAAATAAAACTTCAAGAATTAAAACATTTATGAATATGGTATCTGTTAAAGTATATTGAGTCTAAATCATTAATTGTGGATTTTATTTTGAAAGAATTGTCTTGTATGCCAGGTCTTAAAATAAATTAACTCAACACTATCGAATCCATTATAAATTAAATTTATTATAATAATGCATGTTGCACGTATTCATTGAAAAAAGAAATTATGTAACAAGAGTATATACTACTATTTCAAAGAGATAATTAAACTCTATAACATATCTAAAATATCTGAAAGAAAAACAATCAAATGCTTACACATACTCGTGTGTAGTTATTGTATCATGAAATAATACATAGTTGATGACGTTAAGAACTATCAATGTAGCGTGCTTGAGACTTGCACTAAGTGATATACTTCGTAACATATTTAAACACATATACACATGAAATACTCATATACCTGCACTAATAAGATAATACATATGTAATATTCTATAATAGTATTTATTGTTAACCATGGATTCGTATTTATAATGACTCTATTTTGAAATATCTCAGGCAGTTAGTTCTAAGTGACAGGTCAGCGGTATTATTATAAACTAGGAATTATAATAAATGGTTATTTTGGTACATTACTCAAGTCATCGTAGTGTCTCGCTCCCGTTGCATGTGTCCGCTTGGATCCGCTGGGTGACGATTGATACTGGTCCTGGAAACACTCGTAACTCCCACTTCCAATTGTTATAAGTACATTGTTTCGGAACGCTAGTTCGCACTTCATGAAATCCGTTATAAGTTTTTATAATGTTATTACAGTTTAAGTTGCGATACTTGCGCTAAGGATTATATTGTCTATTCGTATCGCGTCAGTCTATTTATGCGTATTTTAGTTCGATACTTCCACGCACTTTGGTATTGTTTAAATACATGTTCGACTCTTCCGTAACGCCTAGATTGATTTCAAGTTCATTAGACACATATAAAACATCATCGGCACTTGTCTCTATTCTACGAAATAATTTTGTATCACAAATTAAGTCTTATGTTGTATACCGATTCATTTCATTTATAAAGAGTTCAAGTATATTACTACTGCATTATACAACTTCTTACGGGACTAATTGTATTAGTGTAATACTTAGAGTTTTACAAAGTTCATTAGTCGCGCATCGTCGCGAATACCACTGTTTCGGCTCAACGCTTCAAGTCTTACTCCCAAACTTCCATTAATACCGAACACCAGTTTGAATATCACAAAACAAAATTTTTATGGAAACTGAGAGAAAATTAGAGTAATACTGCCAGAGCGTCTCCTCTTGCATACAGTTTTTATGCCCTTCGCTTTCCCACGCTCGCTACTCCCTCGAACGCTTCATTTTCTCACCAAAATAGTTCTGATAGGACAATTGCTCGGATTTCCCTCGGTACTTTTGCCTCTAGTCTGTGATTCTTGTGAATTCTCCACCCAGCGCCGTTTGGAGAGGGACGTTCTTCTTCGGGATTTGTTCTCTGGTCGTCGGTTCCCTTCGAGACCATCCCCTACAGTTACTCCCTTCTGAATCCTCGTTTCTAATTGGCTGGCTGGCTTCTCTACTTGAATTTCTCATAGTCCACGTTGACATGACGACTTGCTGTCATCAGGACGTTGCCGCTTTCTCGGAATCTGCATCGAGACCTTGCTACTGAAGTCACATCTGCCCCTTTTGATGTAGCGTGTCGAAATAATGTATTGTTCGGACTCTGACGACTTCCTCTAGCGAGCTTACGGGTGGCAAACATCTGTGTACGTCGCAAACGCCTCCTTGTCTCCTGCACAGCATGAAAACAAGCCTCCCGTGGTCCTACTACATCGTCCGTGCTCCAGCTATTGTTTTTCAGTAAGTTTCACATATGCTTGGAACAATGCTCTTAGCTAGGCCTATCTATTCTCTCGCTACTGAAACGGATGCAAGGGTAATGTTCCTTTGTCGTATTTGTAAAGTCAAGTGTTCCCACGCATGACCCTTTTCGTCGTAACACGTACTGCAGAACGCTTTGTCTTTTAAACGGCTTTTATGTCATTTAAGTAGAAAGGAAAGGTTAGTTCCTTCCGTCGCTCATCCTCGAACAATGCTAACTCGTGTCAGTCTTGACGGGCTCTAATTGCTGGCGTGTCTCCCTCGGAATATCCAAAAAAATCAAAACAATTTTCAAAGCAAAAAGTACGTTATAGTATTGTTATTCTTAATATTAAAAATTACGAAACCTTACGTGTAAGACTGTTTTAATTTATATACATTATAATTTAATAGTGAAACTGACTCTCCAGGATACTCGAGAAAAATGAAACCCTACGTTTTCTTAATGAGAAGTAGAAACTCAAAGATTTTAAATAAATCTACCACCATGTGTAAAGATTCAGGGTGAAGGTATAACAAGAGTGGTCGAAAACATTTCATTGAAAATAAATAACTATATTAGTGGGCTTTCTAGTTAATCAGGTAATTAACAATAAACAGCGTGTTACACCTTACTGGCTGGCTAATCATAGCTGAGTATTACTACAGCTGTTTTACTTCCATTTTCTATAAGGAAATGAAAGTATGGTGATCGCGAAAAAAATTGTGTTCGAGATAAGGCTGATTCTGATTGTAATACCCTCAAAACATGAAGAAAAGTTATTTTCCGAAAAGTGTCTGTGTCCGTGTGTGTATGTGTAGAATTTTTTCTATGGCAAACGATAACTGCCGCAAATTCAAACAGAATCAAATAAGTTTTTACATATGTGCCCGAGTTGTAGAGGACTCAAGACCTATTGATTTTGGTGAAGATCGGTTAAGAAGAATGGGTAGTTTAACTGCAACGTTTTACGTTTCAACAAGAGTAAAGTACTTAATTTTTGATAAATGAAGTATCCCGAAAAGAAGGTAATAATAATCCACCGTAGAAAGGTAGATGAAATATCTATGAAAGAAAAGGGTAGTTGTAGGGGGAGAGGGGTAATTTTTTGTAAAATTTATTCGACCAAAAACTTAAAACATTTCAATAAAATATTAACAACTGATATTGTTCCATGCTGTGTCACCACGGATACGTAACAAAATAGTTTTTCGTTTTCAGAAATTCACATATTACAAACGCTGGGCGGTATTCGCGTCGTTTAAATAAAGGAAAATTTAATCAAATTAATTTTTAATTTTTTAAATATTAACAACTAGGTACCGTTAGTATTTTGATTATCTTCCTCAGCGTTTTTACCAAAGCATGCTGACATGTTCAGTTTCGTTTTGAGTGTACATATTAAAAATAATTTTATAATTAATTAGAACATGGAAGTCATGTATGATTCTCCGTACCAATTTTTTCTGTTATAAATCCTATAAAACTATAAATTTAATAATTTTATTTTATTTATAAACCTCACAAATTTAATAATCAGTTTCTGGTCTAACATTAACTTTTAGATGTTCTTCGAGTATCGCACAGATGGATCTAAATTCACTCAACTTGTTCTCCACATCTCTGTCTAGTCCTTACGAAATATTACATCCCAAATACTGGAAATCCCGTACCTGTTACAAACAGGTAGGCGAGTTTTATTTTAACATTTCTGTTTATTTACGCTGCACGATGCTTATAAATTTGTGTGAATGTTTCATTAAAATTACTGTTTTAAAATGCACATGATTTCAGAACACAAAATCTTATCTGTAAAATGGCTATTTTATGATACAGTAATATTCAGATTTTAATTACTGCTTACTTTACCTGCCAATGTATAAGTCGGGTATTTGATTAACCTTCAAATAAGTTCTGCCATTTTGCTGACTCTACCTCAAAAAGATTAGGTTATCCCTCTCCTGTTGTTTTATGGTCGTTTGTTGCGACCTTGCTGAGACAGTCCATTTTACAATTTTTTGTATTCATCTGAAAACGAAGTTCTAGACTTTAGCGTAAACTGTAAACAATTTTATTATGTCTAGAAGAAGTCGTTAGGAATTTTGTTTATATTTACTTATTACCTTCGTCTTTTAATTGTATTTTGTAAAAGTTTAATCAACGGAATATCGGAAATTTCGTAATTAGCGGAACAGCGGAAAACTATTTATTTTGAATATTTGTCGACGTTGTATTGTCGTGTTTAGAGAAAAAAGTCACCCCCGTTTTTAAATAACCTCATTCTGTATTTTGTCCTTGTATTATACTAGCGTCTAGCCGTACGTTTTCCTATCCAGATTGTGCACAAGGGGGGGGGGATAGCAGGGGACAACACTGCCCCTATCGACGAGTCTAGAAACTACGTCAACAGTGAGATATTTTGTAAACTTAACCTATACTATAGGTTGTAACTTATTTTCGCTTTGTTTATCGGTGTTCCTGCCAGTGTCCCTCGTGTTTATTAACAATTTAAGTATTTGATTATAATATTTTATTTAATCGTAAAAGATTGAGTAACAGCATTCTCAATTATCTTGGGAATTTTGTGAGCCCCAGCATCTAAACGATTACAGAGAAAGACTTCATCCATAACAGCAATTCAAAACAATTGTTACAAAATGAAATTATTTAGCAATCGATTCTGCTTTTGACGGAAAACTTAAGTGAACTGTAAAAAACAATGATAAATAACCAAAGTGTTTATTGGAACTACTGGTTTTTTTATTCGTTTTTTCGCATAAGTTAACGCGACATTATTAGTAGTAATTTTCTGTATTACTAGCAAAAGATATAGGTCTACTATTGCTGCCCAAACTCGACACTGTGAAAGCTGGGGGACTGGGGCTGCTGCGTCAACAATTGACCTATACCTTGCCGTTTTTTTGTGTGCTCTGTTTCAATCGAGCCAGTGAGGATGGTTCACTGTAGTGCGGGCGAAACGTTAGGTGGAAAAGAGATAAAACGATGTTGTTAAAATAAAAAAAATTTAAAAATAGGCAGTCATTGAGGACTGCCGACAGAAGTGAAAACTTAAAACTATGAAATAACAGTGGTTTTTTTGGATATTCAAATTAATTGTAGTATCAAAAATTAAAATTTTTTATAAATTAAAATCTTTAACATCAGTCTGGTTTTCACATCTATCGGCACTCCGAGCAACAATTATATAGATTTTTATATGGTTTACTTATTAATCAAAACATATGATGGGCTGCGCAAGCCCAGTACAAAATATAAATACAACTTAATTGACATAATCCAAAATTTCGATAATATAAGCTAATAAAAAATAATTTTGAATTAGTAACCATATTTTCAAAATTCAACACACAAATCTAAAATTATTATAAAATTTTATAGAATTTTTAATTTTAAAATCCGCGGCAAAAATACTATCGAACAACTAGAAATTTGTTTTACCACGCTAGTAAGATAACTCCTAAGCCACTATGAAATACTCATTGCATGATGTATGGCAGAGGTCAAATATCAAAAATAAAAAATAAATAATATCAAATTTTTAAACGGAAATATTGATACGAATATTGGAAATATTTGAAAATACATGCTTTGTTTATGTTATTCATTTTTCTATATAAAAATATTAACATATTTAGCACTCACTTTTGTACTGCACAGTGATCCTACATTTGAACATTTAAAATAATGATCAAACTAAAACACAATTTAAACAATGCACAGTATACACACATTAAACTTTCCACGTAGTCAATTTAACTTTACTTATATACATATACACAGCACTAATGTTACAATCTTACGATAATAAAAAAACTATTAAAAATACATACTTCGACATTAGACATGACGAAAAACCCTAAGTTAACAGCCAGACGGACAAATAACAATTATGTAAATATCATATAATATAGTATAAGTAATTAATAAGAATAAAAATAATGTAAAATAGATCATAAGTATTGCGTTAATTGTTAATACGGAAAGCCGAAATCGCGCTGGGGATCGAACACGCGATAGCAAATTCGGCAGCGTAAGAAACTCCAAAATAAAGTACGTAAACGATAAAAGTGTGTTAAATAGTATAAATAGTATTACAATTGTATAATATAATTGTAGTATAATAGTATTACACACAAGTATAATCTATACTTTCACTGCTGGCCACGCGCAACACGTCATACTTATAGCTACAGATATACTGTTAGCATTTGCATGTCGGTGACGCGAACTCATAAGATTTTACCCATCCAAAAATCGCCCAACGTGCCTATAGAAGTTTTCACTTCAAAAAAGCAGTTCGTTGTTAGGTGTAAATAATTTCGAATTAAAGTGATTAATCTGGCACCTTTTTAGTAATTTCCACTGTTTCCAATACTCTTTCGTTTGATTAAATCGACATAGCTTTATTGTCTCTGGTGTCGGTTTAATTCAACAACGCTAAAGATCGCTATACACGCAACAAATCGTGCATATTGCCTACGAGTTTGGAAAATCTACGAGTTTTTTTTTATCGGCCATCTAAGGACCACATGCCAATTTCAGTTCTTTACTCTTTGTTCTTTTCTTTTTCTCCAATATTCTTTCATCTTTTCACTGTGTCTCTTCTTCCTGTCTTCAGTCCACTTTGAACACGCGTTTTGCTCTCTCCTACTTGTCGTTTTGTTAACCTATTGTCGTCCATTCTCTCTCTCTCTCTCTCTCTCTCTCTCTCTCTATCTCTATATATATATATATATATATATATATGTCCAGAAAATAATGGTCTTCTTTTTTCATTGTTTCTGTTATATTTTCTATACTTTGATATATTTCATCACTACTTCTTAATTTCCAACCCTTTGAAGTTTTTCGTGGGCCTAATATTTTTCTAATAATTCGTCTTTCCAATATTTCTAGTTTGTCTAAATTATAATTCAATGCTAGTCATTCACTTGCATATAGGCATTCTGGCTTCACTACTGTACTGTAATGCCTTATTTTCGCATTTTTAGATATGCACTTTTTATTGTAAATATCTTTTGTTATACCATATATCCTTTCCATCTTATGAATCCTTTCTTATATAACAGGTTTTTCTAAGCCATTTTCTTGAATTATGTCTCCTAGATACTTAAATTTTCGAACCCTCTCTATTCGACCAATATCTGTTACTGGGAATTTTGGTGCATTTTTAATGTTCGTGAGAAATTTGTTTTTTTTCTGCAGAAATTCTTAAGCCTGTTCTACTGGCTACGTCCTCTAAAAAATTAACTTATGTTACTGCAGATGTAAGATGCTCAGAAAGTATAGCAAAGTAATCTGCGAATCCCAATAATATTTTTATATTATTTGTTTTATTAATTACTGCTGTAAGTTTTGCTGTGTTGACATAGGTTGAAAATAAAGATTTACATATGAAAACGTGTGTAGCGAATCTAAAATTATATACTGTGGTGCAGATTACATAGAGTTTTGTTTGGTGAAACTCTTTTGGCGCGTAACTAGCAATTTGGCGGCAAAGAAAGTGTCACACCCTTCGTTTTGTAGTGTGACGAAAATAATAGTCTTCTTTTCTGTTATATTTTCTATACTTTGATATATTTCATCATTACTTCTTAATTTCCAACCTTCTGAAGTTTTTCGTGGGCTTAATATTTTCCTAATAATTCGTTTTTTCCTGTGCTCGTTTATTCTATTCAGTTTTGAACATTTTCTAACTAGTTATGCGTTTGCTGAATGCAACAGTAGCCACTGCATCGACCGGCAACCTTGACCTTAGTGCGCAGTTTGGTCACGCGATTCTCTTGTAGAAGCGTTTAGAGCTATTTCCAGTCGTTGCTCGCGTGAATATTACCATAAAGCTTCTTTGCATGACAGAACTTGAAAACATGTTTATATACTGACATGCACGCAGCATAAATTTTTAATATTTTGTTATAGCTTGCTGGGATATAACTACCCTTTTTGGTTGATCAAACGGTAGTTCCAAGAAGAACAGCATATAAATAAATAAATAAAAAGTCGAATTTTTCAAATTTGTATTTACTTTTAATAGACTTTATACACATACGTTTTCTCATAATTAAATTCTCTACAAAATTAGTTAGAAATTTTTATTTGTATATTGGCAAAAATTAACGAAGTTATTTTATCCCAAATCGAAAAAAAGAGTGTTTTTCGACTCCAATGTTATGGAGTCTGGAAATACAAACCTATAGGACACAGGTGTGTGGGTAGACCCAGGAAGAGATGGTTGAGGGATATTTGAAGGCGAAACAGGCAGCACCTTTCCTATGCCGTGTTGTGAAGATGAAGATGTTGATAATGACTTGGAATCACATCCGAGATTGAAAGGTGGCAGGGAGAGCCATTTGTCGAAGAGGTGAGGCCTCACAATATTTAACGAAGACTAGAGAATAAATAAAGGAAGAATGTCGAATCCTCATAAACTATTAATAATTCTGCGCATATTTCTATTTACATGGATATTTCTATGGACACAGGTATGTGGGTAGACCCAGGAAAGGTATTTGAAGGCGGAACAGGCAGTGCCTTGCCTATGTCGTTACGAGACGATGATGTTGATGATGATGAAGTCGATTGCTCGCTTTTTACCTGAACCAACTAACGGTACTGACCAGGGCGCCATATGCTTATGCCTCATGAGGATTGTAAGGCCCAATAAATACAATGGCTAGGGCACCAAGAGTGGATGGGTGATCAGCGTACACAAAAGAAAATCCTGAGGGAGCAAGTCTATAAAAACAGAAAGAGGGGCAGACCTATTATAAGATGGTTGAATTAAGTGCTGGAAGATCTAAGAAGAATAGATGTGCGGGGTTAATCTGACAGGGCAATGGATAGGAGACATTGTAGAAGATTGGTGTTGGAAGCCAGTACTTACGTTGAGCTAGGATTCTAAAGAAGAAGGAGGAGAAGGAGAAGGAGAAGAAGAAGAAGAAGAAGAAGAAGAAGAAGAAGAAGAAGAAGAAGAAGAAGAAGAAGAAGAAGAAATTATATTGTATTTTAGGAGATATGTATAGAAGACATTGGAGAAGATTGGTGTTGGAAGCCAGGACTCACGTTGAGCTAGAGTGCTAAAGAAGAAAAAGAAATAAATTAAATGTTTCTTTATTTTGTAAGTTAATTTTGTTCAATTGTTGTTGACTTAGATATGAAACTTCAAATTATAGTACCCAAACTATGTATTATGTATACAAACTTTCAACATTAAATATTTTATGGGCTTATGGAATCGAGTTTTGGGGCTGCGCCACCAAATCTAACGTAGCAATCATACTGCGATGCCAAACAAAGATTCTACGAGCTATTGCGGATGCCCCGTGGTAGGTATGTGTCCAACCACATTCTGCACACAGACTTCCACATTCCATACGTCTGTGAAGTCATCCAGAAACGTGGTACTAGACACAATACAAGACTGAATCGTAACCCTCTGATCATGCCATTTCTACAGCCTGGAATCGCAGAAAGTAAAGAAGGCTTTGGTCAATCGACCATTAAGGACCACGAGGTGACATCACTGGATGGAACATCTTTTCACGCCATCTGTACTCTCTTATGTGTGCACACCATTCAGCATATTACCTTAAAGAATGTATTTTCTGATTGCTAATAAATAAATAAAAAAAGAATTATGTTGGCTTTCAAACATTTAGTCTAAAATTATAAATAATTATATAAATAAACAAATATTATATTATTATTATTATTAAGTAACTTTTGATCCGTCTGGCTAGTCTTTATTTGAGGCAATTTAGTAGTGAATACGTCCCCTTGATATGTTACTAGCATTACTAACTAAGTAAGATAAATTATTTAAAATTATATACCCTTCTTCACATGTTCATATCTCTGTTTTCGAAACATTTTTGATTAATTTTAAATCTGGCAATTTTTATGGAAAAACACACTGTGTTATCCACCCCCCCCCCCACACACACACACACAATATCAATCAATTAATTGACCTCTTTCTGTGTTTGATTATTTCTCTACTGTCCACACACACAGGCCCTTATGATGACAATAAATATTGTCGAAACGTCGACACAAATATGATGTAAACATTGTGTCTATCCTTATTGACCGATCCTCGCTAGACCTTACATCGGTCAACGTTTATTGACTGAGGGTCATTACTAATTGTAGGATTTAATTCTACTGCTAACCTATAGATGTCGCTACGCGAACTTTTCAATTAGCCTTCGTACAAATGCATACTGCAGGCTGAGTTAGTAAACTAGAACAACAGAATTTCCTACTATCACTACAATTGATTCCTGCTGGAATATATTTCTGATAGTCATATCCCTAATTCGGTCTCTCCTTCTTCCAGCATGGCCACCTCAAAAATCTCATTTCACTGCCTTCTAACCTGGTTTTTTGCTTCTCTAGCAGGGTGAGAGTTTTATGCCCCATACAGGAACTTGGGTAGGTAAACTGTCTTGGACACCCCTGTTCTGACGTATTCTGTAATGTTCTTCGTCTTAGGTAGCAAATACTGTCCTTTGGCAAAAATTTTATATACCACTCGACCGATGAACAGTCAGTCGCCTTATCAATAACGATGTAAGTTACACTAAAATTTAGCTGACTTCTTCGTGCGTTTAAGTTCAGTATTAAGAGAAGTTCGTGAGTCGTCATCCGATTATTGTAGAATTAAAAATGTAGGCCTACCCGTTTTTTGAAACTGCCTATGTAGAAACTCGACTGGAGCTAACTCAAATTGCGGATCGTAAGTTACACAGTAGATAGACCCAATAGAGAGGCATAGAAATGACAAGTAACATATTTTAATCAATGATAATTGGACTTTAACGAAAGGTCCATCCAAGCGGCTGAAACGAGATTTCTCAGGTACGTGGCAGGGTACACTCTCCATGATCATAGAAGAAACAAATATATACGGCAGGAACTGAATATTATGAGTATACTCGACAGGATCGCCCAGTATCGGCTGAATTGGTGGGAACATCTTTGCCGAATGGATGACTGCCGCATCCGCAAACAACTATGGAAATGTAAACCGAGGGGACGGAGAGGTGTGGGACGTCTGAGGAAGCGCTGGAGTGACCAGCTCTAAACTTTCCCTATTTGACGCCGGAACAAACTATCCTTGGTTTAATCCTTGAAGATGATGATGATGATGATGATATGGTTATATTATTTTAATAATTGACGAGAAAAAAGGTCAGTAGAAAAATAACAATAATTTAATTTCCATTGTTTTTGGAATACAGTAGGTATATAGAATTTAGAATATTTAAGATAACACAAATTTTCCAATAGCTCAGTAATCGCGGTTGACCAATTTGCCTATTGAGACCTCAGCTCTAATCTTTGCCTATTTAAGACCGGAAACATCAACTTGGTTTAATCCTTGAAGATGATGATGAGAAAGTGATGTATTTATAATAGGCTATGAATTTATTGAACAATCTTCTGGCACTACAATAGAAGATTGATATTTTAACCGTCATCATTATCAACAACAACGGCAACATTACAGAGATTAGGTAACTTGCGTGTTCCATCTTCATTCCTATAGTCATCTTTCTAAGTATCTTCACCGCAGGGGTTTTCACATCCGTCCATCCTACTTTAGCCAGTCATATAAATGATGTTCTTCCTGGAACTACCCTTTGATCAACGAAAAGGGTGGATATTTCCCAAGGAGTTGTGACAAAATATTAATAATTTATGTAGTAGTGCGCACGTCGGTGTACGAAAAAAATGTTTTCAAGTTCTGTCATGAAAAGAAGTTTTATTTAACTGGCGTAACATTCACGCGAGCAACGACTGGAAATATCACTAAACGCTTCTACAGGAGTATCGCGTGACCAAACTGTTTACTGCGCGCTAAGGTCAAGGTCAAGGTTGCCGGTCGATGCAGTGGCTACTGTTGCATTCAGCAAATTGATGTTTGTACACCCTGCATAAACTCTCGACTGTCACGGAATTTTTTACTTGCCAACTGATACTGTCAGTTCACCGGTAATAATTATAATTAGTTTTAGTTTTGCAGAATTTTGCAACGTAGTCTGTCCTCATCTTTTCCTGCAACTCTTAGAAATTTGATTTCATGAACATCATTTGCAGAGACCTGCAGACAGGGTCATGAGAATAGGGGTGCGAAGGGGCAGTGGCACTGGGCGTCACATTTGATACCAAATGTTGCGTTGCTTCCTCTGAGGATTCGCCTCTACAAGAACTATATCCAGTTTCTAATGCAAATGTAATCAGTGATTCTTGTCTGGTAATATGATGGAAATCTTGTTGATCGAGCGAAGCGATTTCTTAGCGTTTACTCGAAAGTTTGGCATTTATCTGTCTGCCTATCTGTTTGGGTTATGCCTCATTTTAACTTTTTAACGCATCAACCGATTTTCGCAATACGTGGCATGCATATCCTTACCTGCAGAACCCTGTTGTTGTTGAGATTGATACCCCTAAAAATATGGGGGCAGGAGGAAAAATTGTGAGGCGACACAATTTTGTGAAAAAAAAAACAGCCAAAATCCATGCGGGATATTAAGTTAGAAGTTTAACCAAAATCTGCATGTAGTTTTCATTTAAAAAAAATTCTATATAATGGGATGCCAGAGCCCCTAGAAGTGGGCCAAAATGTTGATAAAATCGCAAAAATCCATATAAGGTATTAAATTAACCGGAATGTTAACCAAAATCTGAAGATAGTGTTCAGTTTTGGAAATATAAAAATTTTAGGACTCTAGGTTCAAAAAACGGGTCAAAATGTTTATAAAATTGCAAAAATTCATGCAGAATATCAAATTAAAGAAAATTTTAACAAAATCTGAATATAGTGTACAATTTTGGAATAGATTACAAATTTTGAAAAGTTATTTAATGCTGATATTTGCTTAATAATAAAAATATTTTGTTCAAAGTAGTGAGCGAGTTCTCTAGCTCGGAGAGTTTAAAGTTTAAAGAGACATTTTATTAATATTGTCTTCTGTTGTTTATTTCTTGAAGTCCCAACATTGTGAACGGTACGGTGACGCGTGATCTGCCACACATATGTAGGTTGAATTTTTTGCCCCGTCGAGTGTATTTTTTAATTATTTCATAAAATTAATTTACGTTGTCATTAACGTTCCTGACCCCCAGAGTACTGGAGAGGATGAGTAATGTCTTATGGTCTCATTCCTTGATGAAAGGATATATCCAACCGGACCTCCAAGTGGTGGGAGATGGGGAACACCTACAGGTGGCTAACGCGCCTCTGGAGACCGAGTGACAGCCAGTATAAGCTGTCCCTCCTCTACTTGTCACTGTCAAGTAGAGGTTAGGGCACCCTCTTGTCCTTGGGTTGAGAAATTGCCCCTAAAGACGGATGACCTTTCATTGGTCAACAACGTAGGATGTGGGAGGCAAGGAGAAACCACAACATTAAAGATGCTTATGGATATCTCAAAAGGGAAAACTGGTCTCTATAGTCTGGTAAGACAGCCAGTTTATGGGAGAACACCAAAACAGAAAATCGGGCTGGACGTTAAGCCTGAAGGTGGCAGCCCCACCATACGTCTTACCCTGCGATATGCTAGTAACATATCCAGGGGACATATTCACATACTAAATTGCCTCAAATAAGGAATAGCCGGACGAATCGCCCAGTATCGGCTAAATTGGTGGGAACATCTTTGCCGAATGGATGACTGGCACATCCCCAAACAACTCTGGAACTATAAGCCGAGGGGACGAAGAGGTGTGGGACGTCCGAGGAAGCGCTGGAATGACCAGCTCTAATCTTTGCCTATTTGAGACCGGAACAAAGCATCCTTGGTTTAATCCGTGAAGATGATGATTAACGTTCCTACTGATATTATACGGTATAATAAACCCGAAATACTTTGATTTACTGCACACGTTCGTTCTAGAGTTTCCCATGAATATAATTTAAACAATTTCAATAGTAATTAAAAATATATTTCGATTTAAGACGGTAACAATTTAAAAACCTCACGGCTGCCGCTGATTACAGCCGCTGGGAATAGAAATATAGCAGAACGAGAAAGATTTTAATCCGGACATATTTCACAGATTCCTGCCCGGATTTAGCCCCAACAAATTACAGCCACTTAATCACGCCCTCTGCCGGCGCACACCACTTGTATCTGTCATTTCTCCCTCACGCCGTGTCACATTTGCAGATCTCGCGTTGCCGTTTACAATAATAATAAAAGAGAGAGAGAGAGAGAGAGAGAGAGAGAGAGAGAGAGAGAGAGAGAGAGAGAGAGAGAGAGAGAGAGAGAGAGAGAGAGAACAGCGCAAAAAATTATAGCTGACTTCTTTTGTTACTATATTGTCTCAAGATCATGTTGCCAAATTGTATTCTAGGAATACGTTTCTATAAATTGTATATTACAACGTTACAAGTATTATAAAATGAGTACACTTCTGTCCATGTGTACCCAAAGCAACTGTATAGTATTAGACACCGGCTAGGTCGTAGGATTTTTGTGTGTTCGTTGCGTTAAGTATATGTGGTTGCACAATAAACGCGTAACCATAAGAAATGATTTTTGTGTGGTTGTATTTAATAAGAGGAGTGAGACGTTGATGACATGAAATAATTAATTAAAACATAGTAAAAGAATCAATCAACGGTTTATTAAATATTGCAAAGAAAATAATTGATTATTAAAATTTGAAACTAGAAAATTCAAAATATTCTCTTTTATAAGGTTACAGTCTGAAACATAACATATCTTTATTATTCAGCACAAATTAATAACATATAGTCTTAAATATCTAAACATGATGAACAAAATATCAAATTCATTTATATTGTTTGGGTGTCTGACTTTGAATCATTATTAAAATTTGAACTCATAGAAGCAGCCCATCTATAAAAATAATATTGTTACGACGGTCTACTCGATCGTCATAGGTACAGTGGAAACAAAATAAGTACAAGACAACAATTAAGTCACTAATCACACCTTTAATTTTTACAGTAAAACAGTTCGTAATTACCAACACAGTCTACTACAACAAATCAAATCAAAATTGTTCACACGCAATAAAATGTCACTAATATTAACACAATTGTATTGCAATAAGTTGTAATTATACCGCCCGATTATAAAACGCAACACTTCACTAATAACTACTTGAACGTACACAGTAATAACTCGAACCGCTCTGTAAATATATCGCACTAATACTGAAAACTAAGGCCGCTACCGCCATGTATTTATAGTCCCGCTCACACACCAGAAGCTTCCAAACTGCGTCTTATCTCTCGTGTGAACTACGTATTAACTGCGGCCTTGACACAGGCCGAGCGCCCGAGCGAAGCCCGGCACAGTCGAGAAGATTCTCGCAAAATGCGTCTAGTAGCACGTACGCCACACTCGTTCATTCTATATCTCTCTGGAACGTTCGATAAACACGTAGATTGTTTTGTGCTGTCGTAACACTGCTCCCTCCTTAAGCCTGTTCGTCCCGAACTGGCAAACCGTCTCTGAATTAATACTCGACCAGGCGATGTAGGTGGACGTCCTTGCGAAAGATAATTCTCCGGTTCTTCGAATTCAGTCTCGTGTGATCCGAACATCACTTTCTCAGGAATGCGAGTCTTCTGCTCAACCACTAATTTTGCGGGAATCTCTCCCGTTGCGTCATGTACTGATGACCTAAACACCATTGGCGGATCCAAGTTGGTTTGTTTCTCGTCAACAACATCTTGCGTAACCTCATCTTCAGCCACTTTGCCCTCGGGGGTTTCTATCAGCTCAGGAACAAGCTACAGTTTTGTCTCGACACCCATAGTTGGCTTTCCAATCACTTCTTTTGTCGTTACACTTATTTGTATTTCCTCTGCTAGTTCTTCCTCTATTTCCGCTTGCAATAGGGAGGGTTCCTCTTGCCCAGACCTGTTGACTTTTTCTTCGACTAATGCCATTCGCTTAATCGAATGGTTGGTAGACCCTGTCATTTTAGCCATGCAAAGCTTTATCTTCTCTTGGCCAACCTTCAGGACATCCTCTCTTAAGTCCACAACGAATCCGTAGGTATTCATAATGTCCGTGCCAAGAATCACTTCATCGACAATGTCTGCAACGAGCATTTGGTGGCTAAACTCGAGAAGACCCAGGCGTACACGTACGTCTACCTTTCCTAGCACCGTGACGGGGCTTCCAGTCACAGTCTGTATTGTACAAGAGCTACTTAGAGGCTGGCGGTTGCTGACTAAGTCAGGGCGCACAATAGACACTGTTGCGCCCGTTGTCAACTGTAAATGATGTTGGTTTCCCTTCCGCAAACCCATTAACAATCAAGCTTCCATCGGTTTTATGTAGCGTGGAAACTGTGTGCTGTTCTGGGGCTTTACTTCTCCAATTGGTGCGATCACTCTCTTCCCTCGGTATCTTCTTCTCCCAACAGTCTAACTGTAGATGACCACGTTTTCCACAGTTGTAACATTTCGGTCTTCTGTCTTTTTCAAATCGTTGCGACTCTCTTGAACTTTTGAATTGTTTGTTCGACAACATTGTTTTTCTGCACCTATCGTAACGGCAATGTGATACAGGGATCATATGACTGCAATGTGATGGCACAAACCCATTAATGTAGCGGGACGCTGACTTGGCAGCTTCAAACTCTAGGGCATGAACAAGAGCTTCTGAGCTATTTCGGTGTCTTGCCATTTGTAACACTGGCTGAAGTTCACAACTCCGATGCCATCAATAAATGTCTGCACCGCAAACCTTATTCGGAAGTTTTCTGGTGCTTCAGGATAGGCCAATCTAATCAATCTGTCGATACTTACTTCAAACTCTTGAAGACTCTCCCCGGAACGTTGTTGTCTTGTTCTCAACTGAGCGTAGTACACCTCACGCAAATGTTTATCACCGTAGCGTAATTCTACAACTTTTATCAACTAGGCATAGATTTTGGCTGTCAGGTGGCACTTTCTGTAGTAATTCTGCCGCAGGTCCTTTTAATGCGAGAACGAGTGAGACTGCCTTGTCTTTCTCTTTCCAATTATTTGCGCATGCAGCAGCTTCAAATTGGCGGAGGTACGTTGCCCAGTGACTGCTTCCGTCAAAGGTTGGAGCTTTGACATGAACTGTCCCTACTGCAGGCAAAGTTACTTTCTCTATTGACTTATTTTCTGTGTCTTTTTCTGTCTTTATCACTGGTACAGTCTGTTCAGAAATTTGTTTTGGTTGTAACTTCACGCACTGTTCAACTTCAATTTTAATTTGTTCTCTTATGTTTGCCATCGAGTTTTCTACTGCAGATATTTTTGTTGACATAGTTTCTTCCACAGCCAAGACAGATTTTTCTACTTCAGCTATTTTTAATGTCATTGATTCTTGTACCTCCGATATTTTAGTAATTTGTTTGATTCTTGTACCTCCGATATTTTAGTAACTTGTTTATTAAGCTCACTTCGTAGGAGACCCAACTCTGCGGCGGTTTGTTCTTGTGTCTGCTTTTGCTCCTGTATTAACTCCTTGATGTCTTCTGTTACACGCTTCCGTTCTTCTTTTTGCCTTTCTTCTGTTTCTAGAATTAATGCTTTCTGACGTTCCTCAGCCTGTTCTCTTTCCTGCCTGCGTTTCTCATCCTGTCGTTTTTCTGCTTCTTCCGCCTCCTGCCTGCGTCTTCCCTCTGCTTCCAGCAGGAGGGTTTTCTGTCTCTCTTCCGCTTTCTCTGCATCCTGTCGTCGTCGTTCTTCTGTCGGAAACAACAGGGCCTGGAGATTTTCCATAATCTGACTGGCATCCATTGTTTTCCGATTAATTACGAATTACACTCGTCTTGTACAAAATGTCCACTGTTTCCACTGTTAACTGTTCTACCCCACTTCTGACACCACTGTTACGACGGTCTACTCGATCGTCGTAGGTACAGTGGAAACAAAATAAGTACAAGACAACAATTAAGTCACTAATCACACCTTTAATTTTTACAGTAAAACAGTTCGTAATTACCAACACAGTCTACTACAATAAATCAAATCAAAATTGTTCACACGCAACAAAATGTCACTAATATTAACACAATTGTGTTACAATAAATTGTAATTATACCTGGTTAAACTTTGTACTTATGTAAACTTTGTACTGTAAAATACCGCATTGCAGTCGCGTGCAGTGACGTCATTTTTTTTCTCCCCGCTATCTGCTGCCGGTTTGATACAGGCTAGAAGCAGTCAAAATTAATTTAGTTACTTGCAAGACTCCGAGCGGGCACTTCGCTTCAGTTCGCCAGCCGCGGCTACATTATCTTCATTATTTCTAAATTCTAGCGTGATCAACATGCGATAGTTACTTAGGCTATCCAAGCCATTTTACGCACGATTATGTCCTTCAGTATTTAATTTCTATCTCAATTATCAGGCATTTATGCCGCGCTAAACTGCACGCGCCAGCAACTATTTCTTATTAATTTTCAATAAACAATTTAGCTCAAGAAACATATACAGTCCACTTCGTTATTTCATTTCACACCAGCTACCTCAACAACTAGCGTTCTAAGACCAACTTAAGATTTCATCGAGAGTGTCTAAGACGCAACAATACCGCCCGATTATAAAACGCAACACTTCATTAATGACTACTTGAACGTACTCAGTAATCTTGCTACTATAACTCTTTAACCGCTCTGTAAATATCTCCCACTAAAACTGAAAACTAAGGCCGCTACCGCCATGTATTTATTGTCCCGCTCACACACCAGAAGCTTCCAAACTGCGTCTTATCTCTCGTGTGAACTACGTAATTAACTGCGGCCTTGACACAGGCCGAGCGCCCGAGCGAAGCCCGGCACAGTCGAGAAGACTCTCGCAAAATGCGTCTAGTAGCACGTACGCCACACGCGTACATTCTGGATCTCTCTGGAACGTTCGATAAACACGTAGTTTGTTCTGTGGTGTCTTAACAATATTAACTTTACCAAATAAAAATTGAATGGTTGCTATTAATATTTTTAATAAAAATAATATTTACTTTAAGAATATTTGTGATTTCTAATGACACACACAATTTTTAAAATTAAGCAGAATAATTTTTTTTTTAACACCAATCTTACAATTACGTCTTTTACTTTGAATATTTACACTATTTGCATTTACTTTTCTGTATTACTTTATTATCTCATATTCTGTTTTACTTCCATTTTCCTTAAGGAAATGGAAGTATGGTGATGGCAAAAAAATCATGTTCGAGATTATTGCAGATTCTGACTGTACTACCCTCAAAATATGAAAAAAGTCATTTTTTGAAAAGTGTGTGTGTCTATAGATTTTTTTATATGGCAAACGATAACAGCCGCAAATTTAAACAGAATCAAATAATGTTTCGCATACAGCCCTGAATTGTAGAGTTCTCAAGACCTATTGTTTTTTGTGAAGATCGGTTAAGGGAAAGGGGTAGTTTACCTGTAACGTTTTTTGTTTTAACAAGGGTATTATCTATGGCAAACGATAACAGCCGCATATTCAAACAGAATCAAATAATTATTTGCATACATTGTAGAGAGCTCAAGGTCTATTGATTTTGGTGAAGATCGGGTAAGGGAAAGGGGTAGTTTACCGGCAAGATTTTATGTTGTAACAAGAGAAATTTTTTCATGACGAACGATAACTGCCGTAAATTCAAACAGAATCAAATAATTTTTTACATATGTGCCTGAGTTGTAGAGGACTCATAGCCTATTGATTTTGGTGAAGGTCGGTTACTGGGAAAGGGTAGTTTACCTGTAACATTTTTTGTTGTAACAAGAGTAAAGTACTTAATTTTGATAAATAAAGTATCCTGATAAGAAGATCTGAATAATCCACTGTAGAAACGTAGATGAAATATCTATAAATGAAGAGGCTAGTTGAACGGGGTGGGGGTAATTTTCTATAAATGAAAATTATAGTTGAAGGGGGAGGGGATAATTTTTTTATATATGTACTACGTTATCGGCAACAAAGAAGTAGTTTGTTGTTAAAATTCCTTCCCGTCCTGTTTGGCCGTAGAACAATGTTTTCTGCAAAACCAGACATTTCGGCAGTGCCATCGACTTCCATCATCAGTGAAAATCGAGTGCGATAACGTGAGGTGGTATACGTTAGTGACCACAGTACTGTAGTTAAGGCTGAAGCAGTAAGTAGAAAGAAGTATAGAAATATACTTCAGTATATATTCAGTATATATAGAAATACACAGTAAAGAAATATTTCTATGGAAATATTTCATTTCGAAAATGATTTTAAATATAAATCTTAGAACATGGAAGTCATGTATGGTTCTCCATACCGATATTTTTATGAGTTCTTTCCGCGCCTGTACTTTCACGCACTAAACTTTTTAAACTTTATCCTGCCCTGGGTAAATGTGCAAGTATATGTATTGTTGCAATATACTTAGTAATACGCAAACTATTGTGATTTAACTTGGATGCTTGGATATTATTTAAGGAACGATACTTTGCCCAATTATTACCAACTAACAGAACATACTAAACCTTACGCGATTGCTTCAGCAGACAATGGTTGGCCGTAGACGTACAATGTTTTGTACTAAGTACAAAATGAGAGAGGGGTCGCTCAGCGGAAGATAGCTTGCCTTTGATGGCTTCATTCGATGTTCTGAGCTCTGGTTTCAGCTCATAATCCAGTCAATCAAATCCCCGTCTGCCTACCGTTGGGGCAATACCATAGTCTGTTTGAGATAACTATGGTATGTATTTCCAACTTTGTCGTGTTTGCTTGCTTAACTGCTAGTTGTCATGCTCCGAACGAGGCCTTTCAGTTTTTCCACCATTTTCAAGTCCTAAACCACGACGTGGTTCAAAAATGGTGTAAACACTGAAAGGCCTCGTTCGGAGCATGACAACTAGCAGTTAAGCAAGCAAACACGACAAAATTGGAATCACAGGGACTGCTAATTCAAATAACAATATGGTATGTATGAGATAGTATGGTAAAAAGTCCCCACATCCTGCAACTGGTCACAGTTCATAATTATAAATCCTGCTAACTGTACCACGTCTAGATGGCGCAACACTCCACTGGCCTAATGTTTAGGGGATGGTGATGTTGATCACGACCACCTACCGTGAGTACAGCAATCTGTCTGACTTTGTAGGCAATGACCTTACGGTGAGTTAAAGATTAATCTTGGTAAAATTATCCATAGCCGGGCTGTTAGGCCGTTGTCGACGGTGACAAACCTTTCTGCCCCAGCATCGGAGGCCATCTTCAGTGTCGCCATAGTTTTGGCAGCTAATCGCCAATTCACCCCGATACTGAGGTTGACTGCGTACCCACTACTGAGAGTCTGCCTTAGTACTGGCGATTATCTGGCAAAACTATCGCGACACTGAAGATGGCCTCCGATGGTGGGGCAGAAACGCTGTCACCAACAACAACGGTCGACCACGGCCGTGAAAGCTTAAGACCTAGTCTAAAGATTAATGTGCTGAAGAGATTCTCTACCTCGATAAATCCCCATTAATTAAACACACATTGATGACTGTATACGTTTACGACATATAGTTAGTTTAATTTATCTCAAGCTTGACGTTGTGTCAGCTGACAGGCGATTTGGTTATCCTCATTAGGGACTTGTATAAGGACGTGTACGAGTGTTAATAGTAGGCTACTACTTATATTTTCTTCTCAACTAATTCTTGTAATTATCGCTTCTTGCAGTAAATGCAATGTTATTTTTCAAGAATAGATTACTTCTGCAAGTATACTGTAATTTTAAATCAGTATATATAAAACCTTACGTACGTTTCACAGAATTATCTGTATTATCATCACAGGTCTCAATGTGAACTAACGAATTATCGATTTCTTTAGTTTATAATATAAATTAACGAATAATCGACTTTATTTCGATTAAAAATTTTGATTATTGTAACGTTTATTTATGTAGTCTGCTGATTTTATGGTTATATTCAAATGCTTGATTTTTATATTTTCTTTTCTTGTTTTAATAAATTTATAATTTTAAATAATTCACCTTATTTTATTTTTATTTATATTTGTTCCTTAATATTGCATTATTAATATTATTATTATTCTGTTTGTATATACTGAGACTTTCCCAGACAGTGTGTGGCTAAATTAGATTTATATCGTATATTAGACGTCAGAAAAGGTGTTCAAGGCATCTATCGACTTGTCTTTTCTTCGTTTGGCCTACGTAAAATTTATAAAATCTAGACAATCAATTTTGTATATTCAATTTTTATTGTAAACGTTGGATTTACTCTTAGGGTTTATTTAAAAATAGTTACAATTAATTACAAATTAAGTAAAAAAAAATTTTAATATAGTAATATATACAGACTTCCCTGATACGTAACATTAATGTTTTAGATACAAATTTTTAACAAGCTTTTACTTTTAGAAAAACAAGCTTTATGTTTCAAGGCACTCTAAAGGCGAGAGAATATTCACGATATTGCGAGCTTCGTCAGAAGCAGCCGCTAGGAGCGCCTCCAGTTCAGGTATTGGAGGTTGCGCCGTAGTTTAATAGATGTTTGTTTTGTGTCTGTGTGATGTGTTCAAAGAGTATATGTGATTTAAACCGTGTCTATTTATTTAGAACTGTGTTCTATACGTTTTTGTGTGTTTGTTTATTTCTAGTCGTTCATGTGCGTATAGTTTCTGACTTTGTTTTTACTTGTAGAAGTTCCATGTTGTTACTGATGTTTGTGCACGCCTAAAATGTTAGTTCACATCTTAGTGTTTTTTAGTGTCCCAAAGAAAAGAATTCTCGTAAAAAAATAAAACAGTAAACGTTCTGTTACAAGTATTTATTACGTATATCCGAAGTTTTACAGCTTTGCTGATAACAAGTAACGTTTTTCCTGTTGTAAAAATTCCTTCCCGGGCTGTTTGGTCGTGGTCCAATGTTTTCTGCAAAACCAGACGTTTCGGCAGTGTTATCGACTGTCATCTTCAGTGAAAATCGAGTACGCTAACGTGAGGTAGTGTACGTTTGTGACCACAGTACTGACTAACGTATAGCACCTCACGTTAGCGTACTCGAATTTCACTGAAGACGGCAGTCGATAGCACTGCCGAAACGTCTGGTTTTGCAGAAAACATTGGACCACAGCCAAACAGCCCGGGAAGGAATTTTTACATTGACTCCGGGCGTGTAAGCCTACGTGACACATAACGTATTTCCTGGTTCTCTTATTTTTAAAAAGAAACTCCTATTTTTCATTATCTTTGCGTTTAAGTCGCGTCAGTGTTTATGGGTCTGTGTTTCAAACACGTAATCTGGACTACTGAAACATCTAGGCTGGGATAAAATTAAACTGAAGCAGAGTGACATTATTGCGGTGCTAGAAGACAAATACGACGGACTAACTGACTGACTGTTCTCCCAGGCTAACGGTGACCTGTATCTGGGAAATGTAACATCAGTATTTCATTGAACGTAAAAACTAAATTTATGCCCAACGTATAATTGGGATAGTCTATTCATTGGACGAGTGAAGCGAATTCTCAGTTTTTATTCGACCGTCTGAGATTATTTATTTGTCTGTGTATCTGGCTAACTGTTAGGGGTATCTTTGTTCATCTTGTTATTTGAATTAGCACTCACTATAATTCCAACTTTGTCGTGTTTACTTGCTAAACTGCTCCTTGTCATGTTCCGGACGAGGCCTTTCAGTGTTTCCACCATTTTTCAGTCCTAAACCAGGACTTGAAAATGGTGGAAACACTGAAAGACCTCGTTCGGAACATGAGAAGTAGAAGTTTAGCAAATAAACACGACAAAGTTGGAATGTTTGGGGTATGTCTCACGATAAGTTTTAAACGTGTAAACCGATTATCGTAAAACTTGACACGCGTGTCGATGCTTTTAGCCTACAGAACCCTACTGGTTTTTAGACTGATCCTCCAAAAAGTAGAAGGGCAAGAGGCAAAGATGTGAGGAGGTTAAAATTTTGAAAAGACCACAGAAGCCAGTGGGGGATATCAAACGAACGAGAATTTTAACCAAAAACCTAAATATAGTGTACAATTTTGGGAATTTCAATGTTTTTTGGCCACATGAGCCAAAAATGGGATCAGAAATTTTGAAAAAAATTGTAAAAATTCAGCCAGCTGTCAGACTAAAAGATATTTTAACACAAATCTGATTATTTAAAATTTGTGTCGTTTATTATGATGTCCTACGATTTTTACGTTATTAAAAAATAATAAGGTATTCATGATTTTTGTGAGTTTCCTGATAATTTACAAATTATCTAACATCAAAACAGAAGGAGATGGTGTGATCACTTGAATCACATGCCTGATATCCGTCCACCAGTGGCTGCCTTGGGTTATCACCCTACTGGGAAGAGAGAAAATGAAGAATCAACTAGTTTAATTTTGTTTAATTCAAATGCGGACTGCACAATAGAAATAACGGTAAATGGTTGAATAGCGGATTAACTGTAGCGACAAGGCACCTGTTTTAATACTAGTTTGAATAACTGCGACAGTTCATGGAGTCGGGGGGGGGGGGCACTGGTCGACGCACATTCGTGTCCAAAGCGGTGCTCATGGGTTTTACCAATTCGTTAATTAATTGGTAGTCCCCAGGTTAATCAGCTGGGGACGCGTTAAAAGTGTCCAGGGGTTGTTACAGCTGACCGTCGTTTCACCGGTCTGATTGATGGGACAACATCAAACATGGTTCTTCTTTACGGACTTACGTTTCTCTTCTTTCTTCTAGGTTAGCAGCCCATAGGCTGGTTGGCAACAGCTCGCCATTCTTCATGCTTCTCTTCTTTTCTTTTCAACTCACAATATGACGTGCAGTTCATACCGACCATAAGCTGTTTCATGTAGTCTAAACGGGATCGTCCTCTGTGATTCTTCCCTTCAACTGTTCCTTCTATTATTCTCTTAACCAACCCATTGTGTCATAGTATATGCCCTATAAACTTAGCTCTTCTGCCTTTTAAATTTCGTAGATAGCTCTTCTCCTCCTGAGCTCTTCTAAAGACTTCCTCATTCGTTATCCTCTCTCTCCAGCTTATCTTGAATAATTTTCTGTAGCACCAGGTCTCAAATGCTTGGAGTCTTTTCTTGTCACTTTCTCCAATTGTCGAGGATTCACTCCCGTATAGGGCAACACTCCACACGTATGGCTTTAGAAGATTCTTCCTTATTTTTAGGCTGATAGTGTTTGGAGTGAAGAGAATTTGTTGTTTGTTGAAAGCAATTTTAGCCTGGTTAATTCTGCTTATAATTTCTTTACTGCTACGTCCATCACTTGTGGTTTTACTTTCTAGATAGTTATATTCTTTAACTGCTTGGAGAACATTATTTCCAAGAGTTATTCGGTCTTACGTTAACTAAAAACTATTCAGTTTATTGTAATTTTTCTGTTTTTTAAATCCGCGTATATAGCAGTCAGGAGGTTTTAAATTTGTCAATGTAGACTACATTGTTTATCAAATTGGTGTATTAAAAAAACTAAGTTAAGATTTTTATGAAGTAATTAAGTTATAAATAGAGACTTTTAGTGGTTGTTAACAAACATACATAGTAGTGTGTTAAACAGAACGAGGCGTGGCGTTTTAACTGACTCAATTGTAGTTTTTTTAGTAGGCCAGTTTCTTGCAGAAAGATAATATAAGAGTAAATATTTTTTTGTAATATTATGTAAATTATCTGATGTAAGTTAGTAAAGTTCTACAGTTATTGTGTAATTTACAATTTTATAAATTAATGATTGTTTTTAATACCAGTAGTGAGTGAAACATGTTAAAAATAACTTTTAATAATTACATAATTGAACATCCCTTAATCTGTGTTTAGCTATAATATATTTTACTATGCTATATATTGACTGGTATATGTATAAACGTTTTCTGTACCAATTCTAATATCTAATTGCTGATTACTGTTTTTATAATTAATTAAAAATACCATTACATTATGAGTAATTTAAATTGAAATATTGTATAAATTAAGGTCTGTGATATTATAATTTTCTCGTTGTCTTTAAAGAAAACATTTGAAGATGTAAAACTCCTTCACATATACAATGATACATACATACGCACGCGCGCGCGCGCGCACACACTCACATACACAAACACGTTCACTCAAATAATTGTTCTGTTGTGTTTGACATTTCTTTTTCATTCATACACAGGTTCTGATGATGACAATAAACATTGTCGAGTCGTCGACACAGATAAGTTAAAATTTGTGTTATATTTTTGACCGAGCCTCATAAACCCATCACCGAAAAAAAATCATTGATTTGTGCCGGTTTGATGCCGGCGGTTACAAAATTCTAGAAAGGTTTCGTAATTGTAACATAACGTGAGCCGAGGCAGCGTGGGCGAACTTTGGTCCGCGGTATGAGGGGAGCGGCACTGTGTGCGGTTGCGCGCGCAACTCGGCTATGTGCAAGGACTATTGTGTGCCGCGGTGACCAGTCCACGCTTGGCCTCGCTCAGAGAATTGTCCCGTCTCCGCTCTACGTATTGTTCGACGAAGTTTGCTGTTCCTACATGCTTGGCTAGACGTAAATTGACTCCCGGTAAGTTTGTCTTGTATTTATTTGTCTTATAAATAATGATACATGTATGGATAATTAATAACTATATGCAAATGCATAAAATACGTAATGATGTGTGTGTGCGACCTGACAAAGTTATGTAAGAGAAACTCATTCTGTACTGTTGTACGTAACGCCCTGTATATAGTCCATGCTTTATTATTTTCTGTAATAGTGCGAGTAGTTTTTCAAGAGTCATTGTCATGGTAAAAGTGCTCTACATTAAAAATTAATGACTAAAAACTTGGTGCGCTGTCAGGTCGTGAACGGTGTCTGTGCATGTTGTAAACGGCCACAGAGTTTGTTAATTAACTTCACAAATAGAGAATGAAGTGTGAGAGCTTCTATGTATGAAACTTAATTGAAGGTAAAACATTCTCAATGCTGTGAGTGACTTGCTGTTAAATTTTTTTTGGTCAAATAATGATTACTGCTCTCCACGTGGCCGGTTTAACCTGCAAAATTTTGTCGAAGCATGTTGACTGAGTACAGTTCACCTTATATTTAGCCACAATTTAATAAGTTCTGTTCATGATGCAAATTACTTATTCCATGGCTGATTTTTAGACTCTTTAAGCTGGTTGTAAAAACTTTTATTAATGAATATTGTGCTTTCTTGAGAGTTAGCTGGCGGCCCGTTAAGAGGTTAATTACCTTAACTCGGGTGTACATTTTTATAGACTGTTCTCTAATTTACTTGAATTCATAGGGTTCTCGCACTAAGCCGGGTTCCTGGCTTGCTGATGGCTGAACATCCGCCTAAGCTGTGAACCATGTCAAGATCGCATACGAAGAGGGAGATGGAGACTGAATTCCTATGTTGCACTCGCCAGCACTTATGAGGTGACATTTATGCTTTATTTCATTTTTTGGGGCCGGGCCGGCAGTGTGCCCGTTTATTGAAAATTGCCTAGAAGCCATGGGACCACGTGTCCAGACTGTTTACCGGGAAGTTGAGCTGTGATCATGACTCTGAACACTATAACTTAAATTTCATAAACCTTTTTTTTATAACTCAGTTACATAACACTATATGCAATGGCTGTAAGTGCGTGCTGCACTGCGGGAGCGCGCCAGAGAGATTTTAATCTTGTACCATTTTATTGTTGCATCTCATTTTCATTTTACTCCTTACAAAATTTAATTATTGCTTGGTAGATCTGTTCCGGCTGGAACAGCTGTGTATAAATTTTAATTTGACTTTGGGTTTCACATTTAAGGGCTGGGGATTTTTCTGGGGTTACAAAATGGGACTTAGTTTTTCTGTCACGCTGGTGCAACTTCTGACAGGTTGAATGCCTGTCAACTTTTGTCAACTACATGTGGGCGCGCTCCCACAGAGGCCAGAGCACAACCACCTTATTGTATTCTTTTCCTTTAATTATTTTATATAGTTATTTGAGGGTAATAGAAATAATTTACTAATGTAATGGAAATATTTTAGCTGATTTTGCCCCTTGCACAAGGGCTAAACTGATTGTTTTCTTAACTGGCAAACACATATGGGTTGACTTCCCACTTATAGCATTTGCTGTTTAATTTTTGACTATAAAACATGTATTCATCATTTTATTTTTTGAGTAAATTATATATTGTCAAAATCTTCTGAAATAGTAATGACTCAAGCAATTAATTTCTGTTTATTAATGTACATAAAGATTTGATTCCTTTTGGAATTTTTTTTTTGAAGTCAAATAACCGTCTAGAGTTTTATAAACACTGTCTGAAAGTAGGTGACGTAGTTTGTCAGTTTCAATTAATGATGTGAAAGGAACTTAAGGTTCACACGCTCAACATGGGTCATTGAGCAATGGAATGCTAGATAAAGGGGTGGTTCGGTTATTTATGTCTCATGAATTATTATCATTCTTCCTGGGGTTTTGGCTTATGTTATTCTACTGAACGGGTTGCCGAAGGGCGTATATTTTATCACTGCTGAAGTATAAGATTGTAGTTACTCTACCTGTTAGGTGGGTGCATTCCAGGGGTGTGCGTGTTAAAAATTAATGTAATTGTGAGTTGGTGTACCTTATGTTCTGTGTGTGTTGTTATGTGTCTAGCTAGCCACGAGATGGAAGAAAATTTATAATTATATATACATGGGTGTTCATTGATTTATATATATATATATATATTTGTTGTGCTTAATATTATACATATCGTTATGCTGAAGAATTGAAGATTTATACACACTTGTGATCGTTTATATTTACACACATTTGTTATGACTAAGATTTTACACACTTGTTATGTTTTACCATATTCATACTTGTGATCGGGCATACAAGAAGGGCATGAAATAAAATAAATTGTTATCGTTCTGTTACAGCTGAGTTTTATTGCAAGTCCCGTCATACTGGACCCAGCATAATTTTTGCTTCCCTAGGCTTCGGCCTAGTCCTAATTAACTTGTAACCTCTCTTTCAAAACCAACAAGCAAGGAGATAGAAATTTAAAAAGAAATAAAATAAATACTAAAAGCAAAGAGAGGTTACAAATGGTAGATCAGAGCTTGGTTCATTCTAGGCTTGAACCCTTGGGTCCTGGTGTGTGACGGGGCTTGCAGACTCGGAAATATTAATGCAATTGTTGTAACATGGTTGATATAGGCCCGTGTAGGCTAGTTATAAGTTGTTTAATTTGTGAGTCAGGTCGCACCACTGAGGCGGTTAATGGTGTTTAAAAATTTTGATAGCTTGTACGGCCGGGGAGTCTCAAGCGTGGCCTGGAAGTTGGAATGTTCATTAGGGTCGGTGTTTAGCGTGGTATATTGACGGGATGCGGTATGGCCCGATCGGGAATCGGTACCGGAACCGACTTGTGTCCGGTTGATGTCAAAGTATTTTTAATTCCCGATTTAGGACTTTTAGTTGATGGTTAGTTGGTTGTTGTGATTTATGTGTTGGTACGACGGGTGTGTCGAGTTGCTGTTTGCTGTTATGTGTGTGTAGTTTTGTTGTTTGTCTCTTGTCTCCTTCCGTCGTGGATGCATGGTTCAGAATAGGCCAGGTTTCCGCAGCGCTAGAGAACCCGGGGGTCTACTCAAAGGAAGGACAGTACTTGAGTTTTTCCGATTTTTGTTAATATGTTTTTGTCGGTTATGTTTGTGTTAGGTGTTTAGTGGGGATTTGTTTTAGGACTGTTTGTTTGAATTGTGCAATTCTGGCGGGGATATGCTACGAGAAATTGCCCCACCCTCTTTCAGATGTTCTCCAGAAATTTCCGGTGGTGGATGGATTTGATGAGGATCAGCTGTTGGTTTTCTTGGACCTGGTCCTGCAGGTGGCAGATTTCCCAGGGGTGTCCGATGGGGAGGTCTTGTATCTTATATACTCGTATTGCCGGAGTACGTTGGCTAATCTGGTCACCAAGGCTCTGCGTCGGGGTGACAGTGTTGATGCTTTCCATGGGGAGGTGTTGAACTTCTTCCTACCCCTTCGACGACGTTTCAAGCTTGAGTTGGAAAGATTCTATCGCCCACAGGCCTACGGAGAGGCGTTAGGAGACTTCGTGCGCGATATACGGAAAGCGGCCCGGGTGTTAAGATTGGGGTTACCGGAGACGGAAGTTATCCAAGCAATTCTGCAAGGACTGACTCCCCAGGAGAGATCTCGTTTGGCATTCGCAGATCGTCCACGTTGTTTTGCGGACCTTGAGCGACTGTGTGTGCTTTCAGGAACGGTCAAGGAGGTTGACGAGTCCCGGGGAAAAGAGGCTATCGATGTCCAATACTCCAGCGGTTCATCAGGAAGAGCCAAAAGGGACAAACATGGTGGTTGGAGGAGAACCCAAGAGACGCTTAGAAAGCCAGAATATTCCGGAAGTGATGGAGGCTACAAGGGGGTGGCAAGTGTGAAGACGGCAACAACAACTGCAGCACGGAAAACAAAGAAACAGGAAATTAACAGGGGAAAAAGAAATTATGTTAGGGAACAACCATCGGCAAGTAGGGAGCCTGCAGTTAGGCGTTATTCTTATTTGCAGAAAAGTGAGAGAGTAAAAGTTCCAGAGGAAGTACAAGGGCCTAATAGAGTAGTAGATGAAGAAAAGGAAGCGGAAGTAGAAGAGCGGAATGACTTCGTGGGAACAATACAAGAGGATAAGAACGCGTTAGTTAATACTGAATTACCGGACTCAAAGAGGACGTCATGGTTGAATCCAGAGGCCGCAGAATTTGTTCCGGTATTTACATCTCGGTTCGTGAGGGATCCAGATCCGGTAATATCGTCATCGTCTACGCAGGAATATGAGAAGTCATTTGAGAGTGTCGCTTTACCATCGCCAGTAGAAATTAATTCAGTCATTGCACATGAGCCTGGACGGCTGGATTCCAGGGTGGAAGAGGTTGAGGACGTTGTGGTTGCTGAAAGTGGTCAAAGAGTGGAATCGACAGAAGAGTCAGAAGAGCGGTCTGCAGATGCTGCGCAGGTGAGTATAGTTGTAGGTGTTAGGGAGACTGTAGAGTCTGAAGTTGCAGATGGACACAGGGATGTCCGGGCTGCGAGTGTTTCTGAGGTTGTGGATGGACAAGGGGATGTGCATGCCGCAAGTGAGGTAGAAGTTGAGGAGAAATTTGGTGGCAGCGTTGTAGAGTTTGTGAGTGAGAGTGATGTAGTGTGTGAAGATGTGCAGACGCCTTCTGTAAGTAGTGTTGAGGATTCCGAGGAACGGGAGGAAGTTTCAGGTGGACCAGGTGAGCAACTAGAGGAGGACGAGGATGTGCAATGTTCAGATGGTGGTAGTGGCGATGATGTTGATGATAAATGTGTTAGTGAAAATGAGATTGGAGAAGAGGTTAGTGAAGAAGGTTGTGAAGCGGCTGGCGATGAGTGTCATGAAGAAATTGGTGAGGAGCTGAGGGAAGATGCGGTTGAAGAGGGATCAGAGGAGCAACGGGAAGATGCTGAGGAGGTGCAGTGTCAGGAAGTCGATTTGGATTATGTGGACGAAGGAGGGGAAATTGTAGAAAAGGAAGAAATTGTAGCAGAGGAGTTAGACGACGAGCATAATCCAAAGCGGAGTGGAAGTAGTGAGGTAAGTTGCCTTGATTCTGATCCCGAAGGAACCAGTCAGTACAGCTCAACACGAGATAATTTCTTAGAGAGTGGTGTCCGAAAGGAGCGAATACCTAAAGTGCGTCAGAGAAAGGTAAGAAGCAGAGGTTAACGGGTAGCGGGTAGATGTTCCCCACACTCCCAGTGGTGTTCATCTATTTCAGGGTTGCGCCCCTGCCCACGCGAGCCTTGGTTTCCTCCATTCATCCTTATTTCGGAGGGAACCAGGTCCTTACCCTTAGTCCTAACTATTGACTCTTTAATGATCCTTGCCCCGTTTCATCTTCCCGATTTTCCTACCCCTGCCCTTAGTAAAAAAAAAAAAAAAAAAAAATCTATTGATAAGGAAGTGAGTATATTGTGGTCCTCGAGATGGTCGTGGTCTTTGAGATCGTCAGTTTCCCCTGTTTAAAGGTTAGATGGAGTGATGGTGTGCTGTTGTTGGTTGTTGATAGTTCTTGAGGTTGATGTTGTTCATGATAGGGTCCGTGCCATGCCGCATTCTCCGGTTTTCCTGGTGTTATTTTGTTGAGAGAGAAAGTCGTGTAGTAGGTGCCGTAGGAAAGTAAACCCCCTCTAGTTATGTGGTATTCTCATGAGTAAATGATGGGATTAATGTTCGTGTGCCCTTGGTGCGGTCCTCTCTGTCTGGCCAAGCGGGGCCGTCCGCCCTTGTGTAGGGAAGTGGGCCAGCCATATAGCAAGGTTGGAGAGGCCTTGTAGGTGCATGTGGCTGGTCGGTCCAGAGATGGACGAGAAGTTGTACGGTCGCTCACATATCAAGGTGTGAGATGCCTTGTTGAGTCGTAGGACGAATATGTGAGTGGGACCGGTGGGAGTGGGTGATGGTCACCGGAGAGGGTGACGTGTTGGGGCGGTCTCGTGGGGTTGGCATGGCGGAGGGGGTCGTATGGGGATTGGTGGTGTTCCTGGGATCAAGTGCCACCGGGCCAACTCACTCACGATGTCCACTGGAGTTTTCAGATGGGAGTACACTGCAGGGTACCTTCCCTAGTTTTTGGGGGCAACCGGGTTGCCCTTTCGGGGTGGGGGTGTGCCGGTTTGATGCCGGCGGTTACAAAATTCTAGAAAGGTTTCGTAATTGTAACATAACGTGAGCCGAGGCAGCGTGGGCGAACTTTGGTCCGCGGTATGAGGGGAGCGGCACTGTGTGCGGTTGCGCGCGCAACTCGGCTATGTACAAGGACTATTGTGTGCCGCGGTGACCAGTCCACGCTTGGCCTCGCTCAGAGAATTGTCCCGTCTCCGCTCTACGTATTGTTCGACGAAGTTTGCTGTTCCTACATGCTTGGCTAGACGTAAATTGACTCCCGGTAAGTTTGTCTTGTATTTATTTGTCTTATAAATAATGATACATGTATGGATAATTAATAACTATATGCAAATGCATAAAATACGTAATGATGTGTGTGTGCGACCCGACAAAGTTATGTAAGAGAAACTCATTCTGTACTGTTGTACGTAACGCCCTGTATATAGTCCATGCTTTATTATTTTCTGTAATAGTGCGAGTAGTTTTTCAAGAGTCATTGTCATGGTAAAAGTGCTCTACATTAAAAATTAATGACTAAAAACTTGGTGCGCTGTCAGGTCGTGAACGGTGTCTGTGCATGTTGTAAACGGCCACAGAGTTTGTTAATTAACTTCACAAATAGAGAATGAAGTGTGAGAGCTTCTATGTATGAAACTTAATTGAAGGTAAAACATTCTCAATGCTGTGAGTGACTTGCTGTTAAATTTCTTTTGGTCAAATAATGATTACTGCTCTCCACGTGGCCGGTTTAACCTGCAAAATTTTGTCGAAGCATGTTGACTGAGTACAGTTCACCTTATATTTAGCCACAATTTAATAAGTTCTGTTCATGATGCAAATTACTTATTCCATGGCTGATTTTTAGACTCTTTAAGCTGGTTGTAAAAACTTTTATTAATGAATATTGTGCTTTCTTGAGAGTTAGCTGGCGGCCCGTTAAGAGGTTAATTACCTTAACTCGGGTGTACATTTTTATAGACTGTTCTCTAATTTACTTGAATTCATAGGGTTCTCGCACTAAGCCGGGTTCCTGGCTTGCTGATGGCTGAACATCCGCCTAAGCTGTGAACCATGTCAAGATCGCATACGAAGAGGGAGATGGAGACTGAATTCCTATGTTGCACTCGCCAGCACTTATGAGGTGACATTTATGCTTTATTTCATTTTTTGGGGCCGGGCCGGCAGTGTGCCCGTTTATTGAAAATTGCCTAGAAGCCATGGGACCACGTGTCCAGACTGTTTACCGGGAAGTTGAGCTGTGATCATGACTCTGAACACTATAACTTAAATTTCATAAACCTTTTTTTTATAACTCAGTTACATAACACTATATGCAATGGCTGTAAGTGCGTGCTGCACTGCGGGAGCGCGCCAGAGAGATTTTAATCTTGTACCATTTTATTGTTGCATCTCATTTTCATTTTACTCCTTACAAAATTTAATTATTGCTTGGTAGATCTGTTCCGGCTGGAACAGCTGTGTATAAATTTTAATTTGACTTTGGGTTTCACATTTAAGGGCTGGGGATTTTTCTGGGGTTACAAAATGGGACTTAGTTTTTCTGTCACGCTGGTGCAACTTCTGACAGGTTGAATGCCTGTCAACTTTTGTCAACTACATGTGGGCGCGCTCCCACAGAGGCCAGAGCACAACCACCTTATTGTATTCTTTTCCTTTAATTATTTTATATAGTTATTTGAGGGTAATAGAAATAATTTACTAATGTAATGGAAATATTTTAGCTGATTTTGCCCCTTGCACAAGGGCTAAACTGATTGTTTTCTTAACTGGCAAACACATATGGGTTGACTTCCCACTTATAGCATTTGCTGTTTAATTTTTGACTATAAAACATGTATTCATCATTTTATTTTTTGAGTAAATTATATATTGTCAAAATCTTCTGAAATAGTAATGACTCAAGCAATTAATTTCTGTTTATTAATGTACATAAAGATTTGATTCCTTTTGGAATTTTTTTTTTGAAGTCAAATAACCGTCTAGAGTTTTATAAACACTGTCTGAAAGTAGGTGACGTAGTTTGTCAGTTTCAATTAATGATGTGAAAGGAACTTAAGGTTCACACGCTCAACATGGGTCATTGAGCAATGGAATGCTAGATAAAGGGGTGGTTCGGTTATTTATGTCTCATGAATTATTATCATTCTTCCTGGGGTTTTGGCTTATGTTATTCTACTGAACGGGTTGCCGAAGGGCGTATATTTTATCACTGCTGAAGTATAAGATTGTAGTTACTCTACCTGTTAGGTGGGTGCATTCCAGGGGCGTGCGTGTTAAAAATTAATGTAATTGTGAGTTGGTGTACCTTATGTTCTGTGTGTGTTGTTATGTGTCTAGCTAGCCACGAGATGGAAGAAAATTTATAATTATATATACATGGGTGTTCATTGATTTATATATATATATATATATATATATATATATTTGTTGTGCTTAATATTATACATATCGTTATGCTGAAGAATTGAAGATTTATACACACTTGTGATCGTTTATATTTACACACATTTGTTATGACTAAGATTTTACACACTTGTTATGTTTTACCATATTCATACTTGTGATCGGGCATACAAGAAGGGCATGAAATAAAATAAATTGTTATCGTTCTGTTACAGCTGAGTTTTATTGCAAGTCCCGTCATACTGGACCCAGCATAATTTTTGCTTCCCTAGGCTTCGGCCTAGTCCTAATTAACTTGTAACCTCTCTTTCAAAACCAACAAGCAAGGAGATAGAAATTTAAAAAGAAATAAAATAAATACTAAAAGCAAAGAGAGGTTACAAATGGTAGATCAGAGCTTGGTTCATTCTAGGCTTGAACCCTTGGGTCCTGGTGTGTGACGGGGCTTGCAGACTCGGAAATATTAATGCAATTGTTGTAACATGGTTGATATAGGCCCGTGTAGGCTAGTTATAAGTTGTTTAATTTGTGAGTCAGGTCGCACCACTGAGGCGGTTAATGGTGTTTAAAAATTTTAATAGCTTGTACGGCCGGGGAGTCTCAAGCGTGGCCTGGAAGTTGGAATGTTCATTAGGGTCGGTGTTTAGCGTGGTATATTGACGGGATGCGGTATGGCCCGATCGGGAATCGGTACCGGAACCGACTTGTGTCCGGTTGATGTCAAAGTATTTTTAATTCCCGATTTAGGACTTTTAGTTGATGGTTAGTTGGTTGTTGTGATTTATGTGTTGGTACGACGGGTGTGTCGAGTTGCTGTTTGCTGTTATGTGTGTGTAGTTTTGTTGTTTGTCTCTTGTCTCCTTCCGTCGTGGATGCATGGTTCAGAATAGGCCAGGTTTCCGCAGCGCTAGAGAACCCGGGGGTCTACTCAAAGGAAGGACAGTACTTGAGTTTTTCCGATTTTTGTTAATATGTTTTTGTCGGTTATGTTTGTGTTAGGTGTTTAGTGGGGATTTGTTTTAGGACTGTTTGTTTGAATTGTGCAATTCTGGCGGGGATATGCTACGAGAAATTGCCCCACCCTCTTTCAGATGTTCTCCAGAAATTTCCGGTGGTGGATGGATTTGATGAGGATCAGCTGTTGGTTTTCTTGGACCTGGTCCTGCAGGTGGCAGATTTCCCAGGGGTGTCCGATGGGGAGGTCTTGTATCTTATATACTCGTATTGCCGGAGTACGTTGGCTAATCTGGTCACCAAGGCTCTGCGTCGGGGTGACAGTGTTGATGCTTTCCATGGGGAGGTGTTGAACTTCTTCCTACCCCTTCGACGACGTTTCAAGCTTGAGTTGGAAAGATTCTATCGCCCACAGGCCTACGGAGAGGCGTTAGGAGACTTCGTGCGCGATATACGGAAAGCGGCCCGGGTGTTAAGATTGGGGTTACCGGAGACGGAAGTTATCCAAGCAATTCTGCAAGGACTGACTCCCCAGGAGAGATCTCGTTTGGCATTCGCAGATCGTCCACGTTGTTTTGCGGACCTTGAGCGACTGTGTGTGCTTTCAGGAACGGTCAAGGAGGTTGACGAGTCCCGGGGAAAAGAGGCTATCGATGTCCAATACTCCAGCGGTTCATCAGGAAGAGCCAAAAGGGACAAACATGGTGGTTGGAGGAGAACCCAAGAGACGCTTAGAAAGCCAGAATATTCCGGAAGTGATGGAGGCTACAAGGGGGTGGCAAGTGTGAAGACGGCAACAACAACTGCAGCACGGAAAACAAAGAAACAGGAAATTAACAGGGGAAAAAGAAATTATGTTAGGGAACAACCATCGGCAAGTAGGGAGCCTGCAGTTAGGCGTTATTCTTATTTGCAGAAAAGTGAGAGAGTAAAAGTTCCAGAGGAAGTACAAGGGCCTAATAGAGTAGTAGATGAAGAAAAGGAAGCGGAAGTAGAAGAGCGGAATGACTTCGTGGGAACAATACAAGAGGATAAGAACGCGTTAGTTAATACTGAATTACCGGACTCAAAGAGGACGTCATGGTTGAATCCAGAGGCCGCAGAATTTGTTCCGGTATTTACATCTCGGTTCGTGAGGGATCCAGATCCGGTAATATCGTCATCGTCTACGCAGGAATATGAGAAGTCATTTGAGAGTGTCGCTTTACCATCGCCAGTAGAAATTAATTCAGTCATTGCACATGAGCCTGGACGGCTGGATTCCAGGGTGGAAGAGGTTGAGGACGTTGTGGTTGCTGAAAGTGGTCAAAGAGTGGAATCGACAGAAGAGTCAGAAGAGCGGTCTGCAGATGCTGCGCAGGTGAGTATAGTTGTAGGTGTTAGGGAGACTGTAGAGTCTGAAGTTGCAGATGGACACAGGGATGTCCGGGCTGCGAGTGTTTCTGAGGTTGTGGATGGACAAGGGGATGTGCATGCCGCAAGTGAGGTAGAAGTTGAGGAGAAATTTGGTGGCAGCGTTGTAGAGTTTGTGAGTGAGAGTGATGTAGTGTGTGAAGATGTGCAGACGCCTTCTGTAAGTAGTGTTGAGGATTCCGAGGAACGGGAGGAAGTTTCAGGTGGACCAGGTGAGCAACTAGAGGAGGACGAGGATGTGCAATGTTCAGATGGTGGTAGTGGCGATGATGTTGATGATAAATGTGTTAGTGAAAATGAGATTGGAGAAGAGGTTAGTGAAGAAGGTTGTGAAGCGGCTGGCGATGAGTGTCATGAAGAAATTGGTGAGGAGCTGAGGGAAGATGCGGTTGAAGAGGGATCAGAGGAGCAACGGGAAGATGCTGAGGAGGTGCAGTGTCAGGAAGTCGATTTGGATTATGTGGACGAAGGAGGGGAAATTGTAGAAAAGGAAGAAATTGTAGCAGAGGAGTTAGACGACGAGCATAATCCAAAGCGGAGTGGAAGTAGTGAGGTAAGTTGCCTTGATTCTGATCCCGAAGGAACCAGTCAGTACAGCTCAACACGAGATAATTTCTTAGAGAGTGGTGTCCGAAAGGAGCGAATACCTAAAGTGCGTCAGAGAAAGGTAAGAAGCAGAGGTTAACGGGTAGCGGGTAGATGTTCCCCACACTCCCAGTGGTGTTCATCTATTTCAGGGTTGCGCCCCTGCCCACGCGAGCCTTGGTTTCCTCCATTCATCCTTATTTCGGAGGGAACCAGGTCCTTACCCTTAGTCCTAACTATTGACTCTTTAATGATCCTTGCCCCGTTTCATCTTCCCGATTTTCCTACCCCTGCCCTTAGTAAAAAAAAAAAAAAAAAAATCTATTGATAAGGAAGTGAGTATATTGTGGTCCTCGAGATGGTCGTGGTCTTTGAGATCGTCAGTTTCCCCTGTTTAAAGGTTAGATGGAGTGATGGTGTGCTGTTGTTGGTTGTTGATAGTTCTTGAGGTTGATGTTGTTCATGATAGGGTCCGTGCCATGCCGCATTCTCCGGTTTTCCTGGTGTTATTTTGTTGAGAGAGAAAGTCGTGTAGTAGGTGCCGTAGGAAAGTAAACCCCCTCTAGTTATGTGGTATTCTCATGAGTAAATGATGGGATTAATGTTCGTGTGCCCTTGGTGCGGTCCTCTCTGTCTGGCCAAGCGGGGCCGTCCGCCCTTGTGTAGGGAAGTGGGCCAGCCATATAGCAAGGTTGGAGAGGCCTTGTAGGTGCATGTGGCTGGTCGGTCCAGAGATGGACGAGAAGTTGTACGGTCGCTCACATATCAAGGTGTGAGATGCCTTGTTGAGTCGTAGGACGAATATGTGAGTGGGACCGGTGGGAGTGGGTGATGGTCACCGGAGAGGGTGACGTGTTGGGGCGGTCTCGTGGGGTTGGCATGGCGGAGGGGGTCGTATGGGGATTGGTGGTGTTCCTGGGATCAAGTGCCACCGGGCCAACTCACTCACGATGTCCACTGGAGTTTTCAGATGGGAGTACACTGCAGGGTACCTTCCCTAGTTTTTGGGGGCAACCGGGTTGCCCTTTCGGGGTGGGGGTGTGCCGGTTTGATGCCGGCGGTTACAAAATTCTAGAAAGGTTTCGTAATTGTAACATAACGTGAGCCGAGGCAGCGTGGGCGAACTTTGGTCCGCGGTATGAGGGGAGCGGCACTGTGTGCGGTTGCGCGCGCAACTCGGCTATGTACAAGGACTATTGTGTGCCGCGGTGACCAGTCCACGCTTGGCCTCGCTCAGAGAATTGTCCCGTCTCCGCTCTACGTATTGTTCGACGAAGTTTGCTGTTCCTACATGCTTGGCTAGACGTAAATTGACTCCCGGTAAGTTTGTCTTGTATTTATTTGTCTTATAAATAATGATACATGTATGGATAATTAATAACTATATGCAAATGCATAAAATACGTAATGATGTGTGTGTGCGACCCGACAAAGTTATGTAAGAGAAACTCATTCTGTACTGTTGTACGTAACGCCCTGTATATAGTCCATGCTTTATTATTTTCTGTAATAGTGCGAGTAGTTTTTCAAGAGTCATTGTCATGGTAAAAGTGCTCTACATTAAAAATTAATGACTAAAAACTTGGTGCGCTGTCAGGTCGTGAACGGTGTCTGTGCATGTTGTAAACGGCCACAGAGTTTGTTAATTAACTTCACAAATAGAGAATGAAGTGTGAGAGCTTCTATGTATGAAACTTAATTGAAGGTAAAACATTCTCAATGCTGTGAGTGACTTGCTGTTAAATTTTTTTTGGTCAAATAATGATTACTGCTCTCCACGTGGCCGGTTTAACCTGCAAAATTTTGTCGAAGCATGTTGACTGAGTACAGTTCACCTTATATTTAGCCACAATTTAATAAGTTCTGTTCATGATGCAAATTACTTATTCCATGGCTGATTTTTAGACTCTTTAAGCTGGTTGTAAAAACTTTTATTAATGAATATTGTGCTTTCTTGAGAGTTAGCTGGCGGCCCGTTAAGAGGTTAATTACCTTAACTCGGGTGTACATTTTTATAGACTGTTCTCTAATTTACTTGAATTCATAGGGTTCTCGCACTAAGCCGGGTTCCTGGCTTGCTGATGGCTGAACATCCGCCTAAGCTGTGAACCATGTCAAGATCGCATACGAAGAGGGAGATGGAGACTGAATTCCTATGTTGCACTCGCCAGCACTTATGAGGTGACATTTATGCTTTATTTCATTTTTTGGGGCCGGGCCGGCAGTGTGCCCGTTTATTGAAAATTGCCTAGAAGCCATGGGACCACGTGTCCAGACTGTTTACCGGGAAGTTGAGCTGTGATCATGACTCTGAACACTATAACTTAAATTTCATAAACCTTTTTTTTATAACTCAGTTACATAACACTATATGCAATGGCTGTAAGTGCGTGCTGCACTGCGGGAGCGCGCCAGAGAGATTTTAATCTTGTACCATTTTATTGTTGCATCTCATTTTCATTTTACTCCTTACAAAATTTAATTATTGCTTGGTAGATCTGTTCCGGCTGGAACAGCTGTGTATAAATTTTAATTTGACTTTGGGTTTCACATTTAAGGGCTGGGGATTTTTCTGGGGTTACAAAATGGGACTTAGTTTTTCTGTCACGCTGGTGCAACTTCTGACAGGTTGAATGCCTGTCAACTTTTGTCAACTACATGTGGGCGCGCTCCCACAGAGGCCAGAGCACAACCACCTTATTGTATTCTTTTCCTTTAATTATTTTATATAGTTATTTGAGGCTAATAGAAATAATTTACTAATGTAATGGAAATATTTTAGCTGATTTTGCCCCTTGCACAAGGGCTAAACTGATTGTTTTCTTAACTGGCAAACACATATGGGTTGACTTCCCACTTATAGCATTTGCTGTTTAATTTTTGACTATAAAACATGTATTCATCATTTTATTTTTTGAGTAAATTATATATTGTCAAAATCTTCTGAAATAGTAATGACTCAAGCAATTAATTTCTGTTTATTAATGTACATAAAGATTTGATTCCTTTTGGAATTTTTTTTTTGAAGTCAAATAACCGTCTAGAGTTTTATAAACACTGTCTGAAAGTAGGTGACGTAGTTTGTCAGTTTCAATTAATGATGTGAAAGGAACTTAAGGTTCACACGCTCAACATGGGTCATTGAGCAATGGAATGCTAGATAAAGGGGTGGTCCGGTTATTTATGTCTCATGAATTATTATCATTCTTCCTGGGGTTTTGGCTTATGTTATTCTACTGAACGGGTTGCCGAAGGGCGTATATTTTATCACTGCTGAAGTATAAGATTGTAGTTACTCTACCTGTTAGGTGGGTGCATTCCAGGGGCGTGCGTGTTAAAAATTAATGTAATTGTGAGTTGGTGTACCTTATGTTCTGTGTTTGTTGTTATGTGTCTAGCTAGCCACGAGATGGAACAAAATTTATAATTATATATACATGGGTGTTCATTGATTTATATATATATATTTGTTGTGCTTAATATTATACATATCGTTATGCTGAAGAATTGAAGATTTATACACACTTGTGATCGTTTATATTTACACACATTTGTTATGACTAAGATTTTACACACTTGTTATGTTTTACCATATTCATACTTGTGATCGGGCATACAAGAAGGGCATGAAATAAAATAAATTGTTATCGTTCTGTTACAGCTGAGTTTTATTGCAAGTCCCGTCATACTGGACCCAGCATAATTTTTGCTTCCCTAGGCTTCGGCCTAGTCCTAATTAACTTGTAACCTCTCTTTCAAAATCAACAAGCAAGGAGATAGAAATTTAAAAAGAAATAAAATAAATACTAAAAGCAAAGAGAGGTTACAGATTGACGGTCACTACGAATTTAAGGAGTAAATATTTTATTAAAAGGAGCAGTTTGTTATTAAGAAACTGGTTTAGATCAGTGGATTTTTATTTAAGTGACACAGTTAGGAGAAGAGTCGTAGCAAAAACAAAGTATTTAAGAATGGATTTAAATTTTTGTACCGTAGGATTTTTAAGAAACATTTAATTTTGAGAGATGATAACTGTAAAAAATTATATTAATTTGAGTTACAAAAAATCTTTGGAGATGTGATGTAATTTACAAACGAAAGTGTGTAAGACAAGATACTTAATTTTAAGTGATAAATTCTTTTGAAGAAAGACTTTAGAGAGACAAAATATGTCAAGTATTATACTTCTGAAAGACTAAAGTACGTTAAGAACAAGCCCAATTTTACGTGTAAATTTTTAATCGAAATATGACAATGGAGTTACGTAAACAGAAATTCGCTCAGAATTATTAAGAGTTTTTGAGGATTCTTCATTCTTCCTTTATTTATTTTGTAGTCTTTGTTAAACATTGTAGACCTCACCTCTTCGACAAATGCCTCATCCTGCCACCCTCTCAATCTCGGCTGTGGTTCCAAGTCATCATCATCATCATCATCATCATCATCATCATCATCATCATCATCATCATCATCATCATCATCATCATCATCATCATCATCATCATCATCATCATCATCTTCGCAACACGGCATAGGCAAGGTGCTGTCCGTTCCGCCTTCATAGATCCTTCAGCCATCTCTTCCTGGGACTACTCACACCCGTGCGTCTTATAGGTTTATATTTCCAACACTTGTTTGGCCAGTCTGGAATATGACATTCTTTCTAAGTCAGAACTGAAACTAGTTCAAGGAAACATTTTCGGAAATCGGATGGCAGCTTGCCACAAGGGCAGCACTGATGCTGGGCCCATGCCCGTTTGATGCCTAGAGAAATCGGACCTCCCATTAGTCAAGTGTGACAGTTTAAATAATACAAAAAACCTTACGCCTTAGAGGATACTTCGAGTTCTTTCCGCCGTTGTTTGTAACGATGATCCCAAGTATGTTGCCCTGTTTGTTGTACTTTTCGCCGGTCGGTCGGTGTAAACCTTTTCAAATGTTAATTAAAAAACTACTTCATATATTGTTTATGACACATTAATGTGCAGTAAACTGTAGAAGTAGGTTTTGGTACGGGCGATTTGAGCAGCAATAACTCGATCCAACCTTCGACGCTAACAAATACTCTGAATATTCTCTCGCCTTCCGAGCGTCTTCATGCGTTTCAAATCCATTTTCGTTCGCCATTTGCAAAATCAGAACAATAGTGGTACATTTGAAAAGGTTCCTATTTTGAAATACAAGCACCGATCGACTTGAATTTATGTAACAGCTTTAAGTTGTTAGGTGTTAGCATTGACAGGGCGTTGAGCTCAAGGAAAACGTGGAACGATTCCTCCCAAAACTCAGTTCAACTTTTATTTTGAATGTTCATCCTCTTCATTCACAGCACTTAACGAATATTAGTTGCTAAACTTTCACTTGTGAAATTTACTTTGTTTTTTCCCGTACGCGTTTCGGCGTGATGTTCGCCTTCCTCAGCGAGGTGTGATTCAGAATGTCCGGAACTTGTAAGAAAAAACAAAACAAGTTAGAAAAAACCGTTACAAGTTCCGGACATTCTGTATCACACCTCGTTATCCCATCACTTTCCCAGTAGTAGTCCTCTACCTCCCCAACTTTCTTGCAGTACTCTACCCAGTCACTTTCAGTTACCGACATTATTGCTTGCTCAGTTATTTCAATAAATTCCGTAAAATTAAGACTTCCATGACTGTTGCAATTTCGTATGTAGTTATTAACTTTTCCCCAAGCAAGTTCAATAGGATTGAGGTCGCACATTTAGGGAGGAAGCCGTACAACAGTGTGACTCTTGCTTGATAAAAACTGTCCAATCTTGTACTGCTTTTCTCTGGGCCTATGGAGTTCTATACTTTGAAAAAGATGTTCCTTTCTCATACGTTCATCGCAGTTAATACCCTTATTTCTCAGAAATTGTATCATATCGAGTTTCGTAGAATATTTTATCGGAATCTTTTCAGCTAAAACAGAATGATACGGCGCATTGTCCATAACTATTGCTGATTCCGGCGGAATATTTGGCAATAACTTATTGTCAACCCATTTATTTTTTAAATTTTCATAGTTCATCTGCCCATGATAGTCACCACTAGTACTTCCAAGTTTATACAAAAGTTTAGCACCTGGAATAAAGCTATTTTTACTTCCCGCATGTAAAATCACTAATCTGTTACCCGCACTGTAATTCTGTAACACACCAGAAACCTCATTTGGCTGCCAACATTTATCTACAGTTATATTACTGTCAACCCATGTTTCATCTAAAAAAAATATGTTTCTCCCAGATTCCCGAAAGCTTTTAATTTGCACAAGGTAGTTGTAACGCATCATTACAATTTCTGGTTTTTCAATTAACACTTTTCTTTTACTTCTATATTTCTTCCATTTGAATCCCACACTTTTAAGCACTTGCGTTAATGATTTAGCGCCCCATGGAAAATGGATTCTTTCTTTCACGATAGGTAGGAGTTTTTTAACAGTAGGCACAACCTTAAGACTTTTTATAAAAATCTTAGAACAATATTTCTTACTACACATTTATCGAAATCATCAAGAAAAAGTTTCCTTTTCTCACATGTTTCACGTTTTTTCCCCGGTGTGGAGAGTTTTCCATCTGGACTACATTTTCTTTGCTTCCTCAAGTATTTAATGAAGCTTTCCGATTTATCACAGTAATACGCAGCTCGTTTCGCTGCTTGATTAAGTGGGTGTGTCAGCGAATTTTGTAGTTTTTCTTCATCACATTTTTCAATTATATTACTAATTATTTCGCGACCTTGACTATGAACAACGAAACTTTTTTTCTTTCTTTCGATGATCCTTGAAGAGAAATTGTAAACAGCAGTTACAAATAAACAAATAACAGAATAATTCACTCACTAACAGAAAGTAACTAAAAGTACATAATCCTACACGATAGTTCACAAATTCGTATTTTTAATGTTACTATAACACAACTACTTAAAAACGACTAAGTTGTAAACACAATGCCAATAATATGTAGTCTTTAAACGCACTTACTACCGTAACGGTAAAAAGCGGACTGCAATAATAGGCTATTACAAACTGGTAGTCTGCCTTTGTGATGAATGCCAGTTTGCACTGCGAACAGGGCTGATGAATCATTGGCCTCGACAAACAAACAATACCACACACACACACACACACACACACACACACACACACACACACACACACACACACACACACACACACACACACACACACACACACACACACACACACACACACACACACACACACACACACACACACACACACACACACACACACACACACACACACACACACACACACACACACACACACACACACACACACACACACACACACACACACACACACACGTATACTTTATCCCCTCCATCACAGGCTTGAAGTTCAGTCTAATGCAGTAATAGAGTATCACACAATTTATATCACAATAACACTTCACACACCATACTTCGACAAACACTCGATCCGCGCTAAGGAAATCGTTCACGTAACTGAACTCATAAGCCGGCTGCTATGATTTTTTGTTATAGGTAGCACACGCCTTCTAGAAATCTTCCATCCTCAGTTTTCACGCCACTTAATGCTGACGCTATTGCGCGACTCAAGTGGCCTCTTGATGAGTCTAGAACAGTGGTTCCCAAAGTGGGGTCCACCACAATGTTTAAGGGGGTCCGCGGACACTTTTAAGAAAAATAGAATCTACTGTAATTTTTTCAGATTTTTTGCTTGAAAATCTAAATTTAGGAACTTAAAACAATTAGATTCCAGTACTTTGTGTTTGTTCAAACTAATTGTAATTGTAAAAGTAATTTCAAACTAATGACTTTAATAATGTCTTTAAATCATGTCGTGTAGCAGATCTGTTTGTCAGCCTAACTGACTAGAGCGCCGCATCAACGCAGAACTGATCGCGCTGTTTTAGTCCACGTATAAGCACTGTATCTTGCTTATAAGTACTGTATCTCGCGTATAAGCACTGTATTTAAGCAAAACGTTTTTCCGTATAGCTGGTTTTACACCTAAGTAGCTGGATTTCGACACATGTGGCTGGAAAGATAGAGCCGAGGTTGGCAAAATTAAGAAATAAACTTGATGTCGAGACTGACTTAATATTGATATTATCAGACACTAAACCCAATATTGCAGAGCTAATTGTTCAAAAGCAGCTTCGTTGTTCTCATTAAACTATGTTTGATATAATTAATATTATAATTTTGCAAGTTAAGACAATTTTGATTTTAATACATTTTAATAAAAATATAAGAGTGTATCATATTTACTATTTGTTTTATTTCATAACTCAGACGGGGTCCGTAAAATTTTTAATTGGGGGGGGGGGTTCGCGGCCTGAAAAGTTTGGGAACTACTGGTCTAGAACAAACTTGAATGCGGCCTTGACTGAGGCAACACTTGCCACATTCGTAACTCTCGTAGAACGTATTCTAGGTGGTTCTATTCGTAAGAATATTTACGATACCGAATATTGCTCGTGCCAAAACACCACTGTTACTGTGTATCATACATTAGAGTATCATATTTTACCATGATAAAGTATGAATACGTTGTTTTAGTTAACCAGATAGCCTACATGTCAGAAGGTTACACCGACCAACCGATAAAAAGCAGGAACTCCCAACACGCAAATGGACATGTAGGTAAGTATGACATGGTAGACATTTATTTGTTTTGAGTTCCAAGGGAATTCTTTGTCTTGTTCTTTATGTGGCATGGAATGTCGTCTCTCTCTCTTCTGCGAAACGAGGAATTTTTCTATTATACTGTAAAGAATGCATGTTTGCTGGCGCTGTACCTTGGATTCCGAGCAGATCACTGACATTTTTCTGACTGATGGCAGGTTAATATCAATGGTCGCATCGCATTCTTAACTATCATCGTTTAAAGGGTCAAAGATATGCACATCAAAATATGCTGATGACTGAAGTCTTGTAATGACAGTAGTTTGAGTTTTTGTACGAGTATTTATAGATTTGAGAAGGATATTCTAAGCGACTAACAACTAAGCTAAGCAACTATTTATACTTGTAGGCTAGATTGGGTTGTAAACACACACACGCGCGCGCGCGCGCGATGCTCTTAGATTTTTGCCGATGTGATATGTCTTTTTCCGGGGTTGAGTTTCGCGTAGTGTTCGTTGTTTTTGGGTAACTTTTCGGCAGTTCCAGATGTGGGGCATCCTCAGGCAGGGTCCTCTTCAATGACTTACGATGCAATGAGGATATCTCTCTTGCGGACATTTTGGACGGAGAAGTCTCCCTAAGGACGTGGAGATGGATCTGCGGAAACGTTCAGGAAAACAGGAAAAGGAACTCGAGACTCAATCTGGAAAAAAATATATACAAAAATACAATCTGGAGACTCAGTCATGTACAGATGCATACATATATCCATATATCTATATGTACATATACATATATCAATACATATATCCAATATGTTAGATTTGTACTTATTGTAAATGAGTATAAATGCTCAATTAGTCTCCGCAATATTCTGAGTTGTATGTTATATATATATATTTATTTATAAACGTTGATAGTTGTCAAGATGGCATTAGTATTAAAACGGTCTCACCAAATTCAAAGATGTAGTACTCCATTTTAGGATATTATTTTTATCTTTCCTTCTTCAGGTTGGTCGAATATAGGCTATATTGTTCGTTAGTTTACTGATATCTCCTATAACTTTACTTGTCTTTTTACTATAATTTTCTTCTCTAATATTTTTTGGATTGGCAACTGATTTGGTTTGTTCTTTTTGGATTGAACGCCCACACTAGAAGAAAAAAAAATTTTTTTCCTTGTAAAACCAGCTTTAGATTCATTTATAAGAGGTCTTGGTTTGTTTGGTGTATTTTCGGTCTCAGGGCTGTTTTATCCGCCTCCAGTAAATACAAGTTTTTATTATAACCTTACTTTTCCTGATCATTTTTACATAATCCCGTTTATGTTTTTATTTCACTTAATTTTGTATTGTCACTCACACTAATGAAGTCGATTTTATTGTTATATGGTCACTTTATATAAAATACATGCCATTCTTACCTTTTGGCCATACTAGGTTCCTAACACTTTATATTTTTATAATTGTTTACAGTGTGTCGTTTGCACTGTTTCATTATTATTAGTTATCACTTTTCTATTCACTTATCTCACCTTGTATGTTTTTCGAATAAACACAATTATGAAAATAATTACCTTGTCTTTACCATAACACTATATATGAGCTAATTACAAATGCAGTCTTAGGTTAAAGACCTAGCTTGACTTTTAGGCTTGTGTTATACAAATGATTTTGCTTAACTCTAAATACATTTTTTACTTACATACTACAACATTATTATTTACCATATTATAATAAAATATACAAAATCACTTCCCTAATCTATTGGGTAATTAGTATGTCATAGTCACAGTCCAGTCTAGTCCTTTATTATGTCTGTTTGTAAGGTTATTTACTATGTTTGTTTACAAAGCTAATTCCATTTTTAATTTATTCATGCATCTGTAAGATATTTATTTTTTATTCACAGTTTATTGTTTTAGTTATTATAATTCTTCCTTATATAATTATTTTTGGTTGTTCTCATTTGATTACTCATTCTTTATTGCATTCCTGATTCAGTTACATAGTATGTATATATCTATTTGATTAGTTTTACTATAAATATAGTTTTACTATATTTTGATGACTAAATTGAGTTTCCTTTTTTGTATTATCTCGTGATGTTACAATATATATCCAATATTATATTTGATATACACTTAGAGGGACAAGGTGTATATCAAATGCCATGTGAAAATTGCGACCGATCTTATATGGGCCACTCCGGGAGAAGTATCCGTCAACGCGTCCGCGAACACGAATTGGTAGTAGCAAAACAAGAAGACAGCACATCCCGAACAAATTAGGCCAAGAAACAGGACACACTTTTGATTTCAAAAACACAAAAATCTTGGCAAGAAGTAACTATAAGAAAATCAGAGAGTACAGAGAAGGTATAGAAGTCCACCGGATGAGGGAGGGAGCAGTCAACGACAGAAATCAATGTACTAAACTAGCGACCAGGTGGAAATTCCTAACTGATAGTTAACAAATTGACAAGCAACATATGGCCACAACACACTCACCACCACACTCTAACCCTCCCACGGCAAAAATCACAAGGGAAGCGAGATATAAAACTCGCGCCGCAGTGAAATCAACATCAGAGTGTGCATATAGCTACCCAGCACGCCACCGTCGGCGACGAGCGGCGGGTAATCGAGTGCGAACGCTTTGGCCCGGCGTTCAGTCGCCGTCTACCACTCGACACTACCCAGCATGTCGACGAGGCAGTTGCCTTATTCGACACAGCCGTAGTCTCGGCGGTTGACGTGTCCTCCTGGGTGAAGCCGGGGCTCACGCCCGACTATCAGCGTATCCCCGAAGAGGTGTCTCAGCTCGCTTGCGAGAGGAATCGCCTCCGGAGACGCTGGCAGAGGACTCGTGACCCGGCTGACAAGGCTGCGTTCAACAGAGCGTCCGGCAAGTTGCGTCGCGACATGCTGGCGTTCCGTAGACGCAACTGGGAGCTAGCTGTTACACAGATGGACGGCCCTGCCGAGGACCGTAATGTCTGGCGGAGTGTCCTAACGGGAAAGCGTAAACGCCTCTCTCCGCACTGGTCGGACCCGGCGGTCAACCCCTTGGCTGCCCCCTCGAAAAGGCAGAGTTCTTGGCTGACAGTTTAGAGCGACAGTTCGCTCCCAACCCATCCAAGAACCCGGCTTTCACTGATCAATTCTGCCGCGAGGTAGAGCGCTTTCTATCGGCCGGTATCACAGTCCAACCGGAGCCCATCTCCCCGGAGAAGGTCTCTGAGAGGATTGTTCAGCTCAAGCCCCGGAAGGCGCCTGGCCCGGACGGAGTCTTGAATTCCGCCCTCCATCGCCTTCCGGAGCGAGGAACCCAGTTCCTCTCTGACCTGTTCAATTCGTGCCTCAGACTGGCCTACTTTCCGGTGAAATGGAAAACGGCTACAGTAATAGTGATACCCAAGCCGGGAAAGAATTCTTCTCGCGTGGAAAACCTCAGACCCATCAGCCTCTTGTCCGCAACGTCCAAGGTTTTCGAGCGACTGATCCAGCGTAGGATCCGCGACCATCTAGAAAGACTAGACGTGCTGATCCCCGAACAGTTCGGCTTTCGTGAGCTGCACTCCTCGACTCATCAGCTGATGAGACTCGTGGAATGCATTACCGAGGCTGGCTGCCAGGGCAAACAGACGACTGCGATCTTCCTAGACGTAGAGAAAGACTTTGACCGCGTGTGGCACGAGGGTGTCCTTTACAAACTCACGGAAGTCCTTCTTCCAGATTGCTACGTTCACTTGATCGGCAGCTTTCTGCGAGACCGTAGCTTCCGAGTGAGAATAGACCACGCTCTCTTCGGAGAGGCGTATTACCGCTGGCGTCCGTCAGGGAAGTGTCCTTGGGCCTCTTCTGTTATCGCTGTTTGTCAACGACACGCCCCGAGTTCCTGGAGTAAAGTTGTCGCTGTTCGCGGACGACACTGCGGCTTTTGCCTCAGAGCCGAACGCAAGTTATGCGGCAATTAAGCTCCAGCGTCAACTCGACGCGTATGTCGGGTGGACCGATGACTGGAGAGTTGCCATTAACGCTTCCAAGAGCGCCGCGGTAATATTCTCGCGCAAACGCAAGCGGCCTCGGCCGCTTAAAGTAGGCCCCGTCGAGGTGCCCTGGACCAATAGCGTCAAGTACCTCGGGCTCCACGTGGATTCCCGACTCACCTGGCGAACCCATACAAATTACATCCGACAACGCGCTTCGGCGCAACTCAGTAGACTCTGGCCCGTGCTATCTAATCCGGCAATGACCCCCCCGGCTAGGTAAGCTCATAGTCAACTCGTACGTGTTGCCCGTGATTACCTACGCCTGTCCTTTTTGGGGATACCTGGCTCGTGGTCATAGAACAACGCTCCAGCGCGTACTCGACCGGGGACTGAAGCTTGCGTGCAAAGTCCCCCCCGGAGGTACTCTTCTCGTCTTTTGAGGAGAGGACTCGGTGTCCGCTCTCTTGATGACACCGTGAGACGCCTGGCGCGTAGATTCTATGTTCGTTCCGACAGAGTGACCCACAATTTCCTCATTGCCGGACTTGGTAAATACACCCTGCGACCAGGTGAGTCCTGGAAGCGACCTCGTTTGTTAGTCCCGGTGGTATAATCCACCAATCGCAGGTCGCTTCAGACCCCTCCATAATTAGGTAAAACATATATAACGAACTCAAATCGACCCAGTGGCAGGAGTCCTTTCTGAGACTCGGGACACTGCACTACTCGCGACCCGCGCTTCGCGCGGGCCGCGCAACCCCCAGTTGTGTTGTGTGAAATCAACATCAGTACGCCTTGAAAATATTCCGGGATTACTGAACGAAACGTCGGCATTATAAACATCACACACACGGATATACCCAAAAACCTACTAAAACATATATATATGTATATATAAAACTAAACGTTTTTAATCGTAGTTACGTATATTTTGCTAATATTTTGTTTTACAATGTTTTATTGCAAGTTGTTTTATGTTGTTTTAGCTTCTGACGACGAGCCCAGATTCCAGGGATCGAAACGCCGAACAAGAAAAACATTACGATGGAAACAGTCCGAATAGAGGATTTACTCGTAAGAAATCACCCGTCGCTTAGAGGTTTTAAAGAATAGTCTACACAGTTCTCCGCTAATTTCCTACATTCCGTTTTTTTTCGTACTGTTTTCCCCACCAAAAACCGAGGTCCACATAAAAAGGAGGAAAAAAGTTAATATCCAAAAAAAGTTAATCGGAACGAGCAAAACAATTAGGTGTAGATTGCAAACCAAAGTGGCAAGAACTCAACGTTATAGGCCTACAGGTAGTTAAGCCGTCTGCTAGTTCATGTACTTTTTATCATGCGTAGCACAAGATTATGTCTACGTTATTGTAACTGCTGCGGTATGTTTAAGTTAAACATGAAGTATTATATTGTCGCACCCAGGCAATTAATGAAGTAATAAATTCTCATCGTCTTGTAACACAGTTGGCGGACAAACGCGTATTATCTCCTTTCTTCCCTGCGGTGTTACAACTCGTATTGAGACTTGGCCTGTTTTAACCTAAACTTCCTCTAGAGTAGTGGTTCTTGGGAACTTTTCAGTCCGCGGACCCCCTCCCCAAATTAAAAATTGCACGGACCCCGTCTGAGTTCTGAAATGAAACAAACAGTAAATATGATAGAGACTCTTATATTTTAATTAAAATGTATTAAAATCAAAATTCTCTTGACTTGCAAAATTATATTATTAATGATATCAAACATAGTTTAATGTGAACAATGAAGCTGCTTTTGAACAATCATCTCTGCAATGTTACTGTTAATGTCTGATAATTTCAATATTAAGTGACTCTCGACATCAAGTTTATTTCTTAACTTTGACTTCAAGTATGTGGGCTGGGAGAATGCCGTTTCACACAAATAAGTAGAGGAAAACACAGCTGAACACTTCAAAACTTTTTTAGGGAGTTCAGGATAGTCAGTCATTACATATAACCAGACGTCAGCTAGCTGTAATTGCGAAAACTATGATTTTAATGAACTGTCAGTTGAAAGTTCTGCGAACGAATCTTTTGCTTGTAGTGTAAGAGAGAGGTCTAGTCAGTTCAGCTGACAAACAGATCTGCTGCACAACATGATTTAAAGACATTGTTAAAGCTATTGGTTGAAAATTAGTTTTACAATTACAATTAGTTTGAACAAAAACGAATAGTGGAATCTTCTACTAATTATTTTAAGATTCCAAAATTTAGGTTTTAGAGCATAAAAATCGGAGAAAATTACGGTATATTCTATTTTTTTTAAAAGCGTCTGCGACCCCCTGAAACATTATCGCGGACTCCCAGGGGTCCGCGGACCCCACTTGGGGAACCACTGCTCTTGAGTGTGGTTCTGGTGAATCTCTACTGATAATCTTCGATAAGATAACAGTGATAAAATCTAACAATCTTTTTTCCTCTCGCTTTGTGTGACCGTATCGTTTCAACTGTTCAGTCTTCATTATTTTAAACACACCCCGCCTTCTAAATTTCATGTATGTAATAATATTTGTTAATATATACACTTCCCCCGCTTGTTTCCTACAGACCGTTTATTCTTCGTACGATTTTCTCCTCCAATAAGTGAGGTCTAGATAAAAGAGTACGAAAAACAGTTAAAATCTAATAAAAGTTAATCAGAAAGAGCAAAAGAATTGGGTGTAGATTGCAAATCAAGTGATAAGAACTTAACCTTTTACGGCTCTGAAACATCGCATTTCTAAATATAAACAAGCCGTTTGAAATAATACAGCGAATAAAGGTTTCACGAATCATTGCTTAAAACACGACCACTTTATAGACACAAAAAAACATAATACTACTGCACAACATGCAAAAAAGAAAAAATAATCGATTTATTGGAAAATTTAAAGATTATAAAAACGATTAAAAGATGCCGAAACAAAAATTTAACAAACGAACAGACAGAATTCTTTGTATCTCCTTTGTTAACAGCTGTTATTTAGTTTAGTAAATTTTTAGAATTTCCATCCCTATTATACTTAGTTGTTACATTCACTTGACCAATACTAGCTCCTCTACTATACACACCCCACACACTTGTCCATAGTCCATATACACACCCTTAACACTTGTTCACCCTCCTACACATTCTTTATATTTAGATATTCTTAGCAGCTGTTTGACAATAGCCTAATAGGCTGAAAAAATTGTCAGAGATAAATTGTAAAACTATCAAGTGTCCACATATTCCTGTCCTCAGCCATCCGCCACCAATTCACTACGCCCAGTTTCCTCGCATCACTGCCGACCTGGTCCAACCATCTGCTCTTCGGTCCCAGCTGAGTAGTTCAGTTAGACCTGGCGATATTATAAGTGCGGATCGGAGCAACAGTTACGGTTTAGTGGATAGCGAGTATTGTGTTAATCAGTGCGAAACTGTAGTAAGGCGACATTTATTGTTGTGTGATAGGGAAATTTAACTTGAATTATTGTATAAGAGTGTCTTTTTAAATTAATAGCTGTTTTTTATAATTACAGTTGTAATTAGTGACTTAATCTGGTGTCAGTATTTCTGTGGCCACCGTATAATACGCCAATCGGTGCGATTGTCTTAAGAGCATTACCCCACTTGTCTACAGCTTGATTATTTTGCAGATAAAAACATTTATTACAAACAACATTAATTCCATCGCGAATGGTACATAACTCGCACACTCCTTATGAAATAGAGGTATTATAATGTCAAAATAAATCGTAATTGGGAAAGTTCAGATTTTTAACCGACAATTTGAAAATGATCAGACAGACTTTAATCCAAACGATATACGGCAGTGCACATTGCAATATCTATGTATCTGTAGAAAAATTAAAAGTCTGATCGCCGATAATGTTTGAGCGGTCGCGGTACGATTCCAGAGTATGAGTTTGCATTTTTCCGTGTCGTACACTAGAAGATACTTGCTTAATCGCATTTTGCCCACTAAAATCCCAACTGAAATCTTCCTGCAATGTATAAATGACATTTATTAGGACAGGAAGATGAAATTTGTGAAAGATGCGAAAATTTTAAATTACATAGGAGTATATATTACAGACGATAATAAAATATCTCGTGAATAGCATGCTCGAATATCAGCTGGCAACAGATGTTATTATGCTGTGTTTTTTAAAAATCTTTGTAGTTATACAGGTAATTGAGCCAGCTGCTAGTTCATCTTTATCTTGACACAACGCGAGATTAACGTCTACGTTACTGTACCTGCTGTGGCGGTGTATGTTTCAATTAAACATGAAGTATTATATTGTCGCACCCAGGCAATGAATGAAGTAATAAATTCTCATCGTCTTGTAATACAGTTAGCGGAAGACAAACTCGTACACACCAAACTACACACCATGCTCCCTGATATGCAGAACTCGGTCACTATTTTGAACGTGTACATTTCTTATTACATAAATTTCAATTTTATATGGTTTCTTAATTGCGGAAAAAATTACAAAAATCCCGATTACTTTATTATCTCTTTATTCTTCATCATCATTATCTGCAAGGATTAAACCAAGGATGGTTTGTTCCGGTCTCAAACAGATAAAGTCTAGAGCTGGGATCACTCCAGCGCTTCCTCTGACGTCCCACACCTTTACGTCCCCTCAGCGCTTATAATTCCACAGTTGTTTGGAGATGTTACATTCATCCATTCGGCAAAGATGTTTCCACCAATTTAGCGGATACTGGGCAATGCCGTCAAGTATACTCATAATACAGTATTCAGTTCTTGCCGTATATCTGTGTTTCTTCTACGATCATGGAGAGTGCGTATACCCTGCCACGTGCCTGAGAAATCTCATTTCAGCGGCTTGGTTACGACCGGCCTGGCTGTTCGTTAAAATCAAATTCTCAGATCCATAAAGAAGTGTGGAAAGCGCCATCACCTTGTAGAATTTGAGGCTCGTTTCTTTACTTGCTGACGTAAGAGTTCGATGGTCCCGCACGTAAGGTTGAAATTATGGAACTTATTATCTCTTTATTAATAGTATCACAATTATAGAATATAAACAATTGTACAGTAAACACTATAATTTTGGAACATTCGAATTTCGGTTGCAAATTCCTTTTTCAACTGGAATCCAAAAATTTTGAAGTTTTCAAAACTTAACACTACATACTGATGTCAGTTAAAATTCTCTTTAATTTGATACCCACCGTGAATTTTTACGATTTTATAAAAATTGTCATCCGCTATTTGGGCTCTGACGTCCAAAAATGTTCAAAATTTCAAAAATGAGCACTATATGCAAATTGTAGTTGAAATTCACTTTCATTTAATATCGTATACATGGAGTTTGACGATTTTGTCATAATTTTGACCCTCTTGCACTTTTACTTACCGCCCACCTATTTTTTGGGGAATCAATCTCAAAAACGATAAAGTTTTGTAGCATATAAATACGGATAAGCCATGTTTCTGGCGCTTTCGGATTTCGATTACAATTCCTTTTAGTCTAACAGCCTGGTGGATTAATTTTTTTCATGTTTTTTATCTCTTTTTGCGCTTTGCGACCCCAAAACTTTGAAATGTTTTAAAACTTAACACTACGTTCACATGTTAGTTGGAATTATCTTAAATTTGATATCACAGATGGGCTTTTGCGATTTTTGTACAACTTTGACTCCCTTACATTTCGCGCTCCGCCTCCCTATTTTATTTGGATGGGAGGAGTTCAATAACAAAAACAACAGGGTAAAATATGGACACACGTGCCAAGTTTTACTAAAATCGGTTGATGCGTTTAAGAGGTATCGTGAGACATAGCTCAAACAGACAAAAAACATACAGACAAATGCCAAACGATCGAGTTAAAACTGTGAACTCGCTTAGCTCGTTAAAATATACAGTAATCGAGATAATCTTAGTACAACGTATTAAAATAAATATATTTATAAGTTGACAATAATATTAGTGTTTGTCTTATAAGCTATATACTTAATGATAGACTACTCATTTTCTTGAACGACGAGAACTGAGGCAACTTGTTGCTAGGTCGATTATACGTACATTGCAAAAATGCTACCAATAATAGATCCTGGTTCATCGATATTAACAGCCAAACGATCAACAGTTGGTTGGTTGGTCTGCTAGTGCTCGTTTTTCACTGACTTTCAGAAAAGAAATCGATACGATATTCTGTCAGTGTGTTTACAATATTTTAACTCAAACAGTGTAGACGAAATCCATGGGACCAATCACGACCTTCAGCCTGGAATATCCACCATAGCTTTGCTGTCAATCAGCTGTTTGTATTGTACAGCCTTCTGGTTACTTAACACTGATGGTAAATTTTGTTTTGGAACTATACGTTTATGCGTACCCGCAGTACATTCTCGATGTTTTAATATGTGATTGTATCGATATATTACGATGTAGAAAAGAAGAAGTGTACTAATTTTTTTAAATTGTTTTATTACTTAATGTAAAGCGAAAATACGTGCAGTGGATCCATGCAGACTGCAAAAGCTTATAATGAAGTACAAACCACGGGGTTAACGAGGTGTTGGACGGCCAAGAAAGAATTGGTCTTGACGAAGGCGGAACAGGTACTTCAGTACTTCAGTAGCAGATCCAGCAAACAATTTCAGGAGAAGAATTGGATTTTGGGGGGAAAAGAATTGAGTCCATCGAAAAGCTGAAACTAGAGAAAGCCTTGGCAGGATTCCATGGTCTGCATTTTGGTCCACCTTGAAAAGACGTGGAGCTAGCTTAGGCCTAATCCAGAGAATTAAAAGTTTCTACAAGAACTCCTGCAATTATATAAGAACTTCCCACGCAGAGTCAGAAGAATTCAAAATAGTGGGTAAGCCACGGGGATGTTTTAAGCCCATTTTTGTTCATAATACGCATGGATGATATTATGAAGTAGTGAAATCTCTCAACAAGAAATTATAACGTAGGAAATTGGAGAATGAGACAGTCACTTTGGGCATCACAGCGTTTACAGATGACTTGGTTCTTGTAGCCAGCTCAAAGATAAATCTTCAGTATAACTTGGATGTTTGGAATGAAGAGCTTAGTAGGTGGGGGATGAAAATAAACACAAGTAAGACAAAGACCATGATAATTGTGCCAAGAGCTCCTGAGAACCATTGGATTAGCTGCCAAGGACAACCACTCGAACAAGTGCAACAATATAAGTATCTTAGCTCTGTAATTACTGCCAACGGGAAAGTATCTGCAGAAATAAATCAAAGAATAGCCAGTGCAGGGAAGTTGTGCCATGCTTTAAATAAAACGTTTATCTGCAAAACTGAATCCCTAAAGAAATAGAGGTATCAGTTTTTAAGAACACGTGTATCCCAATCCTTACCTATGGGGATGAAACTTGGGGACTAAACGCAAGCCACTTCGGTGCTATTCAAAGCCAGGAAATGAGATACTTGAGACGAGTGGAGGGTAAAACTCGCAGGGACCGAGTCAGAAATGTTACAATAAGAGCAGCATTAAAAGCAAGACCAGTGGCTGCCACAATCAAAAAATTTTAAATGAGATGGTTCGGACACCTGTAGCGAATGGTTGATGAGAGAATTCCCAGGAAACTATATGAGGCATGAAGCACGGGATGACGATCTAGACGAATCTCAGAACGACATGGCAAGATAATGTGTAAGGCTTCTTGGAAGATAGGGGTATCGCTTGGAATCAGGCAAGAGTTCTCGCTCTCCAGAGACAATAGTGGTATTCTCTTTGCAACTCCTCGACACCCCATGGTAGAAGAGAACGCGACTAAGATTAAAACTAAGAAAGAATTGAATTACGGGGGAGGAATATGAAAAGCAGGGCCATTATTTAATGGTCCAAAGTATAAATGATGGGAATGAATGAAGATACAAATACAGTGTGTTATTACTAACACAGTACGTTGATTAACGTACAAATATAAAGTTATATCTGCGTTTGTCAGTTCACTGTTGTTTCGATAAGTTTCACTTACAGTTCAAAGTACACGCTATCCATTTAAGTTATGTATCAAACAAAAATGAACACGGCGGTAAGGTACAGTTACAATTTAAAGACCTAATTTTAGAGTAAAACAATAAATCTAGAAAGGCGATATGGATTTTGAATCACATTCACAATCGCAAAACCATTGTCCGATCCCAAGACTGACGAAAAAATGTCGTCTGAAATTACCTTTTGGGGCGACGGAATTTCTCCCATTCCATCCCCCCCCCCGTGGAATCACACCTGGGGTGTCTAATTCATGCAGTGTAAAGAAAAACTTTCTTTCTTGATTATTTCTTTAAATACTTTATGATGAGCCATTGTGCCTCATCAAAGGATCGCCATCTTGTCCTGTTTTCAGTTACGGCTTTGAGGTCACCCCAACTTCTCAGAGTTCCTCACCGTTGTCCTTCTTCTATCGTCCGCCGCCATATCGTTCTGGGTATGCCACGTTTCCTCCTTCAGTCAGGTGCCTCCTTTGCAATTTGGTCATTCGGCTGTCCATCCCAACCATCGCCACTTTCTCTTACGTGTTTCCAATTCAGTGGACTTCCAGTTGGTCCTTGACCCAAAGCATAGCGTTTGTCCACCATATTCTCAGGATCGTCCTCAAGCATCGGTCAACGGATGTATGTAGTTTGTCAGTCAGTTTCTTAGTTACTTTCCAAGCCTCACATGAGTAGAGCAGAACAGACGTCACATTACCTTCAAACATCCGAAGCTGGGTCCTCATCTTCAATTCCTTGGCCATCCAGCTCGGACGAAGCGTCGCAAAAGCTGCTTTGCCATTTTTGACGTCCTCTGTTGCACCTCCGTCCGGCGTAATGTCGCTACTCGATACCCGATCCCCGAGTTTAAGCTGTGTCATGCAGTGGCTTATCTATAATTTGGTCGAGGGGGGTCCGGGGTCGGGACGGCTTCATACACAAGAAAATCAAATTAAAACTAATCAACATTACTATCTCTAAAGGGGCTGAAGCCAGTCTTATTGAAGTAAACAGTAATAACACAATAAAAATACGCGTTATTGAAACATAGTTTACAGGCCTACTTAGTGACTGAATTGATTTTCCTATACTTCATATTTCAAACGTGTGCGCTAATGCTGTGTAACAAACCGGCTTGTATTTTTATTGTAAAAAAAAGTTACAGAGCTGAAGATCTTGTACATTGGAGTACACAGCTGAAAAAGTAATAAAACAGGAAAAAAATAAAAGATTAACAAAATTCGACAACTTTTTTTATCCTCTGGGGGGGGATCCGGCCCCCCATAAATATGTCCCTGCTGCCGTGTTCAAGTTTTTGATCTGCATTTCTTTTGTTTTTTGAGCAATGATTTTTAATTCTAGCTTCTCAGCCTCGACTTCCATATTTTCTAGCTTCGCCTGCATGTTCTTGAAACCGTAGGCTAACAGGTAAAGAGACTCCAGTTCTCCAGTTGTTTACTGTTACGCCACTGAATCCCCATTTTTTGTTCTTTCTTTGTCTAATTATCAGATACAGTATTATCAGAAACAGTATTGGTGACTGTAAACAACCTTGTTTCACCCAGAAGTGAGACACGAATAGAATATCTTTGTATCTCACACAATTAAATACACAGCCCTTGGATGAGAATTCCCAATAAAAATAAATCATTTGAAAGGTATGAAAATAATTCATCATCATTAATAACTGAACGAGTGAAGCGAGTCCTCGGTTTTACCTCGACCGTTTAGCTTTTGTCTGTCTATCTAGTTATCTCTTTGCGGTATGTCACAGGATACATTTTGAATGCATCAACCGACATTCGTAAGACTTGGCACACTTTTACCATACGGAACAATCTCGTTTTTAGATTGACCTCCCCCCCCCCAATAGGGGAGCGGCAGACAGAAACGTCACGGGTCAACATTGTGATAAAATCCTAAGAGCCCGTGTAGGGTACCAAATTGAAGAGTATTTTAACTACAATTTGAATATAGTCTCCATTTTTTGAAACTCACAAAATGTTTGGACTATAGGTGGGCCGAAATACCTATAACAGGTATTTTGGAACGATTATTTTTATGGAACGGATATAACTGTGACTGAAAAGTTGAAATACCTGTTCCGATTCAACGATAACTGAAAACTGTAAAGTCAAAATACCCGTTCCGATTACTCGCGGCCTCGCGGTTCCGAGTCGCGTGACCCCCGCCCCCTACGCAAATAACGAATAAACAAGTAAACGAGTACTACGAGTATTACGAGTTTTACGAGTACACGAGTACAAAGCTACTTTTTGGTGCTGAATACTTGATTCTGCGCATGTGCCGATTGCCATACAAATACGAAACAAAGCGAAGCAGCGAAGTTCAGAATATCTCTATGCCGAAAAGACGAAGCTGTTTTTAATAAATGACAAAAATTCATACTGATGTTACATTTATTCTGGTGTGTTATGCAGATATATAATACAGATTATAATAACAAATTATATATTATACTAGTCACCAACTTGGTAAATTTTGGAAAAGGGAATTATATTGTGTTATAACCTATAGAGTAGCTGATAGTTTATAGACCATATAGTACTTTTTATTAATGTGATTTCGGAGATGATTTTAACTTCACTGCACATCTCACGTAAATTTGTTTGACATTATTTGTTGTGCTATTACGTGGACTCTAAATTTTATTGCCTGAGATTCGCAACTGATATTTAACCAAAATGGAATCAATAATTTAATATTAAATCTATATCAGTTTGTTTACTCTAGTGAAAACTTAAATTAGTATTCCCAAAGGGAGATAGGCCTGTAAATTCTCTTGTTTCTTATTTTCTTTTTAACAGTAACAGCTTAATAAAGTCACAGTGTAAAGTAACACTGTTAATACATTTAGTTTCAATTTATTTTTTATAACAAATTAATAATACATGTATATGTATAATAGGTATATAAATAAATAAACCTCCGCTCCACAGTCCGTTAAGGACCAAGACGTACCGCGCAGCTTTTATGTTAGTGCAATAATAGGTATATAATGACAGGAATTTGTACGCGTTATTTTTTTGAACGGTTTCGTTCGTACCTGTTATTTTCAAATACTAGTTTAGCACACCTTTAGTTTGGACATCAAGGCCCAAACAGTGGGTGAAAATTTTGATAAAATCGCCAAAATTCATGTGGAGTATCAAATTAACAAGACAACGTTTAACCAACATCTAAGCGTAGCGTTAAGTTTTGGAAATTTTAAAATTTCAAAATTTTGTGAGCCTTGGGACCAAAGATTACAACATTCTTTTTTGTAAATGGTGAAAATCCAGCACGGTGTGAGATTAAAAAGAATTGAAACCGAATACGGATATTTAGAAGTTTTAATGTTTAGTGTATGATTCTGTTCTCTAGAGTTGTTGTGTTACTAAATAAACAGTAGCGTAATCGAAATGTACTTTTTCCTATAATTGAAAAGTTATCTAATATTGAAATGTATGTAATAATAAATGTACATCGTTTAGAACAGTGAGCAAGTTCTGTAGCGCAGGGAACATATTAGCGTATTTATTTAAGGATGTGAAAAGAATACTAAGTTCAAATATCGGTATGGCGAACCATAGATGACTTCCATGTTCTAAGATTTATATATATATATATATATATATATATACACCACCTCAGGTTAGCGCACTCGATTTTCACTGATGATGGCAGTCGATGGCAATGGCGAAACGTTTGGTTTTGAGAAAACATTGTACTGCGGCCAAACAGCTCGGGAAGGAATTTTAACAACAAACTACTTCTTCGTTGCCGATAACGTAGTACGCATAAAAAATTGTCCCCTCCCCCTTCAACTATCATTTTCAATTATAGAAAATTACCCCTTCCCCCTTCAACTAGCCTTTTTATTTATAGATATATCATCTACCTTTCTACAGTGGATTCTTATGACTTCTATTCAGGGTACTTTATTTATCAAAATTAAGTACTTTAGTCTTGTTAAAACTTAAAACGTTGCAGGTAAACTACCCCTTCCCCTTAACCGGTCTTCACCAAAAACAATAAGCCTTGAGTCCTCTACAATTCAGGCACATATGCAAAAAATTATTTTATTCTGTTCGAATTTGCAGCAGTTATCGTTCGCGATAGAAAAAAATCCCCGCACACACACACACACACACACACACACACACACACACACACACACACACACACACACACACACACACACACATTTCGAAAAATGACTTTTCTTCATGTTTTGAGGGTAGTACAATCAGAATCAGCCCTTATCTCGAACACGATTTTTTCGCCATCACCATACTTCATTCCCTTATGGAACATGGAAATAAAAAATTAGTGATTTTTTAAAAATACCTTCACTTTACTGGTCACTTGCGTTGCGCTTCGTTAGGCCTACTTCCGCCACACGTATCCGCTCTTTGTTGACAATATTGAAAGTTTGTATTAAATGCAACAGGATATGATAACTTATATACGTTGAAAAGTTAAAAATTACTAGTGACACGTTATGTAACAATATGTATTGGATATTTTTAAAATAAAATAGTAATTGTAGTTATGAACAGCATTATGATTATGATTTGATTGTTTGTGTATGTGTCTGTGTGGGGGGCGTGTGATATAATTGTGACAAGATCTCATGAAAATATTTCAGTTTTTATTCTTCCGTATTATCAGTCTAAGTTAAAATTATCCCGTACTTTCTTAAATAGTTTTATAAGATATAGTAATAGTAATATATAAGATTTACATAGTCATAAAATTTGTTGAACTGTTACTCTAAGAACTGTTTCTCTGTTTCTTGAACTGTAAGATTTTGCTTGAACAACGTTTAAATAGGTAAAAATTAAAATTTGTTGTCATTTTCTCAAAAAATACACGACTTCATAAAAATAGGCATATTTAAATACGTACTAAGTAAAAAAAAAAATGTATTTAAAGACGTATACGTCAGTACAATATACATTAAAAATCAGTATACACATATTTAAAGACGTACTCAGTAAAAAATCAGTAATACTAATATACGTTATACATTATATTCAGTAGAAGTATACATTATATTCTTCCGTTCTCGACGTCATTAGTACTGTACACTGACTGATCATACTGTATATATTGTTTGGGACGCTGTCTAAAATTAAATTGCTCAACTTCAGGTAATTACATTTTTTCAGTATCTAACCACTTGTGTTCGGATGTTCAAAAAACAATGTCATAAATATTTTTGTAAATAAAATATGTCAGCATGGTAACTCTATTGACATGTGTAGTCTCCAACGTCATCAACTGCCTTCTGCAGCGGTGAAGACACAAAGTCCACGGGAACGAGTCTGCCCTCGACATCATTTCGTCGGTTGTCGCTGCGGAGTTCGGTGGCTGCTGCAGACAACGGTAGGTTATCGTTGAATTTTCAATGTTTCTTTCAAAAAAATTATTACATCTGCTTCTATTTCTTTTTAAATTTTAATCTAGTATATTAAATACAGAAAATTTTCTTAATTGAATAGTATAAAATTTTGAAACCGTTTTTACTAAGCAAAATTTTCATTTAAATTTCAAAGACAACCTTTACAATTTTCAAATAAAAATAATATTTTAATAAATGTGTTTATAAATCGATTACTATTATAAAAATTAAACAATATTTTACACAAAAACATTAGATTGCAACTTAAAAAATAATTATTATAAATCGTATGTATATAAGATTATATGAAATAATTCTTTCAAGAATACACATTTCTTAATAATCTTAATGTTACTAATGATTTAAATTCAAAAATGTTATTAACAAAAATAATTTATAGGTTTTTAAAATATAACGGAAATCGTATAATTTTAGATTTTCTTGTTCTAAAAAACATTTATTACTATTGTGACTTACAACGAACGCAGGGAGGGGAATTAACATGAAAGCTGTAGCCTTCTTAATTTTAAGTTAATCAGAGTCTTCAAAATTGGATAAAAATTAAAAGAAATTATAAGAAAATTGTTAGTTCTAGAAAATATTAGTTATAATGGAGGTGAATCGCGTTTCTAGCGACACATTAGTATAATTCCTACACGGTTTGAATTTTGCGGAGTACGTTTATTTTAAATATTGAATGTGTTTTAGAAATTTTTGAAAAATTTGGATTATATTTATTTAAACGTAATGAATTGTATCACGCAATGATGTGACGCAGTAAGCCAGTTTGAGTGGTGTGTACCTTGGAAGAAAGAGAAAGCCGGTTCTCAGAATCGGACAGCATCGAATCTACTGCACCACGGAACAGTCTATATACCCTATTTCTATGAAGTGGTGATTGTGTTTCCCTATTAAGAAGGAAGAGTATAATTTACTAAATACGAAATCATTAACTTATTTTGCAATTAGCGTTTGTATTGACTACTGTGGTAATAAATTGGAAGACAAATAATTACAAATCTATTAATTTTATCAACAATTAATTCGATATAATTATAAACCTTGATCATGAGTCCCAATTTCTAATTACAAGTAAGTTAAAATTTTAATTCCATAAAACATTCTTCTATTTAAAGGGTTGTATATTACAATAACTTTGTATTGTAATTTTTCCATTTATACTTTAAGTAGCCCTATAAATAAATAAGTATTATCTAAAAAATATATTTCCTCCATACTGAAAAAAACTTCATCTTCTTTAAGATTCGACATTCAATAGGACACAGAAGTCATTTTACATTATCAACATAAAATACGTTTCCAGGTTTTCCATATTAATTACATAAAAATGTATATACAAAATACTTAAACTAACTTAAAATTTTGTTTTTGTTAAGTCGAAAGTCGAGTTAGTATGAAACTGTGCTGAACACATGTAGAAACGGTAAAGTAATATGAGTTTATTTCAGAGCTTGATAATTAACATTTACTGAAAATAAACCATAGGCATAATCCATAATGCTAACGGGCACTTTTGTTAGGTCTATATCAACTTAATACGCCGTCTGTATTTTGCTAACATATACATGTTTGGGTCTATACATGTTATTTCTGTAAAATCGGCCAATGAATAAGAGTAACTAACCTCTTTAACGTTTCTCGTTTTTAGCACACCCTTTATTCTTTAATTGCTAATATATTTTTATTTCTTTAGTACTTCGCACAACTAATTTACTAACCAACAACGTTTTTTGACTCTAGTAGGCATTCGTTTGTTGGAAGCAACTATAGGAGCTTGTTGGATCAGACAGTTGAAAAGTGACGATGACCGAATTATAAAAATTCATGAAGATGGAGTTAGGGTAGTGGCCTCTAAAGTGACATTGCCACCTTATTTTTTTTTAGTACATATTCTTCTTGTCATCTGTTAAATTATATTTATGTGTTTTCTAATCAGTTTTGAAAATGCATTAAAAATGGAAAAAACAAATTCGCGACATAAAGTTTGATTTTATCTACCAATCTGGACATATCAATTTGCTACAGGCAGAAAAAGGACCTTTGTGTACTTAAAATATACATAAAATGTGTCAGTTAATTAATGTTAAAAAAATCTAATCTATTAAAATAGTGGAATTTTATTTGATTCTTGTTAAAGTGGCAACAAATAAGAAAGTATAGTATTGAGTACGTACCCAAAAATAAACAAAGAAAACGGTGTCGGCAATCAATTCCAAGACAGCAACTTCATGTAAACAGTAATTTCGTAAATATAAAAACGTAATTCACTGTAACAGCACACACATTAACTTCATGTTTACGAGGCATTGTGTTTTATTTGATACGAGATTTTTTAGTATTGTCTTAAATCGTAGCCTACTCACTACATTATTAGGTTCATAAACGTAGGAAGAGTGAAGGCACTTTGCAGTGCACTAAATTACACTATAACAACATCCTACTATTTACAAGAAGGGAGAGCAATGTTTATTTAGACAGCACATTTGTACATATTAAACCTACATGTGCATAGCTGTAGCAAGCAGTATCTTGCTAAGTCATCAAGAATACAATCAGCTGTCGACGCAGATGATAATCTGTCAACGCTGCCATCCCAATCGCTGAACCTCGTCTTAATACTCTTTGACATCGGAGCTTGTCACAGTATTAAATATAATCATTTTCTTTATGAATATAAGACGGCTTAATGATTGTATATTTTATTATACGTAAAGAAAAGAATAAATGACAAAAACAAATAGGCCTAATACGTTTTTAAATAAATGACCTAAAATTACTGTTGTTTAATTGCAGCAATTTTAATTCAAAAACTCCATGTTAATTGTAAATAATATATATGTAATAAATAAAAAATAACGACATATATTGTAAGAAAAATTCTACGTCTTATTTTAAAAATTCTATGAGTACGTTAAAAACAAAAATTTACATATACACCAAACAAATGAAATTTAAAACATCTGATCTTAATCACTTGATATCACGCAAGTTGATTTGGATTTGCCGCTTTTGTCTCTGTATCAACTAAAATGAAGACGCCACTGTTTTTTGTGTTTTGTACGTCTTGTGAACTATACGAAATATTTGTCTGTAAGTTTTGTACAAATATGTAGTAAACAATTGAATTAGTTATTATATATTTACTTAAATTATTTTATTACTAAATTAAATAAGACTTGTTATACGTATTACTGACGTTTGAGATGCAAGATTTAGTCGTAGGTTAGTTAAAGTACTTTTTACTTTGCCTGTTGTAACACGCAATATCAACATTTTTAAATTTACACAGATTCATTAGCTCAAATTATTTTAAATAAATTAATTGATTTAGGGGTAAACCCTTTTTGCCCAACAAACTGACTTACACATTTCAAAATTGAGTATATACGAAGTCAGTGCCGACTTAATGTTTCAAAACTGCTAGCAATTATATTATTGTATGCAGTTTATTAGAAGTAGACTTCAACTTAATAAATGTATTTAAATAATACAAAAAACTACCACGTCTTATTATATAGCTACAGGTAGAGATGAATTGATTTCAATTAAGAGGATTTCTAAGCGTTATAGGCTACGCTAACGGAAACATTGGAATTCTCAAGGCAAATCCTTATCACAGCATAACAGCAATTATATAAGCATTTACACACACCCAATGTACAAAGTATATATGTTTAATGTATAAACATTTATAATGTATGTATACGTGTGTTTGTCCCAATTAATGTATTTTTAACGTTTTTTTTTACTCTGTTGCAGGGTGCAGAATACTCGGTCCATCAGTGTTCGTGCGCCGCCCAAAATATTTACCAGAGTTATTTGCTCTGTTGTCCGGTAAAAATCAGTAAGTTAGTGATTTCATGACTTTTAACTTTTAAAATTCACACAAACCATAGTATTAAACGGACTTGTATTCTAAAATACAATATTTTAATGCTATTTTCTTAAAAAAATTTATGAAATTTGAAATTTATTCTCAACGTTTTTCACACTTATTCAGCTTGTCATTTTTTAAGGTAAAACTTTTAAGCAACATTTGTTTTCAAAATAATGTTTTAGTGTAAAATTCTAAAGCATGGGGAGATCACTTATAATTTTTTTAACGTTCAACAAAACTGACCCATAATTTATAAACTGGACCCATAACGAGAAAACTGAAAATCGTGTTTCTACTATCGTATATTTTATTCAATATACCATGTGTTTTAACTGATAACCATGTCAATAAAAAAAAATTGATATATTTTCTATTTGAATCAAGATATTTTTAGTGGCTTTCCCAAAACCACTCTCCATGTAGTTTTGCAATTTTTGTTAGCTCAACATATTGAAACATTACAGTTCTGGGTTGTTTTTCGTCTTACAAAAGTAGGCCTACATCTGTACGTCTGTCTTCCTACTTTAGACCGCTTTATAGCATAGATTTTATAAGGGGAAGTCATGGAAGGCCAAACGTAGTGGACGAAGGAGGAGCCTGAATAAGTAAGTGGAGGTGGGAACGTTGGGTTACGTTTCTGAGACCCTTTGGACACCGTTTGCATACTTGGTGGATGCGAGTCACTGGTAGGCGTAATGCCCACTGTCACGTCTTTCTAAATAAACTAAACGATTTATATTTCATTTTTTTTATAAACTAGTGTTTCTGACAAATTTACGTTCTTTTAGCTTCACCCGTGAGAATCTGAATAAGAAATCTGTCGCTTAGGACTAGACCGAATTGAATTTATCACTTAGACAACCCTGTTGTCCTTTGTTATGAGTGCAGAGGTCTCTGAACACTGAGCCAGCGTTTGAGTCATTCATTTGTATTCTTGTATTCGTGCGTATGATGTTTAACTTTACAAACAAACCGCGGCTTTGTAATACTAGATAGTACATTTAAAAACAATAATTTCAGTGCGTCTGTAATGAATTTTTAATAAAATTAAAACAACTGATGTCGGATAATAACGTCTTCTGATTGTCCGATTTCTTCTTCTTTTTTTCTGTCATTCGCAACAGCGATTTTACCGATTGGATGAATCAAAATGGCATCTCAATCCGATACCTTATTATTTACCGTAGCGAAAGTTATGTTAGATGACCACGTCTTAAATGTTAGCCGTTTACTGTCATCATAAAACTGTCATTATAATTAGCCTATAAAAATTACACGGATACAGATGCATTGTTTGTGCCTTAATGTGTACAATTAAAATGTATTGCTAGATTTTGTAGTGTTTTCAGTGCGTAGTAATACGGTCTCCAATTTGATCAAGGCTAAACCTTGAGCAGACTACTACTATCAAATTATCTTTACTATTTTATGTGTAGACTATTTACTCGGACATTAACCAGAGTTAAATTTTAAAGAGACGAAGTTTTCTAACTGTGATAGATTGTCTATAGATGATTACAAAAAATTTAACCAAATTCTACTAAAAGCTAAAATATACAAGATTTTTTGCGAAATACAGAAGCAAATCGTCAAATAAAAAATTAAACTTATTAAACAAAAAAGAAGAATTATTTTATTTGTCGATTTGTTACTACCTTGCGAGTATGTTGTATGTTTTACTTTATTGTAGAAGTAGATTTTTTTTTTTTAACTTTGAAGACGGTCACAGTTAAATAGTGTAAATAGTGAACGAAACGTGTGTTTTAAACTTCACAACGGTTTGTGTTTGATTAAATATCTACGTAATGGTTAACTGACATTGAAAATTAGATCTAGGGTTTGTATAGCCTAAATATTTCACTACTGATCCTTACAAAATAGACGTATCATCAGACCCAAGATGTATCATTAGTACTAAGCATTTCTAGTAGTGTAGTGATCTAAACTTTGTGGCGATTTTTATAATTACGTGCTAAAAACAAGTAAAGTTGCGTATAAAATAAGTATTAATTACAAGTAATATTAATCATTTTTCAATATTTGTATACTAAATTTGATTCATTTTGGTGAGAATTGTACCAATTGTTGTTTTATTTGTGAGAACAATTTTTTTTGAACTGTTAACTGCATTTTATTATAAATAATATAAAGTATTAATAACACCATGAATGTACATACAACTAAAAAAATTGTGTACACATACTGGCCATATGTGTACGTAATTCTGTTAACAGCTTGGTTTATCATATATGGGAAGAATGCTGTGTAGGCCTACATGGGTGTGGATGGGAATCGTTTCTGCGACGTAGTTTGTGTATTGTGGCCTGTAGCATTGATGGTGTTGGAATTTCTTCTTCTTATCTTTCTGATTGGGTTGAATTTGAACGTGAGTGACTGAAGCAATGGTAAACCAAGGTTCATAAAACTTAAGAAAAATATATGATCATTTGCTTAACATTTGTATTCACAAATAAAACAAGTGTAAATCTTTTAAAACGTTCATTGAAATAATAAATCAAAGTTAATTCCACTTAAGGCGAATCTATAAACTATGTTAATTAACATAAATATTTAAAAAATCGATAAAACTAGCGTATCGATTGGTTAAAATTTTGATAATTAATAGTATTAATTGACGTTATTAAATTTACTGGGTGAAAATGTTGATCGCTATTTTGCTGTATATGTCTGAATCTTGATGATACGTTTCGATTATTAAGGCATTTTTTCAAATCACTTAGTAGTCCAGTGAAAATGGTTTAACAATCAAAACCGTTGAATGTTTTCGTGGTCAATATTGAACCGTTTATTTGCAAAATTGCAACTAACCTTTTTATTTCCGTCTGTTATAGACACGTACAATCAGTAGTCTATTAAATGGTTTGGCTTGCGCCCGGTCCCAATTGCTAGTTATTTGTTCTGGCTTGTTTTCAGCTTGTGCACATTAAAATATAAGAAGTCGTTGTAATAAAAATATATTTACATAAATGTTTAAGGTATAATTAATTAGTTGCGTTACGGTAACACGATTCTTGAATAGGCAGCGAGTGACATTTCTGTCTAGTAATAAACGCCTATCTAATACGGACATTAAATTGTAGGTCCCACTATTTCAAGTGGCTTCCGATAAGCGCACTTAAGTGTCACCTCCAAATTCGATTGTCTTCAGAACGGACACCCATCGCAAAATGTTCTTTCTTGTGTAAAACTTCCTTTCTTAATAAAGATCTTTTCAAAATGGTTATTTGTTAGTGTTTAATTGTTAGTGAGTACTGTATGACTTCAACAACAGTATAAGGTACTTTGTTTCTTAGGCTTTCACACCCGACGTCATTATTATCTAGGCTATAGGGTCGTGATCTTCCAAGATGTTCACGCTGATTGATGTTACTGGCGTGATCAGACGTTTCGGCCTCACCTCTGGACGCCATCTTCAGTGAAACTTCTTTAAAAACTGTAAGCACAGTGAACTTGTGTGTTTCCAGTGAAGGCCTTTTCCACAGTCCTGTGGTTGACTGATCAGTCTTTTAGAAGACCATTCACTGAAGATGACCTCCAGAAGTGAGGCCAAAACGTCTGATCACGCTAGTAACGCGAATCAGCGTGAATATTTCGGAAAAACACAACCTTACGGCCCGGATAATAATTTAAATAAGTATAAGGTACTTCACATCTTCTAAAAGAAGAAGCGTAGGGAGACCCAAGAAAATATGGGAATAAATCCTATGAAGCCGGAACAGGCCCAAGGCCTTACTCTTGTCGGGGAAGAAGAAGAAGAAGAAGAAGAAGAAGAAGAAGAAGAAGAAGAAGAAGAAGAAGAAGAAGAAGAAGAAGAAGAAGAAGAAGAAGATAACTTCTAAAACCAAACGTACGTCAACATGCATCCACCGAGTACGCAGACGACAGCCGTGAGGTTCCTGGTACGTAAACCTGGTTGGTACCGCTTCCCAACACCGAACTCGGGTATCTTACTGTAGTCTACTCAACTGGTCTTCCCTCAGTTAGACGCTCGCCATTGACGTCATATATCGGTAGCCATGACGTCTTTATTCCCAGTAATATTTTCTGGTAGGCCTGCTATTATTGATCCTATTCACGGCAGACAGATAAACATGTCCTTACACTGTCACCTTGATTTCTTTGACGGATTCTACTTTGTTCTAAGGCCACATACCGATTCCCGTTCATTCATCGTCTCTTGTTCTGTGACGGCACATAGAAACTCAGTGGTAATTGTCACACATCAAAATGAATAATCGTTATAGTTACGGCACAGGTGACTGAGGATGAGACAAGTCAGTGGTCTTATTACCCTCCAAGTAATACACAAAATGATATTTTGTGTGTCAAGTAATAACATACATACATCCTTGGCTCTACAGCTCAGATCGAGCCTTGGCCTCCAAAAGAAATTGCCTCCCCGTATTCAGGTACTCAGCCAACCGCCACGAATTCACTGCGCCCAGATTCCTCGCATCACTCCCGACCTGGTCCAACCATCTGTTCTTCGGTCTTCCAATCTTCCTTTTTCCTATTGGCTTGTGTTTCATAATTCTTTTATCGTACGTTCGTCATCCATTCTCTGAACGTGTCCTGCCCATCTTAATCTATTAATTTTGGCAAATCCGAGAATTTAATGTCATTGTACTTAGCATATAATTCATTATTATTTCTCTTTCTCCACACTTCGTCCTGTTGAATTGGCCCATAAATCCTTCGCAGTATCTTCCTAGCCTGTGTTCATCAATTTTGTTGAGTACCCACTATTCAGAGCCATATGTCAATACAGGTTTTACCTATGTCTTATAAAGCGTGGGTTTAGTTTCGTGGTTAATAGTTTTGATTTAAAATGTTTGTTCAACCCGTAATAGCTTCTATTAGCTGTCAGAATTCTTCTTTCAATTTCTTTTGTGCAGTTAATCTCAGCATCGACATATATGCCCAGATATACAAAGTCTTTTACTCTTTCCAAGTAATAACCCGTTCATATAATTATACGTGATAGCCTGTCCATATAATACGTATGTGATAACCTTCATATACAATTAAGAATACAAACTAAATTTGTCCTTAGAGTGTTCAAAAACATACAACAACCTCATCTCTTGGTAACTGCAATCTCCTACGTAATCCATGCTACACATTTTCAGTTTTCTTGTTGTAAGCAGTTTTATAATTATAATAGGTCTACAGCTAAAATTGCTCTATGGTCTTGTAAGACAACAGAGCTATAAGTCGACTCTGGTAAATAAGTCTATGGACAGAGTATAGTGCGGTTCGTTGTTCCATTCAGTACCGGTACAAGTGCCGAGTGGTACATTTTGGTGCAGTGTTGTGCAGTTTTAAAGAAGAAAGAAGACAGCCCGTTGGAAGACCTGCAGTCTACACGTTTTGGATGGTATCAGGAACTTAATTCAAGGTAAGCCTTAATAACCTTAATTTTATAATGTCTGTATTTTATGTTCAACTGTATACAGTATCCTACGACCACTAAGATTATGACTGGGGACTGGGGAAGTGTAAAAATACACAACGGGCAACAAGTCGCAAAACTCCCCCCCCAAAAAAAATAGAAAGTGCAAGGGAATACTTTCACATCTGAATTTTTTGCCTTTACATGTAATGAATATATGACATTTCAGAAAACAAAACATATTTTTAAAAATTATTCAACGTCATAATAATAATAATAATAATAATAATTATTATTAGTAGTAGTAGTAGTAGTAGTAGTAGTAGTAATAGTAGTAGTAGTATTACACACTACTACTACTACTACTACTACTAGTACAGATCAACCCAAATAATCGAAATTCCACTAATCTGCAACTATCACTATTCTGGAAATGACTTTTTGAACAAACACTAATACATTTATGAAGAGTTATTCAAACTTTATAGTTTTCGATACACAAACATCATTCGATGACCAGCGCGTTTGGTGTTATAAAGATTGTCAGATCAAAACCAACAGTCTTGTTAGTTCGACCTGACGACGGTTTTAGTATTGAAAGCGCTGGTCATTATTACAAAGTGGAGAACTGTCACAACATCCGTACCCACATTACATTTTCGATGTGTTGAATGTACAATCGTATCGATATACTGCGATATGAAGAAGTGTAGTAGGCCTAATTGTAATTTATTCTTTTTCTTAATGTAAAGCGAAAATGCGTGTTGTTTTCATTTGCGAGGTTAGGTGATTATTTGATTTTTACGTTACTGTCCAAAGAAATAAAAGCCATGGTTGGGAAAAATATGACAATGTGCTCACACAGTTCTTGAAAGAGAGAAACATTAAAAACAAAGAACATAACGTATTTTTAACAAAAAAAAAGACAGAAAAAGTGAAAAATACTATTATTTCTGAATAGTAAGAACAAAGCAAAAAAGAAAACATATTAACAAATGAAAACAAGATTTGTTATTCGTTAGGCGGACAATATTCTTTTATATTATTCAGTAAAATCTCGAACACCTCACTGGAGGCGAATTTTGTGGGAAGTACAAAAAAATTAAGACATACGTTGAGAACTAGTACGGATCTTCACAGAATCTTTTGCCACAGTACTGTGGCTAAATGATGAGGATCCGTGCCAGTTGTCGAGTCGTTTTAACACTGAAGAAGCCTCCAATGGTGAGGCCGAAACGTTTGTTCATTGTGGCAGTGGTCAACAGCACGGACAGAAGTCAATTAAATTTCAACAAAGATAGTGACGTGTTGACGACGTTATATCCAACATCAATAACGTACGTTAATTATATAAAATAAACAAGATTAGTCGAACTCAAATGCTATGAGTAATAGTCAACTACGAGTTACGGTATACGTTTAACGATCCAGGTCAAACAGTCTGCAGATCAGTTCATTTGAACTGAAATGTAACTTCTCACCAGTGGCGAAGTTACATGGAGGCAACTGAGGCAATGCCTACCCAAAAAAATTCTGTAAAATAAAAATAATTATAAATACGTATGAACTACGTAACGTACAGACTATACATTGTTACTGTGACTGTCGAATTTATAAAGCCGAAAGGTGCTTTACTGAGCGACCGCTAGATGGTGACAGGTGAGATTCGGCATAGCTCGTTTAAAGCGAATGAGGCAACGTGAACTTACCTCAGCGTTTTTTGTATTACATCATATGTAAGCAATGTGCTGGCGTGATAGGGAAGTGCGGGGGAGGGGGATTGGCCCCCGCTGTACACATAGAGCGTTGAGGCATGTCTCACTTCTGTGGTCCAACCAGTTAAGTTAAAGCGCCCTGTGTTGTTTATACGTGTGTTTATTTTATGCGGTTATTAAAAGTGTGCCTGTTATTCCGCTGAACTAACAGATGATCAAGATTGTTATTTGAATTATTTGTAACAAAACATATATACAGGAACTAATTAAGTTTAAAAATTTGAAGTTCAATCAGTTGTATTATTGTGTATGACTTATACAAGGATTGTTCAATAGAAACACGTTTAGAGCTGTAAACCATTTTTTATTCAACGTTTTTAAAAGACGTTTCCAATAACATTAAGGCATAAGTCTCACTGTTGCACTAATCTGTAGATTCCCTGCGAGTAAAATTCTTACGGCTGTTTGCGGAACCATTCGCTAACAGCAAACTCTACGTCACCGTCCGATTTGAACCACCGTCCTTTTAGTGATTCCTTAAAAAAAATTTAAGGTAAGATTTTTGCCTACCCATTCATTAACTACTAGCTTCGCCACTGCTTCTCACAATAGGACTATTTGATACGTTTCTTGAGAGTACTTCCTTCCTATAACTCATGTAAACGTTCAAGTCTTTTGAAATGACCTGCTTTGAATACATTCGAAGGTGTATTAATCATAGTGCTGAGCACAAACGTTTTGACCAGTAAGTGAACGTAAGCTTTCAAACGCGGTGGGTGTTTACACTGTCACAAGTTTCCCGCCCCAGTGTTCGTATTCGTTCTCGGGTGTTTGTGATATGTGTGACCGCGCCACTGAAGATGTCCGTCATAGGTACGGACGAAACGTCTGGAAGTGCATATATAGACACCACGGCTTAACAGTCCGGAAAATTGTGACACAACAATTTTGAATAACATTTTACAAATTGTCTATAATATTTTCAAATATCTAATCGTTTTAGAAGTCCAACCGGATTTGGGGGTCATCCATAAGCAGGAGCTACTTTCTTCTTCTTCTTCTTCTTCTTCTTCTTCTTCTTCTTCTTCTTCTTCTTCTTCTTCTTCTTCTTCTTCTTCTTCTTCTTCTTCTTCTTCTTCTTCTTCTTCTTCTTCGAAACGTCAAAAACTTTAATAAACCACCACCACCTACAAAGTTAAACGCAACTATAGGAAACACTATACACAAAGAACCGTTATTTATCCTCTAAGGGTGGCCACACACCGCAACGAACATGTGTCTTAAGCGAAAACGTCTTAAGACAAAACGTTTTGACATGTTTGGTTGTGGTGTGGAGGCGCTCACGACACGACGCGACGTGGAAGAAAAAACTCCTTCTTTTTGCCGCTCATGTTCAGTGTTCAGTTTAAACATACACACGGTCATTGATATCTAGTTTGAGTGTTTCTTTATTTTCAGTTTTAATGATATATTTTGAAGTGAAGGTGAGCTATGGATGGTGAGGAAGAAGAGACTGTTATTCTATAGTGGAATTTCCTACAATTACTAGGCTACGGTAAAGACAGAAAACTTTGGTTTCACCCTAACAACCAAATTGGGGATATTATTGAGTTTATTGCCGAACTGAGAGCTGACCCAGCTAAATTTTACAATTATTGTAGAATGAGTAGAACAACCATTGATTATGTCCTGGAGTTAATACGGGATAGGATACAGAAGCAAGATACGAACAGCTGACAATTGAGGGTCACACATGTGCATGCGCAGATCGAGTTGTTCGTTAGTGTTTTGACGCGAGACGAAACTGTTGGTACCTTCGCTAGATAACGAAAAAACGCCTCAAGGCGTCTGACGTCGTATTCGGTGCTGTATGCGGCAGGCCCACTTAAACCCATGCTAAACGGATCGCATCAGACAAAACGCCATGCGGTGTGTGGCTGGCCTAAGTCCGCTAGACAGAACCAGAAAGCACAACCACACTGACGCAAGTTCACACAACGAACAACGTTAGAGACCACCAACGTTGGTATAATTACAGAACTAAGGAGCCAGGGCCCGTCCACAGCTAACCCTACTCACCACGACACATACATACTCTTTTAAATTCTTAATCCAGATCATAGATACATCTTTACTACGCTGATTAATACAATTATCATTTACAGCCATAAAAGACGTTATGGAAATGGTTTTATGGTTTTAAATAAAGGAATTAAAGGGTAATTAGCGGTTCTTTTTATATTGGGCGAGACTAATACCAATAATCTAACAACATTAATAGACTTGAAATCCAATTTAAAAAGATTTTTAAGGGTAAAAATGAAAAAAAGGTTTAGGTAAAGTAGACAAAATATTGAAGATGTTACGATTAGAGCTTTTTAAAAATAGCTTGTAGGCAGTTATTCACGTACAGATTTCTTTTTGTAATAGTTTCATAAAAAATTATTTCTTTCATCAGCTAATCGATTCTTTTTTATTTTTATAAATTGATAAAACAAAAAATATTTTTAATTTCTGTTATTTAAATAATAAAATAAAACACTCGTTTGCCTATTGTTATCTGTTGTACGTTAATGATTTTTTATTTCAAATTTAAATACGATACTTATTAAGTAGCTTAAGGCTTACTAAACCCCAGGCTAAATGTAAAAGTTGTGATCACAGGGTTTGCTTGTAACACAACGATATATAACGTGTATTTTAAAACCCATGACAGGGGTGAGGTAGAAAAATATTTAAAATATTACGATTAAGCTTGAAGGCAGTTGTTCACACATAGATTTGTTTTTATAACATCTTTATAAAAATTATTTCTTTCCTTACCTGAGGTAATATAAGATAATCCATATAGTTCAGATAGACATACAAATTCACTCCAACTTTTTTATTTCTAACTTATCAACGGGCGTCTGTCCATGTTACGTGTCTTCTACTATTTCATCATTCCAGGATTTTCTCGTTCTTAAGCTCATTCCATTCTTCCTTGCAAGATACACTTTACCAGGTCAGCCATCGAGCATTTTAAGTATAGCAAAATTACAGTTTCATTGTTCTTTTCTTATTCATCTACGTGAATCTAGTCGCCTCTTAGACCTCTTCTTGTTACATCATTTCCTATTTTGCCTCTTCGAGTTGTAACTTTGTCTCCTCTTAGGTACTCATCTCTATTGCTTTTTAACTTTTTATCGTGTTCTAAAATAATCCGTTTGACTCTCGTAAATCAAGAGGAACATTCACTAAGAAGCGCACATAAAAGTATGAGCTGTGGGAGTATGTTACATAGAGGTAGTGGCGGCCCGTGCTTAGGTTACACGGTTGTACAACCCCCAATATCTCCCGAATTGTATTTTAAATTATAGAATTATGAACAAAACCATAACTAATAATAGTGTTTTGAAGCTAAATCATCGTAATTAATCATTTGCCGTTTCAAAAAACCCAAAGCAATTACTAAAAACTGTACACGCTCTTGCCTCGGTGTATGCACCAACTGTGACGCGCTTTGTATATGTAGTCCAGTCAAATTAGAGTTGGAGATCGAAGTAAATAGTAGAAGGATGGGACCTTTTTTAATAAAGTATTTTCATCTAGAACATTATTTTAAAATATTGTTCACCCCTCAGCCCTATGTCAAAACACCCATAAGCAACCCTTAAAATTCGAAAATTCAGTTTTTCGATAATAACTTTTAAACGATTCGTATACTGTGAAAATAAAAAATACCATCGTAAAGGAAAGAAAATTTCTCACAAAAAATGTCTTAAGACTATTTTTCTAGAACTAATAGTTTTTACGTACCTAAACAAATATTGAAGCGTACGAGTAATTTGTTGCTCGGAGAGCGCGGGTTGGGTTAGTTGGCACAGTTTTAGACGGCGCGCAACCAGTTATTCCCTTGTAGTTTTAAAAATAATGTTCGAATTAAAAAAATAAAATAAACGTCCTTGCTTAAAGGTAAGATGTCCTTGCTATACGCCTATGTAGTTCTTAAAAACTTATTTTTTCATTACAATATTAGGTACAGTAAAGTTAGCTAGACATGAATCAACCGTTTTTGTGCTAACAGCGCAGGTTATGTAATGCGCATGCGTCAACAGAGAAACAGCTCAGTTTTCTCTGAGACGCTGTGGAGGTTATTGTGTGAGTACTTTTCAAAAAACATCAGTATTCATCAAATATGAAGCGTTTAGTTTCATTTCATTTTAATAAGAACAGCGTAATAGTAATAGATAATGCCTCCTACCACAATGTACAAATAAATCCACCTCCAACATCATTATCAAAAAAAGGCAGACATGATCAACTGGTTAAAAAACCATAACATTCCTTGTAGTCCATCTATGTTAAAGCCTGAGCTGTATGCACTAATTAAACAAAACAAACCAACTTACAAAACTTTTAAAATAGATGCCATTTTGGCAAACCAAGGACATTCTGTTTTATAACTTCTACACTATCAGCCGGATTTTAATCCTATGGAACTGACTTGGGCAACCGTGAAGAAGCGTGTTGAAAGAAAACCCGTGCATTTTTCTGTGGACAGTGTCGAAGGAATTTTATTGTATTTCTCCTGCAGACTAGAGATCAAGACGTGACGTAATGAAAATTTAAAATGACTACGTGAGATGGAACCGAATAAGGGATACTGTAACAGATCGTTTAGAAAATAATGTAAGACGAGATAGCAGCAGTGAAGGCAACTTTAGTGATAGTGATAATAGGCTAACGGTGATAACAGTGACGGAAGTATTAGTAGGGTGAAGAACTGACCAAAATAATTATTGTAATTGCATGTAAGTAAATGTGCTCTATGGTACTTAAATAGTTTCAGTCTAATTGTTGAATTAATATAGTCTCTCCGGTTCTTTATGGACAGTTACATCTGCTCGTTTTTTAAACACACACACACACACACACACACACACACACACACACACACACACACACACACACACACACACACACACACACACACACACACACACACACACACACACACACACACACACACACACACACACACACACACACACACACACACACACACACACACACACACACACACACACACACACACACACACACACACATTTCACGTACGAGGCTGTTATTAATGTACTTATTCAAACAAATTAAGATGCCAGAGCAATGTGCATCATGTATTACTACGTTTTTCGTGAATCGTAACATGTACACAAAGTGTACACATTCCAAAATATACAACGATTGTTGATGTCTAGCCTCGACTATCGAGAAACATTGCAACAGACACAACACGCCAAGTCACTGTTTACAAAATAATGGAAATCTTTATTAGGCCTACATTGTCTCTTTCTGTTGTGTCTGCGCTTGTTTCGTCTTACAAAATGTCCACGTTTACTATCGTAATTGAAATCAAAACTTACCTACAACCAAATTTTGTAGGTAACCAAATTTTAGGTAAAAACCTTAAAAACAATTAAAAGAATAACAAAAGAATTTTCAAATTATAAGAATAATTGGTTAGTAAAAAGTTAGGTAAGTTAGTAAAAAGTAAGTTACTTATATGCGTGCGTGCGTGCGTGCGCGTGTGTTGGTAGGGCTGTAAAATTTAGTTTGGTAAAGTATTTAGTAATATAATTAAAAATGTAGCTAATGAAATGTAAAAAACAATAAATACATAAAAACGTTAAAAAAAACAATTGAAAACACTATAAGAATCATAGACAATAGAAAACTAAATAAATAAAGTTATAAATATAATAAAACGAAAATAATTGTGAATCGACAAAGCAGTGTAACTGGTTTATTTCAGCTGTCATATAAGAGATATCAGTTTTCAAATTTTACTACTTTTACAGAGAAAAACGTAAATTTAACTATTATCTTTCATCTTTAATTATTAAAGAAGCAAACTTCGGCACATTTGGTATAAAAAGTCAACCCGTGTCAAAATAGATTCCTCTTGTCACATTCGCGTCTTATTAACAATTCAGAGAGTAGACCAATATTTTCAACTGCGTTAGTAGACATTTTCCTCTCTCGTACCTTTCACTGCTGCAGTCTTCTCCCCACTACAACCTGCGCGCTGATTCATGTCTGTTTAATACTACTGTACTATATATACATGATGGCTTCGAAGTGTCGTTTTATCCTACAAATAATAATATTTAAAAATGTAAAAGTTTTATTCACAAGATAATGTGGGTTTTAATTACCGATACATGAGAATGCAAAACATAAAAAGTTGATATTGTTTACTGTTTTTAAAAAACAAGACTATGAAAATCGCGAAATTTAGAATTTCTTTAAATTTGCATAAAATTACAATTTAAAACCAATATACAACAATGAGAGTTCAACCCAATTAAAATATAAAGCATGTATTTTAAAGTCTAAAGAGTCTACTTTTGAGATGTGTAATTATTATATTAATTAAATTGTTCATTGTTAAAAAATAATTATAGAACAAGTAACTGCATAAAACGTGCTTTTTTCACATTATTACTTCTTACGATTTATGTTTTAAATTTTAAGATTTAATACTTTGGGAATATAGTATTCAACAGCCACGTTATCAATCTTCGGTAAGGATTTATACCTGAGAAGCCGGGTTCCTTTTAAAATACCTTTTGAAAACTGTACATCTGCCGTTGGCACGTACGGCACTTGCACATCTGTCATCGGCTCGCAACTCGGGGGAGTATGCGCGCGCAGCTTGGCTAAGCATGATGTGATCTAGCAAAATAAAGTCCACAATAAACAATACAGGATGTGATTGTGTTTCTTGATTTTGCTATTTGTGTCAATTTATAATTAAGAATATACTTAATATTTCTTTAATTTTGCGTTTTTAATAACAATCGTGCAATAAGAGTGAAATTTGTATATTTAAAACAAATGATGCCATATTTTTTTGCTGCAGGGCATTTTAACTATACAAAGTCTACTTACAAATACATTCAACAAATGAACGGATTTATTAAAAATTGCCGAAGAGCGAATACGTTCTATACGAGAAGGGGACTTATTAACTGAATGCGAATCTCAGGAAATAACGGAATTACGAAATTTCCTTGAAAACGGATAAGCTACTATAAGGCGAACCTACAAATTTTGGTGCGGAAAATTTACTGATATGACCATTGAGCAAGATATCATGCGAAGTATGGAAGTGGTCGGGGGAATAGTTGGTAGGGGTGTATCAGAAAGCACGACACATCAATAGATTTTAAGCTTATCATTTACGTACGATATTTGTAATGAGATTGAGTGTGTTTGTGGTATAAAATTTTCGTCATCTGATCAGCATGTAGATGCAAGAGATGCCCGTAAGAGTAGTGATCAAGAAGATATAAAAAAAAAATTACTGAGTGGTTTAATCTTCACGAATTCTTTCCTCATCAAAAAGAAATAATGGCGATATTTACTGGTGTAATTGGTAATGAAAATATAAATTGTTGTGATGCTTTTGAGGTTGGTAAAATAGGGTTAAGCAAAATGGAAGGGCAAAAATTCAAGGATTTATTATTCAAACCCAAAGATAAAGTCTTGCCATTAATTAGCGGTAATAGTTCATTATAGTAGATGACGAGATTATAGCTATTGATCCAACACTTCTGTTCCAACGCATATGTTAGCGAGGGAACTGCGGAAGAATTTAAAAGTTACACGTATTACGAGCTTGCGCCTTACCCAATGGCATTATTTGATCAAGGTACGCTACGTAAGACTGATAAATCTAAAATATATGGTTTGTGCCAAAATGAAAAAATTGAATTTGATGACGGCAAATGTACATTCGTCGCGTGCCTTGGAATAAAAATGATCAGTTTAACGACATATTTAATTCCTACATAGCTTATATTAAAAAACACTTCAAATCTAATAATGTCATTGTGGTTTTTGATGGCTACGAAAATAATTTGGATAACATAAAAGGCGCTGAACAAACACGTCACGCCAATAAAAACTTATGCCCTGACATTATTTTTGATGTGGAAATGTGTAGTACGGTACAACAGGATACTTTGCTCTCAAACAAGCAGAATAAAATTCGTTTCATTAAATATTTAATAGAATATTTAAGAAATGCTAACATTACAGTCATACAAGCAGAAAATGACGCTGACTTATTAATTGTAAAGACAGCTTCACAAATTACCAATAAAATACCTGTTATGGTTGCTGACGACTCAGATATTTTGGTTCTTCTATCAGCATTAATCCCGGAAGAACGGGAAATGTGTATGTTGAAATTAGGAAAAAACGGAACTCCGCCTACTATTTATTCACAGAACAGTCTCAATGAATTACCCTTTTGCAAGAAATATATGTTATTTCTTCATGCAGCAATCGGTTGCGATACAATATCCTGTTTTTTTTGGAAAGGGCAAGATAAGCATTTTTAAGAAATTTGAGAAAAAATGAATGATGAGACTTTTAAAAAATCGATTGGAAACTTCTATAAAAAAATCAATCGAAAGAATATATCTTCGAGAGTGGAGTAAACTTCGTTTCTTTCCTATACAATAAACCAACGGGAGTAACATTAGATGACTACAGGTACGTCTGCTTTACAAAATCTGTGTTTAAACAAGGTACAAAGAAAAAGGAAACTCTTGCAAAATACGTAAAACTGGAATCTCTGCCTCCAGCTTCAGATACAGTAAAATATCATTTTTATAGTGTGTATCTACAAGTACAAAAGTCTAATGATTTACCTGCAGAAGATTGGGGATGGAAAAGGGGACAAATCCTTACCCCAATTCGAATGTCCAAACCAGTAGCTCCTAAAAACGTAATTCAAAAGATATTTTGTAATTGTAAAAAAGATTGCACACCAAAATAGTGTTCCTGCAAAACTACTGGGCTTTTATATACGGACGTTTGTGGTAGTTGCACAAGTGAAAAATGCAAGAATTTCAAAAATAATTGTGTAATTAAAAACGAAGCAGAAGACAATATTGTGAGTCCATCATTGCCAGAGGAAATAAGCGATGTAGATGAGAATGAAAATACAAACGTAGATATTGAATCTGATGACAACGAACTTTCAGAGGAAGAATTCTAGCTATAATTATAAAATAAATTTAATTGAGTTTAATGATTAAATAAAAATGTTTTTGTAGACTTTATTTGATACTTAATAAGATGCAAAAGGTTTCAAATCTAAAGACCTAATAGTTAAAAAAAATTCCCAAAGATACCCTTCGTTTTCGCTTTTAATGTTCGTATTTTCTAGCCTGGACGGTTGCGCCTTCTATAATTTTACATTTATTTTACGGTTCTATTAACTTTTCATTACTTTATAATAATCACTCAAGAAATTAAAATTAAATTTGTCGATTAAATTTACATTACACTTGTTTAAAAAAAACGACAAAAAACGTTATTTTTTATATTCGCCATTTTGTTTTGACGTTTGATGTGTATGACAGGGGTAAACTTATTTTTTAATTGTAGTAGGACATGTAAGGATGACGTCCTCAAATTTTCAGCCGTCTAGTATTTTTTTTTATCTGAGGCTTATTTTCGAGGTAATTTGACTGGACTAATGGGGAAATACAATAAAGTAGTGCTCTGGCTAGCTGGATTTGGGTGTTCCTATTACAGCGGTATAGGCTCGCTTGGTGTGATTAGGGACTGCAAACCCCGCTTGTACGTTACGGCGCCACCAGTCTGTTTGTTGGTAAATAACACGTGGTGCGCTAGGTTGGCATTTGTAAGTTCGTTGTTAGTGTCAATCCAATTCATCGTCAAATGTAAATTATAGTACATATAAAGGATTAACGTGTCATAGTGTAAGATATTTATTATATTTAACTGGTAGGACGCAATGAATTCTGTAACAAACTTAACGAAAACGGCGTTCAGTTTACGTCCTATTGAGAAAAAAATTGAAATTAACATAGTAGGTAGGCCTACAACAGACCTTTCAAATTTTAATCAAAGTGTAAAATCAGGTAACAGAATATTTAATCGTAAATTTAGAAAAGATTCGTACAATAAATATTCGTGGTTACGTGGGTGTGACACTAAAATTGCAGTATTATGCTTTACTTGTGTATTGTATGGAGGATAGGAGACTTGGAGATTTTCTATTCAGAGAATAAAACAATTTTATTCAATCCAACCTATCTGCAACCCCCAAATTTTTGTAACCGTCAGCCGCCACTCCATAGAGGTACTATTTTGTTCAAAGTTTGGTGAATTGCAACCAGCATATTGTGACTATGCGCACGCACGTGTGTGAGAGTGAGAGCAAGCGCGCGCGCGAGGGAGAGAGAGAGAGAGAGAGAGAGAGAGAGAGAGAGAGAGAGAGAGAGAGAGAGAGAGAGAGAGACAGACAGACAGACAGACAGAGAGATAGACAGACAGACAGAGACAGAGACTAACGTTTGGTTTATTCTTGTCCTGGGTCTACACCCCTTGGTTCTTACACTACAATACGGTACCATCAATTGCTTTTCTCCTCTTCCCTCCAGTTTGTATTACAATTCCATGATTTCAGATCTTCCGAAACACCATCCGACAATCTCTCCCTTGAGCGTCACTTTTTTGTTGTCCAGTATATATACTTCCTCCCCCAGGGCTTGGTTTCAGGGGGAACGCGGCGGAACGGCGTTCCGAAACCTCTTGGATCCAAAAATAAATTACCGAAAAAAATATATGAAAAGGAGAACCTAATTATCACAAAAATTTACTATTACTTTTTAAACTGTGCATCTCATTAGCTCCATTACAAAACTAAACATTTGTCAAAGTCAAACACCAGCATTAATCTTTATCTTAATTACTATCGTTCAAAAATATCCCAATAACCTATGGATAAAATGAAACAAAAAACTTGCTTCAAAATTAAAACTACATAAAAGGTAACTGATTGGGAGCTTCCAAATATATGTGCATTCTAGAATTTTTCCGGTGAGTCTTTCTGCCTTGAAATATGCTATTGAATCAATAGCAATAACTTCCAAGTGAATGTGCGAGGGGTGATTTCTTGCCATTACACAGCATTCGATAAAAAGAGTAAGGAAAGGTAAAAAAACAAACAATATGACGACACAATGACGAAACTATAGAAACTTTCTAAAATGTCCGAACCACAGAAACTATCACTTAATGTTTGATTGGGGCTCCAAGATGACGCCATCATGAGTGACATGTTTTCGACTGTGGTGCGGCTAACCTGACGATGAAGCTCTTTAGAAATATTAGTACACTTTATTACCTTTTTAGATACGTACAAGTTTATACGTATGTTACACATTTTATAAGGCTTTAAAAATGTAGACCTGATTTGCAATAACCTGATGTATAAACTTATACGCTAATATAAAATATAAGCATATCTGTGTTTGTACAACTTTTGGATTGTTACGTTCCGGCACCTATAATTTTAGAAATCAACCACTGCTTTCTCCCTTACTCTCCATAGATTCTTCAACCGTTATCTTCATGAGCCCACCCAGTCACGTATGTTCGTATTACAAATTACGTAATTATATTTCGTTTTCTTTGTTACAGAGGATACAAGGTAGGGAGTTTAAGTGGTGCGAACGTGTTCCAGACTGGTAAGTCAATACACTTTTCGTAGCAGTGTCAAATAAATCTTTAGGGACGCTGACATGTTCACTTAATTCCCTCCCCGACTGACTCATCGCCAGATGACTTTGTGAACAGCGTGTTTTGCGTTGTTCACATCGTGTAACTTCGGGTCTGTTAGGAACGCGTCGCGTTCGGGTCGGTTCGCGTCGAGTCGCGTTCGGACAAGTTCGGGTCCGTTCGCGTCGCGTTCGTGCCACTGACAGGAAATATGTCGTGTTTTTATTAACAAGATCAACATTGTATTTTGGTTCAACTCGCGTTTTATATTTGCTAACCGCAAACGTTTTACCAAATCTTTCAGCATTCCAACGCGTTTGATCGAGACAATGAATGCTTCACCGTAAAATGACCGAAACGTTTGATGTTATTAAAAAACTAAGACGTGTGTTGATCCTCAAAACAGTGTTGAGCTTAAAAATTGTCCACGTTTAGCTTCTTCGTAGGGGGATGAAACAGGTGGAGGGATGTTCTGTTTCAGGAACGATCTTCAAGGAGAAGCCCACCGCATCAGTAGTTAGTCGGGCATTTCTTAGGTTTCGTCCCCAAGTGTAGGTAGTCTGTAAGGAAGTGAACATGTCAGAATTATTCAATTATTTGACGTAGGAAGAAACGAAGGACAGATTTATTTGACACTGTATAAGTTTCGGTGCTCACAACAATTCCAATTTAAATGACTTACAGTTGTGCGCACTGAGTGGTGATGGTGTATTAATGATACAGTAATCATTTCACTTTCAGGTACACCTTTGTACTTAACAGCGCGGCATTGTGCAGGCGATGTTCCCAACTGGGCAGTGTGTCCATTTTTAGACTAATCGAGCCAATGAAAATGTCCACCCCCGGTTGAAATGTTCACGCCTGCCACTGTCGCGCTGGCACACACACCACACAATACCCTGTACACACCTTACACAACCCCTCGACATTGCACTGCGTCGAGGGGTCCTTCAAGTCCTCAAACACATATCTGAGGCAAAACCATTTTTTTGCCGTTTGTTGTGTCAGACGAGGAAGGTTTTGGTTAGGCAACTGTAAATTGGTTAGATTCCCTTTAGTATGTAAGTGTGCTTTTTGTTGCAGGCGCAGGGGCTCTTGATAGTTATATAAGTAGTGTTAATTTTTGTAGTGTAAAATTATTTAATATAAATTTAGATTGTATATGTATGTATGGTTTTACAGCGTTTTGCTACTATTATGTCTATAATTTTTTAACATATGACCATATTATTTTCTGCCGACACGTTCTTTCTTATTCTAATGTTTGGGATTTGTGCCCACGGATTTTATATTATATTTTACTATCTTGCCGATGCGTATTTTCGTATTTTAAATTTAGGGTTTTGTGCCCACGGATTTTTATTTAAGTTTTTTGTCGACACGTGCTTTTGTATTCTAACGTTGGGGTTTTGTGCCCACGGATCTTTTATTTTGTTTTACTTTTTTGTTATCTGTTTATCGAACGTTGTCGTAAATCGAAACATTGTCTCGTCGTACGTTTGCTGAAACACAATTTGTTTACTGGTGGACAAACATAACAACTTGGAGTTGTTGGTTCGGATTGGTTTAAAAAGAAAGAAGAACGAAGAATACGTCAACGGACGAACAATAAATGCACGTGGTAGGTTGAATCCATTTCTTCTTTTTATAGTTGTAAGTTGCTGGACGATTATGATTTCCCGTTGCTCTTTAATTGTTTTCTTAATAATTTTTTCCATTACTTTTGTCCCCGTCTACCGCACTTCGGTCATCTAACCACTTTTTGTATTACACATGTATTGCTTGTCCTTAAAAGTAGAGGCATGATACCTTAATCAGACATATTTGTTGAAAATATGTGCTTTGTTATAGTCTTTCCAAATTTACTGAATACATAAGCACTTTCAGAATATAGATTTCTGTAAATTTGTAAGTTTTTCATATACGTAACTGGAAATCATAATTGTTTGGAATAGATATAGGCCTAAGTATTAAGCAGAGAAACTTCTCACTGGAGTAACGCTTTTCTGCTTTTAGGTTTAGTTTCAAGTGTTATTAGTTTAGGCGGAGAAACTTCTCATTGGAGTATGGTTCTCTGCTCCTAGGTTAAGTTATTATCTATAATTTTTTTTTTTATTACTACAAATGATTTTATGTGTACTGTCTGACTAATTACAATGAGCTTGATACCCACCATCAAGCTTGTTGTAATGTATGTTACTTAAAACATTTCGATTATATAGTGTAATATTTGGCAACAAGTAAACAATCCAAAATTTTAAAATGTTTAAAATTTAAATACTTTTTAATTGAACAATGGGTTCTTCATTGAGGTGGGGATCATGTCACTCACTCCACCTCAAGCCTCTCCCATTTTGCAGAAAAAGAGGTCCCTGTCGTGGCTGATACTTTGACGACAGTGACAGGGCTTTCCACCAAATTCAGCCGAGTGACAGGTGGGCTCCCCACACGGGACCGACTCGGATTAGCTAGAGCAGACTGTGCCGGCCGGAAGTATTTGCTTTATGAGTCAGTCTCAACACACACTGCAACTAAAGAAAATTATAATTTTAAAAGCAATTCTGTATTGTGTGTGTGTGCGCGCGCGCACGTATTAGTGTATAAAAAATTAACAATCGGGCTAATTTCTTTCCCGGGAGCTTTTTACACCACTTAAACTGTCCCATTAAAATTTTATTGTTCCACGTTGAAAATGACGAGCAAAGAGTTCCTTTTATATGGATACTAGCTGTTACTCGCGGCTTCGGACGCGAATATTTGACTTTTAATAAGTATTGTAGTATAATTTTTATTGTCTATGTCTATATGGCGTTCTGTCTGCTCGTATAACAATTTTGTACTCATTAGTCAAATTCTCTCCTTACTGTTTTCAACACTTGTACTATTTTAACTTGTACTAAATTATTATGTTGGTGTAACAGCCTTCGGAGATTTAAAAGTACCCGTTTATAAAGCCTTTGGAGACATTTATAAAGTACCTGTTAAATCAAAAACGCTAAATTCTTTATTTTAAGTGTTACTGTGTTAGGAGCATTTTATAACACAGTAAACTTTGTTTTCCTCAACCATGGCTTCTATTTATTTCAGCAGTAAACTAAAAACCAAAAACCGTTGTCACCTAACCTCACAAATGAAAACAACACGTATTTTCGCTTTGCATTAAGTAATAGGACAATTTACAATTCGTACACTTCTTCCTTTCCACATCGTAATATATCGATACAATCGCATGTTATGTAACATCGAAAATTTACTGCAGGAATGTATAAATGTACAGTTCCGATGCCCCTAAATAGCTTTTGTTTATTTATTTGTTAGTATGGTAATTACTTCTGGTCTCCATGGTATTGTTGACATCTGTAGTAGTATTTAATATATTTCATTATTTATTCATTTCATAATCAGAAATACGTATAAACATAAATTTTGCAATCGTTTAAGACAATTACAAAATATATAGACGAATCTGTATACAAAATTACAAAATATATCGATACAATCGCATATTAAAAACATTAAAAACTGTAAGAACGGATAAAGGTACAATTCCGATGCCGCTAAATATCATTTGTTTATTTACTTGTTACTATGGTAATTAATTCTGGTCTCCATGGTGTTGTTGACATCTTTATACGCGTCAACGAAAAGGCATAATTAAAAGGGCCTAAATCGTGCGAACGGGGCAAAATATCAAATTCTAAGTTAGACAGTATTTTTTGCCTTGTGTCGAAGGTTACATGTGCAAAATTTGGTGGCAATAGTTGTAACGGTGTGGATTTATATTCAGTACCCATAAATCTTCAGACTTTGAGTTTTATACATATAGATTTAACACATACTTAACTTATAATAGATTTATACATTCATTTATAAGTTATAAAATAAATGACATGAATATCGTATATTTACCATAACTTAATATAATTAAAATTATTCACTAATCTAACATTATTGTAAATTTAAGCATTATTTCTCTGTTATAATGAAAATAATGTTACTAACAAACCAACTTTCCAGTATTTCTTGCAAACACAGCAGATCTGTCAATTCATTGTCGTTCTCTGCATGCATTACTTGTTTACAGCAAATCCAAATATTTTTCATAAATAGTATGATTTTTGTTATTTTCTGGTATTAAATTTAACTTGAACTTGGATGTTATTTGTATTGTTGTGTACTTTTTTCTGAAAAGACTTTTAAAGATATTTTTAAGTGTTATATTTTATAAAATTCAAACTTTTGGGACGTCAGGGTCAAAAAAGTGGAGGATAGTTTGATAAAATTGCAAATTCCATGTGGGATATCAAAGTAAAGAAAATTTTAACCAAAATCTGAGTATAGTGTACAGTTTTGAAAATTTCAAAATTTTTGTACCCTTGAATGGGATAAAATTGTTTTAATTGTAAAAACCCAGCCAGGTGTTGTTAGACTAAGAGGATTTTAATACAAATCCGATTGCTTGTAATTTTAAGGTTTTATTGTAGCCTATTATTACTCTACAATTGTTATTGCTTTAGACTGATCTCTAGATCCCTGAAAGGAATGCAAAGTAGAGCGAGAGCGTAGACACGCGCACGTGTAGGCATGCGCAGTGGTGTAAACAAACCAACGACTACTGAGAAAAACCGATTCACATTATATTATCAAAATTCACTCAACGCTCACTTTCCTCTTGTCTAAAAAATTTTGTTTCTCTCAGATTCGCGAAAACTTTTAATTTGCACAAAGTACTTGTATCATTACAGCTTCTGGTTTTTGAATTAACACTTTCCTTTTACTTCTACATTTTTTCTACTTAAATACCAGAATACTACACTTTTAAACACTCGCGATAAGAATGCTGTGCCTAATGGGAAGTGGATTCTTTCTTTCATGATAGGTAGGAGTTTTTAACAGTGGGCACAACATTTTGATTTTTATACAAATCCTGAAAGATATTTCTTACTACACACTTATCAAAATCATCAAGAAAAAGATTCCTTTTCTTATAGGTTTTACGTATTTTCCCCGATGTAGATAGTTTTCCTTCTGGACTGCATTTTCTTTGTTTTTTCGAGTATTTAACGAAGCCTTCCGATTTATTACAGTAATACGCAGCACGTTTTGTTGCTGATTCAGTAGGTATGTCAGTGAGGTTTGTTGGTTTTCTTCATCACATTTTTCAATTATATTACTAATTACTTTGCGACCTTCACTGTGGTCTTCATAAGTTAATTTTCTTTCTTTCGATGACCCTCAAAGAGACACTGTGAATAGACAGCTACAAATAAAAAAGTAACAGGATAATTCAATCACTAACTGAAAGTAAACTAATTCTTACGCAAGGCGAACATTGAGCTGCGTGGCGCAGTACGGGCAGGGCAGGGCAGGACAGGGCAGCACGAAAAATCTGTGTGGCACAGTTGCCCAAAAGTGAGTAGATGAAAGAAAGAGGAACTCGCGGGGAATTCGCACTAACAAGAGAATTCTCTAATGAAAGATTTGTGAACTATTTCCGTCTGCATCGAGCGGAGTTTGAAGAAGTTCACAGCATGATTCAACCTAGTATCACACGTGTCATACGTTTTCTGTGTCAGATCCACAAGTGTGGGATTCGCCCTGCCCTGCTCTGCGTCTCAATTCGTGTGACTCCCCCTCAAAAGATGGAGTCACAGAAACTGAGCTGCCCTGCCTATGCTCTGTATGACGGTGGTTGGCGTGTGGACCCTTGGCCTACCTGCTGCCTCTCGCCATTGTAATACTTCCGCCCGGGCTCGACAACAGCTAATAGCCATGTGAGTCACCTCACTGTGCGCCCAGTATGAAACAATTTTTTTTTGCCTCGCTCAATACTGGTAAAAGCTTGTTATATTTGAAATCAGCGAAAGAATACGATGAAAATGACACCAAACACGACTAAAAAATATTAATAAATAATGCAAATAGAGTCATTGTAATTATTCAGTCATTGTTACGTTATAACACCCAATTTTTAATATTCCTTAGTGGTGTTTGCTGTCATTTTCATCGTATTATTTCGCTGATTTCAAATATAACAAAATTTTACCAGTATTGGGCGAGGCAAAAAAAAAAAAAAAATTGTTTCATACTGGACGCACAGTGAGGTGACTCAAGCGGCAATTAGCTGCTGTCGAGCCCGGGCGGAAGTATTAGAATGGGGGAGAGGTAGCAGGTAGGCCAAGGGTCCACACGCCAACCACCGTCATACAGAGCATAAGTCATCTGCGTGTCAATGTGCGCCCGGCCTAAACGAGTGGATGCTAGTCTGACTGTGAACAACGCATGGTTGTGTCATGAATCACTGGCCTCGACAAACTAACCAAACACACTCACTCATACTTTATCCCCTACATCAGAGACACAGAGTTCAGTCTCATGCAGTACTTTACTACCAAAAAAAAGTAGGTTACCGGTACTGGGGATATTCGTAATTTTTCTAATAATGGAAAAATTATCTAATATCAAATTTTATCCAATAATAAATGTACTTCGTTCAAAATAATGAGAAGTTCTGGAGTGACTACAGTAGTTAATACAGTCCCATTTGTCTTGTATTTTCGAATAGCTTTTTTGTACACAATACTTACTTTACATTAATATATATTGAAATCTAAGAAGATGTGAACGGCGAGACCGCTCTCGAGGCGCTGTGGCTACAGTCTAGACGGGCTATTCTGAAAAGCAATGCAGTAGTGTTCGTGAAAATAAATTCTGTGTAAGGGATTCTCATCGTCAAACTTGTGACATTCGTGAAAGCCAATCCGAGACGATCCTGAGTGGTCATAACCTTACCTCACCAATGTGCTAAACTATTCAGTGTTTTTCTTACAGTTTCACTGGATAAACACTTCTGCGTCTCTGTTTCAGGCTGCAGTGAATCTCTTCACAGGACACCTCGCATTGTAGGTTTTACGGTAAACAACCAATTCATTTACTTAGATGCTGCTGTACTGTAAGTGTAAGTGATGTTTGATGTTGACAAATGACTTCGTGTGTTAGGCAACAGGTGTTATGTAGCCACGCCACGCCACTGCTACGCAGTAAACCATATCACAAATTGTTTAAATCAAGACGATCCACAATTACGTGCCCAGACAACAGAAGGCCGGCCACTGGGCTAAGGTTAAACGCGACACGAGAAGATATGTAGGTCGGACGTCTGTACGTGAATTTCAGTCACATTTACTTTGACTACGTCTGTCACAGCATGGGCGAACGCAAATCAGAATTCTTACAGGTGCAGTTAATTATTTACACTATAAAAAATGCAGTAGCAAATGTGGACATGAAAATTCAAACATTACGTTACGCAGAGACAGACAATAATAATAAATTTACCTTGTTGCGCTCGCGAGTGTGGGTGTTTTTGTGCATAAAATAGAAAATTCTATTTTTACGCTGACATTACGAATTACAATTTGTTTTGACACTCTGAATATAAAGATGGAACCCACTGTGTACTTCGGATATTCTTCCTTAAGGATTTTGTAAACTAGATTAGTGATTAACGTTACTAAAAGTATTATACACCGGGCTGTTGAGCCGTGGTCGAGTGCTTAAATTTTCGTCTCAACGTTTCGACCACACCTCTGAAGGCCACCTTCAGTAGAGAAAATAAAGAAAAAACGTTCGTAATGATGGCAGCCCGAACGGCTGTTTTCTTTATTTTCTCTACTGAATTGCTTTAAGGATTTAACAGTGGGAAGAACACTAGGTCTCTGTTTGGTGTTTTGAAGCAGTCACTAGTTTCCAATACCTTGGTTCTACTGTCAGTGGAGATCTTGATAAAAAGAAGGAAATACGCCTTAAAAGATACTCTAGGCATCTCTTCCTGGGTCTACTCACACACCTGTGTCCTATAGGTTTTTCCAGACTTGTTTGGCCAGTCTTGAATCTGATATTCTTTCTAAATGTTCTTTCCACCGTTGTTTGTAATCTTTTAATTTTTCATTGAAGTTAAAAGCTTGTAAATCTTCTCTTATGGCCTCATTCTTTATATGGTGAAGTTTAGAACATCTTTTACATACATACATACATCCTCGGCGCTACAGCCCAGTCCGGGCTCTGGCCTCCAAAAGAAATCGTCCCCACTGGTCTCTACTCCCGGCCAGTGTCCACCAGTTTGCTGCACCCAGCCTCACTGCCTCCTTACCAACCTGGTCCAGCCATCTTCTACGCGGTCTTCTCCTCCTTCTCCTTCCCATCGGCAAATAATTCATGATTTTTTTTGGGATTCTATCCACCGCCATTCTCTGCACCTGTCCGGCCCAACGCAATCTGTTAACTTGTATGAATTGCACGATCGGAAGTTCTTTAAACCTTTCGTACAACTCTCGATTATTATCGAGATTATATAATCGAGAGTTATGCAGTCGCCTCCAAATCTCGTTTTCCTTCACAGGGCCATAGATTCTCCTCAGTACCTTCCTTTCAAACACTGCTAGTTTCTGCTTATCTAGTTTTTTTTAGCACCCATTAGAACATCTTTTAACTCCTCTTAAGAACGCCATTTCCGAGGCCATTTTCTTCTTCCTTGGTTGTTGTCCATACTTCACACCCATAGGACAGTACAGGGACTTTATAGAACTTTAATTTTGTATCTTGATGTACCTTGTCCTAAAAATACGGTTGATTGTCCCACAGATCAGCTGGAACTTACCTAACTTAACAAGTTAAGCAGGTTGCATAACACCTTAATTAGATCAGTTGTGGCTTACGTAAATGAAACCTGTACTCATAGCAGGTCGATAATGGAGCTGCTGGATAGATTCGAAACAAAATTGCTTAGGACGATTGCAGGCCCATTTTCTAAAAATGAGATATGGCGGCGGAAAACACAAAAAATTGTGTGCAACATATGATGATCTCAACATTAACTGATTCTTTAAAATACTATTACTATTGAGACAGTCTCACTGATCGTTGTATGGTGCAGTGGAAACAAAATCACTAATTACCAGCTTTAATGAGTCACAAATAAAAATTTGAAATCAACAAGATACTTTCATACAGTAATTCAAGTTAAATTTGTCCACACGTAATAATAATGTCAACTGTTGAGATCCAGAAAAATATAGATTCGATTCGAAATGTTTTATTCTTCGAACGTGACGGCTGCAGATAGCAAACGCAGTGCTGCAGTTACACAGAACTATACAAAGAAATGGAAACTCAACATTCAAACATTATTGAATAAAAATCGGTATAATAATAATAATAATAATAATAATAGTAATAATAATAATATTTATACGTGACTTCCATGTTCTAAGATTTATTAAAATCATTTACTTGAATTCGGTTTGATAATGTCTACAAAAATATCGAATTTTGATAAATTGAAATGAAATATTTCCATAGAAACTACTTCTTTGTTGCCGATAACGTAGTACACATATATAAAAATTATCCCCTCACCCTTCAACTATCATTTTCATTTATAGAATATTACCCTCTCCCCATTCAACTACCCTTTTTAATTTATAGATATTTCATCTACTTTTCTACAGTTGATTATTGTGACCTTCTTTTCAGGATACTTTATTTATCAAAATTAAGTACTTTACTCTTGTTAAAACGTAAAACTTTGCAGGTAAACTACCCCTCCACCATAACCGATCTTCACCGAAATCAATAGGCCTTGAGTCCTCTACAACTCGGGCACATATGCAAAAAATTATTTGATTCTGTGTGAATTACAACACAATAATCACGTTCCACAACAACCACTTGATCCGCACTTGATAGATCGCCCAACAAAGGTACGTTCCAGAATAATTTTCCATGCCAATATAGTTTGCGTAGTTAACAAGAACTCGAAAGTTCAAGAGGGCACTTTAGTGCACGGTCTTGCCAGAGACACGCAACTGCTCGGTTAGCCGAGAAACGTGTGGAACTGTTCGAGAGCGGTCCGTAATTATCACAAAGACTGAAATGGCTATTGTCATGTCCTTGGAATGGAAGACTGGAGGATAGTCAAAAAGCCGTACAAGAGTTCTCGTAGCGGAGTGCAGCTACAGGACTCTGAGTGATCTCAAACAGCTGATGGTAAACATCTCCCTTGCTCAGAACTGATATGGATGGACGACGGTGGTAGTACGTCAAGGGCAGCTACACGTGTCTGTCGTGGCAGTGAAGAAGAAGAAGAAGAAGAAGAAGAAGAAGAAGAAGAAGAAGAAGATTATGTTTCGCGTAGGCATGAATATACTGTTTAACTGTATGTATTATTTAGAACACGCGGCCTCTTTTGTTTATAAATTTCATAATAGTTTCGTCATTTGGTCATCGCGTGTGGAATCTTTCGCATGTCGACGACGACCTTGAGATACTTAACTTGCTCTAATTAGACAACCTCCTTGAGGATAAGTAGGTTATAGTTATTATTAATTTGATTCATTAGGCTAGTAGCACACTAGACTTATGATCGGCGGTCGAAGATCGGTGGCGTAACGCTCGTGTTGTGTAATTTTCATATAAAATGGCCAGATGTGACAGACTGAGCCGAAGATTCGTATCTTCTGTCTATCCAGAGCGAGGCGTCTGTTCGATTTCGGCTCCACTGATGTTCGGCAACTGCGCAATACATTTGTTTTGTATGGTATGCACCTCACTGCGTTCACAGTCGGCGCGCGTTGGTAGTACATATTGGTTGAGTACGTGGCTGAGGTTTGTGTACTTACTCTATATATACTTTTTTTTAAAATATTTTCTCTGTTTATTACGTTCGACACTGAACGATTTATAATAGAAGTGCAGAGTAGGGTTTGTTTGTGGGATATTTCCCACAAAGTTTACAGTGACAAATTACTGGCCCAATCGAAAAATTTTATTTTACTTTATACAATGTTATTTTATAAACAAAAATAAATATTAAAACTGTACGTCACTCGTTAAAAACACACTTCTAACTACAGAAAAACTCGATGTGATGTACATTACATGAATAACGCCGCCCGAAGATCGGTTGTATGAGTCCGCTGTCGGCCGACGGAAGCAGACCGATTATACGCCACCGATCTTCGGCCGCGGATCATACGTCTAGTGTGCTACTAGCCTAAATTGCCAGTTTCCTTGTACTTAAAATTAATGTACCTACTGCATAGTTATGTTTTTATTTTATGTTTTAGTGTATTTTGTACATACGCGTAATTCTGAATAATTTATATTTTATAAAGAGATATAATGAGACCGCATAAAGAAGTGTGGGAAGAGCCATCACCTTGTAGAATTTTAGGCGTATTCCTTTACTTGCCGACTTAAGGGTTCGCCTGATGGTCCCGCACATAAGGTTGAACTTATGCAACTTATTCACCACGTCGTTGCTTGCATTATAAGGTACACTGTAGCCCAGGTATTCAAAACTGCTAACTTGTTCCAGGACAGTACAATCTATAACAGTGCAATCTATTTTTGCCCGTACGGGATCAGTCCTACAGAAAGCCTTATTTGAGGCAATTTAGTAGTGAATATGTCCCCTGGATATGTTACTAGCATATCGCTCAGGCACGTGGCAGGGTATACTCTCCATGATCATAGAAGAAACACAGATATACGGTAGGAACTCAATATGATGAGTATACACGACAAGATCGCCCAGTATCGGCTGAATTGGTGGGAACATCGTTGCCGAATGGATGACTGCCGCATCCTCAAACAACTATGGAACTATAGCCGAGGGGACGGAGAGGTGTGGGAAGTCTGAGGAAGCGCTGGAGTGACGAGCTGTCATATTTGCCTATTTGAGACCGGAACAAACCATCCTTGGTTTAAACCTTGAGGATGATGTTGATGATGATGATAAACAGATATATTTTATATTCTATTAAGTACTAGCGAGTACCCGGCATGCGTTGCAATGCCACTCAAAGAAAGAAAGTGTTTGTATATATATAATATATAAAGACTTCGTTCGCGTGGTCTTCAATTTAATGCGATAATATATTTAGAACAGAATCTATTCCATTGGGTTGCCATAGTAACCAGATCTAATAAGTTAGTTTTTTAAGACTCCAAAGGACCCCCCAGAGGATCGTATCGAAAAAAACACCTGTCCTATGTTGGTTCTCCCGTTGCGTAAAATATTTGTGCCAAGTTTGGTTGAAATCGGTCCAGTGGTTTAGGAGGAGATGTGGAAGACCCCAAAGAACCCCCAAAAGAACCCCATCGAAAAAACACCTATCCTATGTTGGTTCTCCCTTTGCGTAAAATATTTGTGCCAAGTTTGGTTGAAATCGGTCCAGTGGTTTAGGAGGAGATGTGGAAGACCCCAAAGGACCCCCCGAAGTATCATATCGAAAAAACACATATCCTATGTTGGTTCTCCCGTTGCGTAAAATATTTGTGCCAAGTTTGGTTGAAATCGGTCCAGTGGTTTAGGAGAAGATGTGGAAGACCCCAAAGGACCCCCCAAAGGACCCCATCGAAAAAACACCTATCCTATGTTGGTTCTCCCTTTGCGTAAAATATTTGTGCCAAGTTTGGTTGAAATCGGTCCAGTGGTTTAGGAGAAGATGTGGAAGACCCCAAAGGACCCCGTCGGAAAAAACACCTATCCTATGTTGGTTCTCCCGTTGCGTAAAATATTTGTGCCAAGTTTGGTTGAAATCGGTCCAGTGGTTTAGGAGAAGATGTGGAAGACCCCAAAGGACCCCATCGAAAAAACACCTATCCTATGTTGGTTCTTCCTTTGCGTAAAATATTTGTGCCAAGTTTGGTTGAAATCGGTCCAGTGGTTTAGGAGGAGATGTGGAAGACCCCAAAGGACCCCCCAAAGTATCATATCGAAAAAACACATATCCTATGTTGGTTCTCCCGTTGCGTAAAATATTTGTGCCAAGTTTGGTTGAAATCGGTCCAGTGGTTTAGGAGGAGTTGTGGAAGACCCCAAAGAACCCCCAAAAGAACCCCATTGAAAAAACACCTATCCTATGTTGGTTCTCCCTTTGCGTAAAATATTTATGCCACGTTTGGTTGAAATCGGTCCAGTGGTTTAGGAGGAGATGTGAAAGACCCCAAAGGACCCCCCCAATGGAACCCGTCGAAAAAAACACCTATCCTATGTTGGTTCTCCCGTTGCGTAAAATATTTGTGCCAAGTTTGGTTGAAATCGGTCCAGTGGTTTAGGAGGAGATGTGGAAGACCCCAAAGGACCCCCCAAAGGACCCCATCGAAAAAACACCTACCCTATGTTGGTTCTCCCGTTGCATAAAATATTTGTGCCAAGTTTGGTTGAAATCGGTCCAGTGGTTTAGGAGGAGATGTGGAAGACCCCAAGAACCCCCCATAGGACCCCATCGAAAAAAATTCATAAACCTTCGCGGGCGTGCGCACAACAACTCACCGAAGTTTCATCGCAATCGGGTGAATGGTATAGGAACGCATACGGGACAAAGAAAGAAAGAAAGAAACAAACATTCATTTTTATAGATATAGATCAAGTACCGGCATATTATATTTTTAATGTTCATGTATTTCATATATTTTGTGTCGCACGAGCCACTGTGCACTACGTTTGGTTCAACTGGTTCTTCCCTACTTCTTCTCTCCTATATCTCCTTCATTTTTGATCGATATCTGTCCCTCCTTTCGTCAGTCCAGATGGTACCTATCTTCTTCTTGGGGTTTTCCTGAAAACCTTGGGTATTTTTTAATTTCTTTTTGAGTGGTAACCGTTCTTCAATGTCTTATTGAGTAATCTGAAGTTCTTCTATGTTTTTTTTCTGTTTCTTCGAACAACGTATTGGGCATTTTGAGCTTTCTGAAATAGTTAAAAAGCTTCCCTGTTAGTCTGTCAGGATTCATTCTTTGAATTAATTCCGTAGGAAGTAATTATTTTTTTCTAATTATATCTGTGATTTTCTTAACATTATTGTGGCGTCTTCTGTACTGTTCTCCAACTTTTATTGGTCCCAAGATTTTTCTTAATATTTTCCTCTCCGTCACTTCCAGTTCTTCCATCATCGTCTTCTTGTTCAGAGTCAGACACTCAGCCGCATAAAGTGCTTCCGGGCGAATTACTGTTGAGTAATGCCTAAGTTTGGCATTAATGGTTATTGGTTTCTTGTTATATGTGTCCTTGGTTAAATGGTAAGCAACTTTCGTGTTATTAACTCGTGCTTTAATGGCTTCTTTTTCTGAGACATTTTGTTCAATAACTTCTCCAAGATACTTGAATATGTCAGTTCCATAGATTTGCCCATATCGAGTTTCCATTTTCTTGAATATTGTCTTGATGTTTGTCAAGAACTTTGTTTATTTCTAAAGAAATTTGTAAGCCCGATCTTTTGGCTTGTTCTAACATCAGTTCCACATGTCTTCTCTACTGAATCTGACAGGACTGGTAGAGCATCTGCAAACGCTAGTCAGTCTATTGACAGGTTATCTCTGCTATAGCCTAGTCTAATTTTATGGCTGATGTGATTTTCCTCCAATGATTTTCTCCATTTTCTTATTACTTTTTTCAGAACGGAGTTAAAAAGCAACGGTGATAGTCCGTCTCCTTGTCTGTCTCCTGTCTTAATTTTAACCCTTCGGTAGGAACATGTTTTCATTTTGCACTTAAAGGAACACCCTGCCCCACAGGCATATACAATACATACAGTATGAGGAACACCCTGCCTCCTAGGCAGGTACTCATATTTTCATAAAAATGCCAAAATAAGTACTTAAAAAAATAAAATATACCATTTCTTCTTTTCCAATTTACTTCATTGTAATAATTTCACAATGATATGTATTTTTTTGCAGACTTGGTATATGTTTGGTATATGTTTGGTACTATACACCTCCCAGTGGAACATCTGCCTGACCCCCCCTTATAAGGAACATATGCCTAATAAGCATGCAAAACTACGTACGGTTAGAGGATCATATGCCTGGAAGGCATGAAATCAGACGTACATTTAGAGGAATACATGCCTGACAGGCAGGGTAACTTTTAGAAAGAGGTAACTTACGGTCAACGGAGGAGAGCTACGAGATGACGACACTTTCGCTGTCACACACAACAACTGATTGAGGAATTCTAGGAGGGGAACTTGCCCAGCAGCATGCAGGAGGCTTCTAGCAGCAAAAAGGTAAACCATACATGCCTGGCAGGCATATGTTCCTACCGAAGGGTTAAACTCTCTAGAAGTTTCACTTCTGAATTTTATTCTGAGTAGGTATTCGTCAGCGTTTGTTTGATTAAATTTGTTGTTTTATTGCCCAAGCCAAATTCATTTCAGATTTTGAACCATGACTCTCTACAATTGAGCCATATGCCTTCTTAAAGTCAATAAAAGTAATTACAAAATCTTTAGATCTTCTTTTAAAATATGTCATTATTGATTTTATATTAAGGACTTGCTCTGTGCATGACCTACTTTTTTGGAAGCCACATTGGTATTCACCTATTTGTGAGTCAAGTTTTTTCTCTGCTCTGAACAATAATGTTTTGAACAAACAGAGTGGTGGTGGTGGTGGTGGTGCACACCACTATAGAAAAAATATTCCGATTTGCGCTTTCAATAACCCGATCTGACGATGAGCTGTAAGGGTTGAAAGCGCTAACACAACTTTCTTAATTAAATAATGTTTTGGATAAGATTTTATAGGTAAGTGGTAAAAGTGAGATGCCTCTGTAGTTATTCGCATCTGTTTTATCACCTTTCTTGTGGATTGAATGGATCAATGCTGTTTGTTGTCCAGTGTCAGGAATTTCCTCAGTATTATTTTATTTTATGCATATTTTATATATTTTTAATTTTATAATTAATTTTTATATTTTACGTTTATATTCAAACACGACCTGAGAGTGTAAATAATCGAAACGTTGTGTTTTATTGAGTCGCCAACGATGGTGGTTGTTCGAAATAATAAATAATATCATAACAATGGCTCCCTTTTTACTGCCTAAGCAGTGTAGGAGTTAGGTAGGTTTAGGTTAGGCTGCCACTTATGTAAGCCGTTCGGCATACAAGGAGGTTCGTGTGGCCGGCATTACGCCTCAGCCGCCAATTATCTCAGGTTTCCACAGGCTGAATTGACATGGAGGGGCTGAAAACACATTGTTTTTATGGTGTGCCCGGGAATTGAACGGACCTCTAGGGTAAACTGCATACCCACTTGTCTGCTAAACCCCTTATTTATATATATAAAATGAAAAGTCTGAGGATTTATGTGTACTGAATAAAAATCCACACCGTTACACCGATTGCCACCAAATTTTGCACAGGTAACTTTTGACACAAGACGAAAAACACTGTCTAACTTGGAATTTGATATTTTGCCCCGTTCGCACGATTTAGGCCCTTTTAATTATGCCTTTTTGTTGACGTGTATGAAGATGTCAACAACACCATGGAGACTAGAATTAATTAACATAGTAACAAGGAAATAAACAAAACTAGCGGCATCGGAACTGTACATGTATCCATTTCTGCAGTATATTTTTGATGTTTTATATAATTTGCGATTATATTGATATATTACGATTTGAAAAAAAGAGAAGTGTACTAATTGTAAATTGTCCTATTACTTAATGCAAAGCGAAAATACGTGTTGTTTTCATTTGTGAGGTTAGGTGACAACGGTTTTTGGTTTTTAGTTTACTGCTGAAATAAATAAAAGCCATGGTTGAGGAAAACATAACGTTTAATGTGTTATACAATGCTTCTAACACAGTAACACTTAAAATAAAGAATTTAGTGTTTTTGATTTAACAGGTACTTTATAAACACCTGCAAAGGCTTTATAAACGGGAACTTTTAAATCGCCAAAGGTTGTTGCACCAACATAATAATTTAGTACAAGTTAAAATAGTACAAGTGTTGAAAACAGCTTTGGAGAGAAATTGACTAAAGAGTACAAAACTGTTATACGAGCTGACAGAACGGCCATATAGACACAGACAATAAAAATTATATTAAAATGCTTATTGAACGTCAAATGTTCGCTCGCGAAGCAGCGGGTAACAGCTAGTAAATAATATATTTCATTGGTAATACCGCGCAATCGACTCCGTAGATTTAAGGAGTTAAGGAGGGTATTAATTTGTAAACGGTTGTACTGTATTGTGCAGAGACGGAGCATTGTAATTTATATGAGCAATTAAAACAGCGCGGTGCGTTCAGTAATTGGTTATTAAAGACTAAAGTGTGAGGAGTAGGACAGCCTTAACCATATCGTTACGTTACAGCACACTACAGGGGAATGTAATGGAATTTTACGCTAACGGAAATCTATTTCCCCCTTGTTTGTTCCTGTTTTACCTGAAATAATGTCGTATAAATAACATGTATTTAAACGTGGTCTCATTTACGTGGTGAGGTGCATTACTACACTTATACACACACGCCACAGTATCTGGTGTATTGTTTCCCATAAGAACTTACTTTGACTGTTCTTGTTGACGGAAGATTAGTTCTATTTTTTCTTACTTTTTTATTTTCGCTTAAATTACATTTCCGGTATTAAAGCAAACGTCTGTTATTAATTTTAAATATTTAATCTTTTTTTGTTCTGAATTTTTTGACCGTCTTCCACGCCCAATCAAAAGATAACGGTACACCCTCCTATCCCACTATAAATAGTAAAAGACACGCTTTAGTGTAGTACAAAAATTATTTGGCAGAACGCTGTGCCCATGTTCAAATAGAAGGAGCGTGCAAAGAAAACAAAACGTGTAAAATGTACAGCGGTGTAGACTGATAGCATTGTCTATATATATATATATATATATACAATATAATATATATAGTTAGTTAGAAATTTTTAATTGTTCATTGGCAAATTAACGAAGTTATTTTATCCCAAATCTAAAAATGTGTGTTTTTCGACTCCGAAATTTCGTGTTGTACACAGTTTTTCTTAAAAACTAATTAAAATAGAGCTCTGGGACCTATTTTATTCAATTGTTTAGATCAAAAACCATAATAAACAATCAAATTTATCCTTTATTTTATACCCGACAATTTCAGTATGGCGTTATTTTACCGTGGGAGCATAAATCAGGGCGAACTGGTTCGCTAGCCGTAACTCGCTAAGGAACCATTTTCGGACCTTTGTTTATGTGAAAATTTTTTCTTATTTTTAGATATAGAATCAGGTCCCGAGAGATTGCCGTGCAATTTTGAATCACCTGTATATTGCAATATACAAAGGTCGCATAGAATAAGTACTGTAGTCGGTACTCAGATAATGGAATGCTTCGGTTTTATTAAAGATTTGCTTTTTTAAATTGCACTAACTTTACTATTTTGTTTCTGATAACAAACAAAATTAATTAACTGTTCCTGTTGACCTATATTTTTATAAACTTAAAATAATTTTCTCCTATATTCTAATTACATAAAAATTTAATTTATACAAGTTCTTTTTGTCTTTAAGTTTGTGACTGTTTTTAATAAAGTTTATATAAATAATTTCACTTCTTTTTTACGATGAACGGTGCGATGTCAATGCTCCTTGAAGCGGCGACAGATGTTCGTTCTAGATAGACGTTCAGGATACCGTCGGGATCTCCTTCTGCTCTTCGGCGTTCAGGGTCGTTCTCGGGTTGGGTACTGCTACAAATTGTAGCGAATTAATATTTAATAGTGATTTATACTGTTTATATAACTACACAATACTCCAGCTAACTTGAAGTGTTCTTTCAATACCTAACCGGACAATCTTATATTATACCGAATAGCACTCGATGTTAATTTACTCGCGAACTTTTTGACTTTCGCTCATATGCTTTTGATAGACCTATCGTCATAAACCAGCAGCGATATGACCACGCGTTATTGAGCTCAGAGCGAGACTGCGTTACATCCTACGAAGAATACAATCAACTAAGATTTTAGCCAATTTCATTGGCTGAAACATTCCTTCATGCTTACGGCTTTAGTAACAATAACGTTCTTCTTGCAAAAGTTTGCCTACTGACATAGCTAAACGTGCAAATAAAACCTGTCTATTTTTATTGATTTTCTGTTGGGTCATACAACTTTTTTTATAAAAGCCCATATATTTATTCTTTAATTTATTAACAAATGTTATCACTAGATAGGTCTTTATTTTATGCATATTCTGCTATAAGTCTCATGTCAGAAATTTTATTTACACTAAATTTATTTAATTTAACCTGTTTTTTATTGTTATTCCGTAACATAGTTATACATACCCGCACACGCGCACTCGCCATATGCTTACGCATATGTTTGCTTTACTTCACAACAGTCATTATTTTTTTTACTGTCAAAATTTAACATAAACTAACACTTCTTACATGTATCTTATTGCCTATTTTACAATGTCTCAACATGCAGTCTTTACTTAAACAAACACGCTATCATACGCTAACAGTTAATAAGGTGCTAAACCAAGGAGATTATCATCTTGTCCACTTTATTGCTACCCGATACTGAGAAAACGTTTCAGACATTCCTCACATGCGCACAACAGTCTTATACGGTGTTTCATAGTGTGAACATCGGCTGCGACAATGCTGACGAGTATATTAGAAGCGTGTGTGTGTGACAGAGGGAAGTGTGTGTGTGCGCGAGTCAGGCGACGAACTGTTATAGCGTTGTCTTTCTCTTCTCTCCTCTCTAGACGCTTTACGTTATACTTGACAGTGGGAGAGGGTATTCTTTGGCGGGTCTACCGGTCCAGAAAGGCTGTCAGGGTTCTACACTCCACCGACGATCTCTGATGTACACTTCACCCGGTCTGACGTCGATCGTGACATTGAATTGGAGAAGATCAGAACATGTTTCACTAGCACGACAATGCCGAAGCAACCCAGCCAATCAATCTCAAAGGTCTAGTTTTTATTTTGAAGCCGAAGTTACTAACGAATTCGTTTCCGATAGGATATTTGTTTAAACTTATTATTTAGTAGAATGCCATCGTCCGAATTACGGCCAACAAACCAATCGGTTATAGTGTTTTAGAGAAACGCTAAGTTTCCGATGAAATTTGGCAAAATTATCACACAAAAAATACAAAACAATATACGGTTAATCAACTAAACGCTATAACTCACCGTCTGTGGCTTAAGTACATGTTTTAACACCGACATGTTTCGGGACACTTGTCCCATCATCAGAATATTTAAAAAGGTCTCTTTATACCATCATACGATGGCACAGTCGTCAATATATTAAAAAATATTAAAACCACATAACACAAAACACAATTTGTGTATTTGTGTTTTGTGTTATGTGGTTTTAATATTTTTTAATATATTGATGACTGTGCCATCGTATGATGGTATAAAGAGACCTTTTTAAATATTCTGATGATGGGACAAGTGTCCCGAAACATGGCAATTGAATAAAAGACATTTACTTAAGCCACAGACGGTGAGTTATAGCGTTTAGTTGATTATAAAATACGTGGCTTGGACTATAAGCGGATTTATTCCATTAACAATATGAATATACGGTTGTTTTACGAGAGTCAACTACTGAGCAGTCTGATGATGAAAGCAGTTCACTGGGTTATGTCTTAAAGTAGTAATAATACTTCAGTGACTGAAATAAAACAGAGTGCTTCGCTGACGATCCGATACTCTTACAACTGTAAACGTTTGTGAAATGTAAATCGTAAACATTGGAATAGAACGAAAGATTAGAATAAATCAGTCTATTTGCATACACTTAGCTACTCTTCGCTTTTATTGCCTGTAGTGTTAGTTTTGTTGGAATCTGTGTTGCAAGGCTAGATTTATTAGGAAGAGAACGTAAAGCTAGAAAATGTAAACGTAAACGATTAGGTGTCGATTTATAGGATTGTTGTATTAATCGATACGCATATCAATACAAAATAATACGGGTATCAGATATAACAGAGAGAGAGAGAGAGAGAGAGAGAGAGAGAGAGAGAGAGAGAGAGAGAGAGAGAGAGAGAGAGAGAGAGAGAGAGAGAGAGAGAGAGAGAGAGAGAGAGAGAGAGAGAGAGAGAGAGAGTGTGTGTGTGTGTGGGCTCAGAAGTTAACTGTAAAAATAATATTAGTGTGAAAATCCGAAAGCGTATTTTGTCAGCAAATAGTGTGTCCAGGGCCTCAAGAAACATCTTAAGTCTCAGTTAGGCCTAATACAAAGAAAGACCAAGGTATTGATGTATAAGGTCCTAGTGCGCCCAAGACTGACTTATGCATCAGGGACATGGACGCTACCTAGATCAGATGAGAGGCAACTAAATATATTTGAAAGGAGGATCCTCAGGCAAATGTTTGGTCCAGTTGAAGAGGGGGGAGCCTGGAAGAAAAGATGTAATTTAAAACTTTATAATTTTATGATGAACCTGATGTGGTCACCTTTATTAATTTAAAAAGATTAGAATGGGCTGGACGCATTATACGTGGTTGAAGGCAGACTTATTAAACAGATATTTACTGCAAAGCCAAAAGGTAAAAGCAAAGTTGGAAGGCAAAAACTGAGATGCAGGGACGGGTCAGTCAGAACATCAGTACTCTTGGAATTAGAAATTCAAAGAATATGGCAATATTATATCTAATTTTATATGCTGACGACCTCACACTAATTGGGAAAAAAGAGGGAGAATTGCAAAAGGGATTATACAAACGGCAGCAAATTAACGAAGGATACAATTTAAAAATTTCAATTCCTAAAACAAAAATAATGGCATTTGCAGTTAAAGACCCAATAAGAGCCAAAATCATCTTAAACGATAAAACATTGGATCAAATAAAACATTTTAAATACCTAGATTGTGATATTTACTTCAATTACAGTAAAGATATTGACCCAAAAATTAGTACTTTTAACCGTATTTGCGGAACTATCAGTCGATGCCTGAAAAATAAAGCCAGGAAAGAGACAATGTTGAAATTTTATACAACAATGGCTGTCCCCGCACTTATATATGGCAGCGAAACATGGGTAACGACAAAGGCACAAGAAAATCGAATTCAGGCACAGGAAATGAGATTCTTAAGACGAGTTAAAAGCTGTAGTCGAATAGACAGAATAAGAAATGAAACGATTAGAAAAAAATTTCAGGTATTCAACCTAAATGAAAAGATAAAATTTCATAGAAACAAGTGGCAAGAACATTTAGAAAGAATGCAACAATACAGGATTCCAATAAAAGCTAGAAAATACAAAGCCAGAGGAAGAAGAAATTTCGGTAGACCAAGGAAAAGGTGGGAACCGTAACAGGCAGAATGCCTAAAACATGAAATAAAGAAGAAGAAGAAGAAGTAGAAGAAGAAGAAGAAGAAGAAGAAGAAGAATATAGCTATGAATCAGAAGAATGGCGAAATCTTCTGAAGAAGACCAGGGCCTACAAAGTGCTGTCGAGCCAATGATGATGATGATGATGATGATGATTTCTACGATGATTATGATGGTGGGGTGGTGGTGGTGGTGACGACGACGACGACGACGACGACGATGACGATGACGATGATGATGATGATGATGATGATGATGATGACGACGACGACGGTGACGTCGGCGGCGGCGGCGGTGTATGTAGTAACGGATTTCCTATTTTCCATCGCCTTCCGTCCTCACTGGTGTGGTGACTTCTACTCCTCATTACACGTTCCATAAAACTTTAGATTTACTTCTTTTGCTGTGGTCTACTGGTGTTGTTTACTGTGACCTCCACACCATTTTCATTTTCCATTTGGACAGTCCGTATTCCGAGGTTGACTTTATTCCAGAACTTTTAGCGAGATGACACGTATTTCGATCGATTTGTAGGTGAGAGACCAACAATCTAAATCCCAAATCGGAGGGCCGAAAATGTTCTATGCGAGTCTACTGCATGTTTTTTGTGTTTTTGAGGCTCGTTCAAGGACGAGTTTTGTGCTGTTGTAGGACTAGCCCCCTTCAGCCAGAGGTAAAAACGTTTGGAGAAAAAAACAGACGCCAGTACAGGCCGAACGTTCAGAAAGTGGAGGCACTGACAAGAATATGAGTATGATCGTGTATACGTGAGTGCTTGTTGTGTAGTCGGACTGTCTACGTGGTAATCGGTAGTATTGGATATTGTCTGCCAAACGGTAGATAGTATCGGTGGAGTCAAGCAGCTTGGGACGCATAAAATGGAAAAAGCGTTTAACATGGTGTCAACTTTCGGCGTACGATTAGTTAGTGGGGAGCGGAAGATTGGAAAATGGGTAACCAGAAAGTTTATGAAGAGCAGTGTTAAATTATGGGGTTGGATACTTATTGTCTCCGGGAGGTGTGTTTGCACGTGCCAACAGGCGGTTTGTAAGGAAGTTTGGTCTTTTAGCTCTACTGATAAATTCTGCTATGGTCTGGAGGAATGGACGGAGTCTTGCGATCCGGGGGTACCAGAGCGGTTTAGTTTTTAGAAAGGAAGAGTCGAGGTTCGGGAAAAGGAAAGGTTAGGGAGTAGAGGGCTGCGTTGCTTGTTCTGGTTAGCAGAGGACGGCCGTAAACCAGACGAAGAGCTCGCCGTTCCGCGATTCTGTAAGGATCCAGGTAGTTGGAGTGTGCGTACGCCACGATTGGGCTAAGACACGCCGTGTAGATCCTACTTAGAATCAGGCTCGAGCAGTAGTCACGTCTGCAGAGGATGCGGAGAGTTCGGAGATGTCAGCGCGCATGAGCGCAAGTTGCTTTGATTTGGTAGTTTGGACAGTGTTCCAGATGTTTCCGTCACCTGGCTACCAGTATAATACGAAATAGCTACATATTTTCACAATTTCTCTTCCTCATAGATAGACTAGTAGATACGTCAGAGTAAAAGTAACAGAGTCCATATACATATACGTATTACAACTACCAAAGTCTGTATAATACGAAGACTTGAAGTAAAACATTTCAAGTAAGTTGAAGTAATATTTGCATGAATATCATCTTTCAACTAGAAGCAGACAATTGTGGACACACCCACAAACTAAAGTTTCTGGAAGTCAGTTCGTTTATTTTGTGCTTTATTTTTGCACAAAATTGGTTTCACGTAATGACACACTATTTCTGCATCTATTCATCAATTGAGTTTTGTAGCGTGTACACTGTTACAGACTACACTTCTCTAAAAACAGCTTTATTTAATAACACATTACTGCTTCGTCTGTTCAACAATAACGGGATATACAGTCTTCACTGTAGCGTAATATCGATTTATTACTTCATTGTATCACTAAATGGAACATAATTGCCCCGTTTTTTTTTAATAATTAAGTTTTGAATGGACGCCTTCATGCTGCAGACTAAACGTTTGTAGGAAAATCATAACTGTTCTTAAAATGTTCTGATCCCGGTCGTTTGGCCGTGGCACAGTGCTGTACACGTTAGCAGACGTTTCGGCCGTGCCATTGACGGCCATCGTCAGTAGACACGCCGTGTAGATCCTTCTTAGAATCAGGCTCGAGCAGTAGTCACGTCTGCGAAGGATCCGGAGAGTTCGGAGACATCAGCGCGCATGAGCGGAAGTTGTTTTGGCCGTCAGTGTGTTGAGCGGAACTGATGATTGCCGTCGATGGCACGGCCGAAACGTCTGATAACGTGTATAGCACTGGACCACTGGACAAACAGCCCGGGATCAGAACATTTTAACAACATTGACTCCGGCCGTGTTGGCCATAGAAAATCATAACTGTTTCACGTGACGGTACTTTGCTGTTGCATCTGATCAACAATTAATTTCATAGGTACTTTGCTGTTGCATCTGATCAACAATTAATTTCATAGCGTTATAATGTTGCAAACTAACTTTTACTTGAAATATTAATGATTGTTCAATGTAATAACTCCTTTCAGCAATTAAGTTATATATGTGTCCTACCGCTGCAACTGTTGCAGACTAACTTTCCGTTAGAACTTTCGTGACAGTTCCATGCAATAGTTCCATTGAGCAAGTATGATTTCATTGTTGCAGACTATCTCCCTGTTGGAAAGTTAAACACAATTTCACCTAATGATATATTGTTGCTTCGTCAGTTCACAGTTAACCGGATTGTTGGTGGGCTACAAAGTAAGTAATTTTCACAGCTTGTTATTGCAAATTGTTCTTCACGTCTTCCCCGTAATAATGTGAATGCAAACAAGGTAAACGTTTTTCTCAGAAAATTTAAATCGATGAAGTGCAGCGTCGTGATTATGCAACAGACGGTGGGCGTGAGTGTTGTTTACGCTGAGTCAACCGTGAGGCGAGATATTCATCGATTGTCGTGTTTTATATTACAGACACAAACTTATATGTCTTGAGGTTGTGTTTTTCGTAATTCGTACCGTTAGGTAGTTTATGTGTCTCAGTGTGACCGTAGACAATTAAACCTTTACCGAGACTGTAGTTGCTAAAGGTTTCCAGTTGTCCCAGGCCAGTTTACGCTTCGAATCATACGTCACGCTAAAAGTCTTCATTGAGGCAATATCATTTTATTTACCTAATATCATTGATTATTTTGAACCCAATAATTGCAGCATTTATTGAACGGACCCCAGAGTACGGTCATTCCCCAACTTACGACTGATCGCACTTGAACAACTAAGTACTTTACTAAGTAAAGCTCTTGCCGTTTTCAAAAAATTGATCAGATTGTAGACATTTTCTGACACTGATCGTAAAATGTGCGCTACCATTTCAAAATTTACGAAAATAAAATAAAGTTAACAGTTCCAGTGACTTTCAGCACGTTCTCTGAAAAGAGGGTCCTCTTAAAACCCCTCCAGGTACAACCCGCGTAGACCGTAACCCCGGTTAGCCGCAGCCAAGTACGAGTAGCAGTGGTTATCAGTATCAGGCGTGACCACTAATAGGGAGTAGAATTTTAATTTATTGTAATTTTTTATTTTTTGTTTGTTGTAATTTTATCTTTTTAGTTTTATATTGTAGACTTTGCAGTTTGCATTCGGCTTTGTAATTTTTAGTTATTTGTCTTTCACATTTTCTTCTCTATTGTATTTTCCTGTATCACAATAAAACCAACTATTTAATAAAAGAAATTGTTAAAAATTATCTCTCTATAAGATCCGTTTTCCGACCATGTTTGTACGACTTATGAGGAACTTATTCCTAGAGGTAATACACTGAACATTAGAAAACGTCATTTCAAAGCAGCAAGACTTATATTAAAATTCGTGTGCATACCTGCCCGTATAGTGTACAGTGTGCATAATCAAATAAAATTCGTTGTGATTGAAGCAACAGCGGAGAGAACAGAAAAGGAATTGTATAAATTAATAGCGTGGGATTCTGTATTGTTATACGGAAGAGAAAGTTCGGTGCTACCTAACCGGATGCATATGTTTTAATTGGCTGCACATTGTTTATATGTAATTTAATTTTAACATTCATTCTAATTCTTAATGACCAGAGCAAATAGTTTAGCTATTAGATAGCTATTCGTCCTTAAGTGTGTAGTCAGTATCTTTGTAGCAAATTCCTTCATGGATAATTATGCTCCCCAGACATTTATATTCATGCCAGGGTCTTATAACTTCATCTGGCCTGGATAGTACCTGAAAACTAGCCTGGGGCAATTGTCATTCACTTTTCCATAACACATAAATACTCGCTTTCTGTAAATTAATTTAAGGCTCTACTTTGAATATTGTTACAAACCGAAGTCGTATCCGTTAAAGTCCCAAATCGCTGGTGTCAATTTTATTATCTTACTGATGTTGTTTAATTTGTTTTCCCGTTTTAGGCGCGAAATTGTTTTACAAAAAAAAAAAACAATTAAAATTATTCTCTTTATTTATTTATCCTTCTCCCTTATATTAATTTAGTTCAACTCACCTTTGTCTTGTAGTTTAATCTGAATTTCGTTCCTAAAAAATAGGAGTTACCAACCTCTATTTTCTGATAAAACATTTCCACCTTTGCTATATTAAGGAATAAAATGTCGTTAACATTAAAATAAATCAAATATACGATTGAAAGTAGTCAATACTGTATTATTTCTGTAGTGTTTTTTATTTCTTTCTTTTCTAAACAAATGAAATAGTTTTATAATATAATGTTTGCTCCACCTCTTGTTTTTTACTTGCTCAGCGGTTGGCAATAGTGACCAGGACCTTGCTAAATAAAATACTATGTTTTATTTTGTTTTTTAAATTAATTGGGTTCTGGTGATTACAGGAAAATTAACAAAAGATCTTTAGAAAGTATAAAACTTCACATAAAACATAATTAAATAATATACAGTTTCTTAATAAATTAATTCTTAGGTTATATGATATGTGTTGGATCAAAGTTGGTGACTGTAGGTTAACAGTTCTTTTTAAGAAAAGATTACAATTTCCAATAATGTGATCACCATAAATTAAAAAGTGAATAAAGATATAAACTGATTGTCACTAGTTTATTCATTAATTGAGTGTTTAAATAAAGTTTATTAGTGAGTGAAAAAGTGTCAAAGTGTAGACTAGTCTTTTTTCTTATTTAGTTTTTAATTCAATTTTATACTTAGCACATTCCTTCACATCTGAGGTTTCACTCCATTTTCATTTTCTTTTATAATTTGTAAGACAGATTTATTCTTTCAATTTAAAGTGATTTGGTTTTAAATATTTCTTCTTGTCATTCTATTACAAGACATAATATCATTTCAGTTCGTTACAATCTAATTTCTATTGTTATTTATTTCTTTTACACAATTATATTGAGCAGCATGGATTTTTTAATTTTCTCTTCTCTGAATCTAATAATGGACTAACGAATTTTTCTGTTAATGTTTGGTTGTCAAGGCATCAAGCCTATTCCTCCCATTGGTTGAAAAAATTGTTTACATTGTTAGACATTGCTACTGATTTTTCTGCAAAATTAACAAATATTTTTTAAATTAGTATAATCTTCTTATACTACTATTAATTCTCAAGATAATGACACTACTGTATCGCTCTTTCTTTTATAAATTAATTAGAAACCAAACATGAATAATTTCTGTTCAGTATTTACCAAGTTACTAGTTTAACAATTTTGTTTTTATTATTAATTAATTTATAACTAATTCTTTTGGTATACATTATGTGTCTCTAAAGTTATATCATTAAACCTAATAGTATTACCTACATTTTGCCCTTAATTACTACTGTTATAATATCAAATTTTTCAAATTTCTGTTTTTTACAATAGGCTCCTTATGCCTAGTCCAACTGATGTTCTTTAGACAGTTATTATAACAGATTCCTTTGGTTTTATGAAACTGAACTATTTTAAACACAAATACAATAAACTAACATATAACATTTGATTATTCATAATCATTTTAAAACATAATATCATTCTTTTTAACATGGTATGCAAATGCTAGTCTTTAATACATGACATACATTCCTATTCCCATTAATTGTTATTCATTAAACATGCTTTTTTACCTTTATATACTCTTTTTAATACAAATAAATAACTATAGCTATTACTTAACTATTATTTCTTATTTTAAAACATAAATATTAATTCTACCTATTTCACTTGTATAGGCTTATTATGCCTTAGTTTTTTCACCGTATACATTTATCATTTTTTCATCAAGCATTGTTTATTATTCACTTTACACTTTATTCCTACTACTGATTTTCAGTTGGTATAATTTTCTTGGTTCTTTTATGCACTTTAGGATTATATTATTCACTATTTGTCTTCCTATTATTCACTTTGTGCTAACCACACAACTCACCTTATCATTAAAATTGTGTATTTATTATGTTATAGTTTTATTCCCTTTATATTTTAATAACAATATTACTTATCATTACTCAATCTACATTTTTAGATTATCAATTAAAACTAATTGATAGTTTTACAAGGAACTACTTATACTTTTATCTATAGCTTTGTACTTCCATTATTATATCTATTATGTTATTATTATTGGAAAAGGGGTTGTGTTATGGTCAGAAAGTTATTCATTTTTATCTTTCTCTCTGCCAATCACTTGTGTTTAGTCATCGTCTTAGTCTTTGTCTAGTTTCTATGTCAGTATTGTGCTACATTCTAATACTCCTATTCATTAATTCTTCGATACTTTGATTTTCTTTATTCCTTCAATGTTGTAACTTATTTTTCTTTTAAATGGTAATTTCTTCTTTATAGATTTTACTTTATGTAACGTTATAATATTCATCCATTAGCTTTCTCATCATAATTGAGCCTTCGTATTTATGATTAGCACAGACATCCTGATCGTCTACAAAAAGGGAGCGTAAGTAGATACAGTCTGATGAACAAGATGATGAGTTTACTTTTCCACAAACACATGAATTGGATGCTGGCCAATCTTTGGATTACATACAACCTGTCATTGTTTTCACTGGCCCTGATGTAGATCCATATTCACCCCCCATCAATGTACCACTGTTTTATACGTAATTAGATGTTCTAGTTGAGCAGTATTTTCAACAGCGTAAATTAGAGATAAAAGCGTTGTACATTTAATCCGTAGACAGTAAAAAACGCTTTATAAACTGGTACTGAGAGTTTGTGTTACTGCAGCAATCAAACTGAGCTGTAACTCCGATCCAAGTACAAAACAGTGTTTCGAAGCAGTAAACTGTAACGACGCTGGCTCGCTCAATTCAATTCCACTGCCCTTTTTTGAATTTCGCTGCACATTTTAAATTGTGACGCTTACACTGATGAGTACCGAATCTATTGTGTTGAAACAAATAACGAAGATGCTTATATTCTGATAAAAATTCTGCTTAATTTGATACCTATCATGGATTTGTTTAATTATGATCCACTTTTAGAACTCTGGTGTGCCAAGATGATTAAGCTTCCAAAACTGAACACTATGGTCAGATTTTCGTTAAAACGGGAGGATCGAACTGTAGATCAAGCGGGACATGTTAAGTACTTGGGGGGATAAGAATGGAGCTATGATACGAATAATTATGCAGAAGATAGGCTAGATAAATTCCAGACGATCTGCATTGCATTGTATTGTGTGTGCGGGGTGGTTTTGCACCTGTGGTTTGACTGCAGCATCTGGATCGAGTCCAGTGGCTGCCAGTAGATAAACATGTTGCTGGTACTTGTCGATTGGTAACCTAAAAGTGGAGAAGGAACCGCCAATCAGTTAACTGAGAAGGCGGGGGAAGAAGAAAACTTTCTGATTTTTGTAGCACTACCGCTGATACCGATTCGAGCATCAGGTGTTGCCCGTCTCAAGTCCAGCCAGCAGACGCCTTGAGGCGGAGAGCCTCCGTGCCGGTGATCAAGGCAACAATAACAAGCAGCTGACTCAGCGAACTAGGAGAGGGTCATGAAGGAGAGAAGGACAGTTTTATTTTAGTGAACTCCGGGCTAAGGACGGATGTTTTTTGTTTTACTGAGGATGGGTTTATGGCGGGTCATCAAGAAGCACTCGAGGGCGCTTGACCCGTATGGGTGGTGGTGGTTCTGATGCGCAGACGGTTCTTAGGTATGGGAAGGTGGAGGTCGAGGCTCTAGCAAAGAGAGTTACAGCCAGCGACCGGACAAAGGCAGACAAGATAAGAACGCGGAGACCTCTTCGAATCACGTCGTTCCTTACAAACCAAGGATCGGATGGTTCGGGACTGGAAAGCTTCCGCCCTACATCTGCTGGTGGTTGAGAAAAGAGATCACCATGCGGTAGCCGCATACGTCAGTACTGACCTGAGAAATAGTAGATAAATAGTTAATTTCGTGCGCATGGCCAGGCGGCTGCGACACGAGAGAAATGGAGATAATTTGGCTCGGACGCCGCGAGCCTTGGGGAGGGTTTCCGTCACGTGGGCGCTGAAGTAAAGGCGCCGATCCCAGACGATCTGTGAACCGATTAATCGATTTTTAGAAACAAGTTGTCCAACGCCAAGATGCAAAATTTATATTTTACAAAGTAGTCTATGAGAGTGAATTTTGGACGACAAGCAAAAAACAATAAAGTAGAAATACAGGACGACAGTTAAAACAATAATGTTAGTATTGATTACATCCATACATCGATAACTCTTGCCCTAACTTCCTCATTCCTAATTTGGTCTGTCCTCGTCATTTCCTCTTTTCTTAGTTTCGTTTCGACCGCTTTTAATCGATATTTAAACATGTCTTATCGCGTTCAAGATACACTATTGTAAACAGCATAATAAGGTGTTCATTGTGATTATTGTTGGTGATACGATAAACAAACATAGTTGGAAAAGTACAGGAAACACAGAGTCGTGATGTAACGGTAACAATCACAAGTAAAGGGGGGCAGGAAAGCGACGCCCGCTGAGAGTTGAGGCTACAGTTGTGTGAGTCGTTAGGTAAGCCTCTTTACGTGTGACGTGACCCCATTTACATCAGGGCGTCAAGTGCACTATATCTTACAGAAATTATTTATATATATATATATATATATATATATATATATATATATATACAGTAGTGGGTGTCACATGTAGGTCACAAACAACAGCTGATGTGCTGTTGTTGTTATTGTTGACCTTATTGACGTACATGTGGTGATTAATGGCGCGGGATGTCTCAAGTTTGTGGATAAGCGCATTTTTATTTCAGATTTCCTTAACCCCTGTTCTTTCTCTTCACACCCGTCTTTAGACGTCAAACGTTCGACCTTAAATACCTTGAAACGTGTCTGTACCTTATCGTCATTAAACTGACGGGTATTTTGTAGCGATGGTTCTTGTCATTACAAAATAACATTAATTTATCTTACAGCACTCGTTTTATTTCGATTAACAGTGAAAGAACATTTCTTTGATGTGGGTAAAGTTACATTTATCCAAGCGTACCATGCCACTGACGATGTACCGTTGTATCACGGGCCAAACGGACGGTTTTCCTCTCTGTACTTACAAGGGTAACACTTTCGTAACGCTTTCGAAAAGTCGGCAGGCGCAATCACGTAAACGTGTTATACGATTCTCGGCTAACCGAGCAGGTATAGTATAGGTCTGTCTGTCAAGGCCGTGCACTCAAGTAGCTTCGAGTCTGTTCGAGTACTCTTAAGTACGCAAATTATGTTGGCACGCCGCCAGCAATATGGAAAAATTATAAGCAACAGCGGCCGGCTTAGTTAGTTACATCTGGCGAGATTGTAGAGTGCGGGTCAAGTGATTGTTGCGGATCAGTGGAAAGTGATATTGTGCGGAACTCTAACAGTTGACATTATTATTTCGTGTGGACAAACTTAACTTGAATTGTTGTATGTGAGTACCTTTGTTGATTTCAAATTGTTATTTGTGACTAATTAAAGTTATTAAAGTGGCTTCATTGGTTTCTGTATTTTGTTTCCACTGTACAGTACTACGATTCGTGAGACCGTAGTACCATGTTGATTTACTGTGTTGTTGAAGACGCCTGATCAGCACAACAATATATTAAAGCTGTATCGTTCGTTATGTACTTTTGTTTCACGTGTAAGGTCTGTCATTTTCCTTTTCATCTATTGCGTAGTTTGGTTATCTGTTTGTTTACAAATCCGTGCGTCCATAAAATGAAACTGCAATTCTTATAATTTTTAGAATAACAAATTAGTTTCATATATTGACACAAGGGGAAGAAAAGTGAATAAAATTCAAGGAGTTAAAATTTATAAAATAAAATAAAAGGGATTAGAAGAACGAATAAAATATGTCTATTATTTACCAACCTTGGTAAATGACCTGCAGATGGCTTGACTGCCGAAAGCGCTCGTCAATACCAAAGACAACACAGTGGTTTGTATAAAATTACTAGTAGAAATATTTGAGACCACTAACACTCCGATACAACAATAGAATAAAATATGACTTGTAGAACTAGTTTTTAAGGGAGCATACTTCATGGTTTTCGTGACGGATTAAAGAACAGCACAATATGGAAACAGGTGCGAGTACACTGTTGGCAACCAGCAAATTAGCCGACAGGATTTTATGGCCAGGATTAGGACAGGTAGTTGTATGTGACCACTTTAAACCGTTTGGCGTAAAGTAGAAGTAGAAGAATCAAACTGTAGGCCAACCGAGCCGTTTTACGTACTTGGGTAAAATAATGGAGCTATGTTAAGCATGATAATATAGATGTCCTTCTTCTCTTCAAGAAATATTTTATATTATAAACCTGTTCCGGTACCCATCTCATCCTCGGACGACCCATGTCTCTTCTACGTGGGCTTTATATTGGCTTTATAGTTCAGTGCCGCTTTCGGCAATCGATCCTCTGTCATCCTTTGCAGATGATCCCACCATTGTCTTCTGTAAATTGAAAAAATTTCATTTATGTCCTTTACTTCAAGTTCTGCTCTGATGTAGATGTTAAGCTGTGTAAATTCCAGACGATCTGTAAACCAAAGTGCCCTACGCCAAGAGGTAAAATCTATATTGTATACAAAAGTCTATGTGAGTGAATTTTGGACGACAAGCGAAAAACAATAAGGTTAAATACAAGTCAAGAGGAGACATGTTGAAGAGGAGACAAATATTGCACTATATTTGACCACAAAATAAAGATTAAAGATAAATGAGAAGAATATCGAGTTTTCAACTGAATAATGGATTAAAGGATTGTATGGAAAGAACGTTTGGAAAAAATGTCAGGTTAAACATGTTTTTCTTCTTCTTCATCATCTTCTGTTTTTGTTTCTTTTTTTCCTTTCATGGAATACAGTCCTACAGGTCTGCTCCAGCTCCCAGCACTTCGTAAGTCAACCGACAGACCTCTTCCTCCTTGGTTCATAGCGCTAGATCGGTTTGTGTATTCTGTTCTCCCACCTTCTTTTGTCTTCTCAACTTTTCCATCCGTTCGTTTATTTTTTCTTCACTGATTGAAGAAATTGTTACATCATTTCTGATGCGTTCATTCTTTATCGTATCTCTTCTATCACACCGTTTAAGGAATTCATTTTCTTAGGACCGATATCTTTCTTAAGAAACAACCAGGATTCGCTTCCATACAGTGACACTGGACAGCCATGACATTACCAAATCCTTAGAAAGGTTTTAGGTATATCAATATGTAGGCTATAGGCCCTAAATGTCGTTAGTTTAAATTCCAGTCTCTAAAGTGAAGACCCATACTCTGAAGATTAAGACCTTCTTCTTCTTCTTCTTCTTCTTCTTCTTCTTCTTCTTCTTCTTCTTCTTCTTCTTCTTCTCCTCCTCCTCCTCCTCCTCCTCCTCCTCCTCCTCCTCCTCCTCCTCCTCCTCCTCCTCCTCCTCCTCCTCCTCCTCCTCCTCCTCCTCCTCCTCCTCCTCCTCCTCCTCCTTCTTCTTCTTCTTCTTCTTCTGCTCCTCCTCCTCCTCCTCCTCCTCCTCCTCCTCCTCCTCCCCTCCTCCTTCCTCTCCCCCTCCTCCTCCTCCTTCTTCTTCTTGTCTGTCATTACACTACTTTTGGAACGCGTCCCATGCGCATTCTCTTACATACTGTCACCGTTTCGCCAGACGCGTGGCTTTGTCGTCCACAACACCCTCGACTCCTACGTCTTCTCGTATAACCATATCCTCAATCTACCCAACACACCACAACCCTAAATTTTCTGTAAAAAGAACATCTACATATGTATGACGCCTCAAATGATTTTCCCTGCTTCCACTGCTTTCATGTGAATGTCCAACTTTCACATCCATACAGTAGGATAGTTTTAGCCATGTCCAACTTTCACATCCATACAGTAGGATAGTTTTAGCCACGGTTAAAATTTCAGTTGAACGTCCCTTCTACCTAATGCTTTATGCTCTGTATGACGGTGGTTGGCGCGTCGACTCTTGGCCTACCTGCTGGCTCTCTCCCATTGTAATACTTCCGCCCGGGCTCGACAGCAGCTAATTGCCGCGTGAGTCACCTCACTGTGCGCCCAGTATGAAACAATTTTTTTTGCCTCGCCCAATACTGGTAAAATTTTGTTATATTTGAAATCAGTGAAATAATACGATGAAAATGACACCAAACACGACTAAAAATATTAATAAACAATACAAATAAAGTCATTGTAATTATTCAGTCATTGTTACTTTATAACGCCCAATTTTTAATATTCCTTAGTCGTATAATCGTATTGTACTGAGTGACTAATGAACGCAGCTTATATACATATCGCTCAGCTAATCTCATCGTCCTCGATTAAGAACCGATAATCTACAAACAGCAATGTATTTATGGACATAACGTATTTTCGCAAGTGTTATCGAGGTAAAAAGCAACGGTAGGTCAATAAAAATTAGTGCGAGACGACCTATAGCGAATCCCTTTGAATCGTAAAGTAAAACACAGACGATTAAGCGTATACGAAAGAAGAATAAGTAGATTCTGCCAAACAAATGTGAAAGTCCTAATGGTCATAGATCTGTGGGCACACAGTCTGAAGACGACCTGTGTAGGAGGGACAGGTAGTATCTTGCTTATGCGATGGTGTGAAGAAGAAGAACACTAGTCTCTTTCATCTCCGTTGCGTTTTGGTTTTCTCTTCTTTCTTCTATTTGGTACATTCGGATACCTCCTTTAGCTATATATTTTCAGGCATTCTTTGAAAATGTCCAAACCATTTCAAACGTTTTACTCTATTGTCTCTATAATGTCGTCAGAGAATGATGTAAAGAAGGCATCCACAGCATTATACCTTTCAGCTGAGGAAATGGGGGCTAACAGTAAATGATGAGAAAACTAAATTTATGGTAGGAAAAAATAGGAGAACTTGTAACTCATCAGCATCATATTTAAAAATTATGAATTTTAACTTTGAAAGGGTCTCAGGTTTTTCGTATTTGGGGTCTCTGGTAAAATGAAAACAATGATATAAACGAAGAGATAAATAAAATGGTTCAGAATGGCTGCTACTAAGGGCTGATGAAATACTTTAAATCACAACTTCTACACCGTAACACCAAAGCTAGACTAGTAAAACCTGTCCCGACGTACGGAAGTGAAACATGGGTACTGACAGAGGGCGACCTGTTTCGACTTGCATCTTTTGAACGGAAAATACTTAGGAAAATTGATGAACTCATTAGGAAAGGTGGAGAGTGAAGAATAAGGTACAACAGAGAGCTCTATGAGTTATATAGGTCGCCTGATATTGTGACATCAATTAGGACAGCTAGGCTGAGATGGGCAGGACATGTACAGAGAATGAATGAGGAGGATGTTGTTAAGAGGATTATGAAATGCACACCAGAAGGAAAGAGATGGCGTGGAAGACCCAGACTACGATGGTTTGATGGAATCCTAGAGGATGTGAAAGTGCTTGGAGTGAAAATTTGATGGACATTAGCTAAGGGTAGTGAAGTTGGAGGAAAATCCTGAGGAAGCTGATGCCCACGGTCGGCTACGAAGCTACTGATGATGATGATGACTCTATAATATCAATGCCTTTGCCCATTTCTTTCCGAATGTAAATCGAACACTAAGCTTTACGGTTAAATCGAAGAAGGAACATTATGTTATGTACATTGCAAAACAACAAGGCAAGAACTTAACTATTGTACGCGTAGTTACGGGTATAGTAATGACATCGCTTACTACTTCATGTACTGTTTATCACGGCACAGCCATCACAATATTAATGTCTACGTTACGTAACTGTTGGCGGTTTATTTCAGTTAAACATGAAATATTATAGTCTCACGTTGAGAAAAGCAATGAACTAATAAATTATCATCTTGTTGTACCGTATATAGGTAGCGGAACATAACCGACTGTAAGCAAGTTTAAACGCGTACAGACTAAACTAGGCTATATTGTTTTGGCAATTTACAATCATAAAGCCGTCTTGTAGCTTATATACTGTGCCGTTAAAATTACTGCGTTCTGTTGCTTCATTTTGTCTGCATATTTAATACCTAATCTTCTTCTCTCTTGCTTCAGCCAGTAGACGATATATATTTTTGTTTCGGTACTCCCATCTCCTTCTCGGTCTACCATATTCTCTCTTCCTCTACGTTTGTAATTCAGTGCTCTAACAAGTAATTTAATTAATTAAGTAAGAGTACACAAGAAGAAAGAACTTACTAATACAGTTAAAATCAAAAAACTAGAGTACCTGCAACACTTAATGTCCGGAGGAATATATAACCTTCTGTAAGTTATTATTCAGGGCCGAGATCTAAGGGAAAATGAATCCGGGAAGAAGACGTATTTCCTGGTTAAAGAACTTGAGAGACTGGTTCAACTGCAGCTGCACCGACTTACTTACAGCTACTGTGTCTAGAGTTCGCATTGCCATGTTGATTGCCAAGAGGAGATAGAACTTGAAGAAGAAGAAGTAATCGACGAGTCTCGAGTCCCTGCTCACCCCCTTCGCTGGGCACAATAATACAGTGACAAAAGCCGCGCGCGCGCGCGCGCGCACACACACACACACACACACATCCCTCTTCACCGTGCGGTTTGCCACTGCAGGTTGTTACTACATGGCTGATTTCTGTATGTCGGAAGTAGAACCTGAGTTGATTAGCACTTCAAGCTGCAGGCCTAATGCTTGATGGGAGAAGAAGAGGAAAAATAAGAAGCATTCGACTCTTGTTTTTTCAATCATAATGTTTTTTCCATTCTATTATGTTTCCCTTAAATATATTGGTGTTAAATATATTTTGTTTATATTTATATAATCGTTCTGGTATCTGCCAAGTAGTGTGCATCCATTCATTCTTTGAAGGAATATCATTTCTTAAGTTTGTTCATTCCTTGTTCATCTTTTTTTTCTGGTATTGTCCATGTACTTTGCTTTCGTATATGAGAATTGCAACCGCTATAGTCTACTAACCTTTAGTTCATTATCATTAACCCAAGTTTAAGATATGCTACATCCTAAGTAGTTAAATTTGCTGACTTGTTTAAACGTCTCGTGACTTACTACGATTTCAGTTCTTAATGCATATATTCCAGTTTTTCTTCCATATTCTTCTTAGCGTAAACCGAAAAACACCATGAGGAGGTGACCGTACGTAAAAATACATTTATTTATGTTTCCACAAACACTTATAGATCTACTGCTAATACTCTTCACAAGTATGCATAACTGATAAATATGTATTTTTTTTCAAACAGAGGTTACAAAGATTTTGAATGGGTGAAAAATTTACAATGGCTGTTGACAGTTATTAATTCTGTCACACACAAGTTCAATGGCTGTGCGAGACGAAGGGCATGCCCGCTCGTATGGTGCGTCCCGAGCTTCAAATAGAGCTCCTGCCGCAGGGACGGTAGATGGGATCTGGATTAAGGGTGTGGCCTGCTACCGGCCCTGGGTGTCATTAAGTGTCACTTAATTGAGGGTGAGAGTACGCCGAGGCCGGGTCCAAGATTCTCCTGGCACAGATTGGTAGCGACCGAGGGCGCTAATCAGGTGGTTGCCCTGGAATCGGGCGGAGCGGCGATAGAATTTGCGGGACAGTGTGCGTATAATGGTGTCCAGGAAACGGACACGCAGGGAGTCACGGATGGTTTTGTTCGATGTCGGGTAGTGGGCTTTACACGCCCAGCGCAATCCTCGGTCAAGGAGAGACTGAGCTTTCGCTTATGGGTCTTGGCCAAGTAGTCCCAAACGGGTATCGCGTAGGTAACCATTGGCACCACATAGGTGGAGACGATAAGCTTCCCTAGGCGGCGGGTCATAGCGTTGCTGCATAGCACGGGACGGAGTTGATACAGACGATTGGCGGTCTTGCGGGCTACTTGTGGAGAGTGTGTCTGCCAGGTAAGATGACGGTCGAGGTGAGCCCCGAGGTACTTGACCTCTCGAGACCAGGCCAACAGAGTATCGGCTACGTAAAGTCTGTCTGGGAGCCTTAAGGGTCTGGAGAAGACTACTGCTGTGCTCTTGGCCGCGTTGATGGCAACCCTCCATCTCTCTGCCCACTCAACGTATTCGTCCAATTGTTCCTGGAGCCAGATAACTGCCTTTTCAGTTCGATGATCGACGGCATACACCGCCGTGTCATCAGAGAACATGGCCAACCTGGTGCCAGGCAACTTGGGGACGTCGTTGACGTACGCAGAGAAAAGCAGGGGGCCCAAGACGCTTCCCTGAGGTACACCAGCCGTAATAGCCCTTGGCGTAGAAAAGGTGTTATCTACTCTCACGCAAAAGGTTCTGTTCAGAAGAAAGCTAGCAATCAGATGAATGTAGCAATTTGGAAGCAGAATCTCCGTAAGTTTGTATAGAAGGCCTGGATGCCAAACACGATCGAAAGCCCTTCTCGACATCAAGGAAAACGGCGACGGTCTGCTTTCGCGAGCAACCGGCCTCGGCCATGGTCTCCACGGAGCGCATCAGTTGATGCGTCGAGGAGTGCCCAGCACGAAAACCGAATTGCTCGGGGACCAGAATGTCGAACCGTTGAAGGTGATCCGCTAGTCGCCGCTGGACTAGTCGTTCGAAGACTAATTCTGTCAACTTATTAAAAACACCGATGTCTTATTTTTTGATAAAATTCTTCACAATTTTATAATTTTTTCAGAGTTTTAACTAACATTTTTCTCGTAAGGCCCCTAATGTTAAAAACGTTTTCAAAGTAAATACATTCGTATTTTGGATAAAATTCCACTTAGTCTAGCGCACGACATGGATTTTTACAATTTTTTCATTTTTATTCCTTTTAAAAACTCCAGTGTCGTAAAAATTTTAAATTCCCATAACTGTGCACAAAATTTATATTTCAATAAAAGCCCTCTTTAATTTGATATTCCGCACAGATATTTGCAATTTGTTTGTAAATTTTGACGAACACTTTTTTGTGGGATATTAATTTCAAAAACAATATGGTCTTTTGGGTAAAAGTTTGGGGACACGGATGCCAAAATTTTACGAAGTTTTAAATTGAAGAAGTAAAATGTTGTTGTAGCTCATGCCCCAGACAACAGGTAGATACATCTTGAACAGTCGAGTTAAAACTGAGAACTCGATTGTTCAATAATTATGTTAATAAATTATGGTCAGTTCTGTACACAGGGAAGAGGCAATTGTCCTCTCTGCTATCTTTATTTGTTCAAATGTTTCTTGCTATATTTGTCTCCAAGGTCTAGTACAACGATTGTGTTCCTGTATAGGCTCTGTATTCCTCTAAATTAAATGTTCTGAGTATCATTTTTCTTCCACGAATCCCCGTTACTTATGTCTATTAACACTGTCAAAAGCTTTTTCAAAGTCGACAAAAGCCAACCGTGTTACCCTGTTCAAGTGTCTGCGAGTTTCTATAACCTGATCTAATACGACTACTGCTGCAAACGGAGTATGTACCCTTCTAAGTCTCATTTCACCTTTGCTTATTAAAATCGTATTATTATTTACTTATATTTAATAATATACAGGGAATCTGTTTCGAAAATTTAATAATCATGCCATCGTCAGACATACTGTAGTAGAGAGGCCTGTGCGTCTGGCATAAATGCTTCAGGAGCACAAAAGTCATCCAGTTTCGCCTTCAAAAGAGACTCCACCACACAAGTCACATCGTCACCTCAACGTGCTCTCCCGTCGTTGTATCCCGGTTAGAAGGCGATATTTTGGCAAGACGAGTGTTATTTATTCATTGTTGTGCTAAATTCGTTTTTGTTTTATTTACGTTATTTATTGTATTTCTTTATTTTATTTGCTACAAACAAAAATGATTTATTTACTATTATTTAGAAAATAAAAAATTTATTTACTTTGCTCCTATTTTTTCTTTTTTTATAGTTTCTTATAGTTTTTTATACTTCATTCCATTCCGTACTCCATATACCGTATGTGTATACGCATATACGCCGCATACCGAGTACACATGCGTGTGTGTGTGTTCGCTGTTAAAATTGTTGCGCTGTGAAGAATTTCACCTTAACGCCTGAAAGACGGTATCTATGTGACATCGTTTTATTTTCTCTCCTTGTTAGAATATTATTTTAATAAAGGTATTTAAATTAGTTTTTTGTAATATTGTTCTATCTTGCAAGATTGTCTTACATGGGCGACATTTCACTGAGCTTCTTATTCAACAGATTCCAGTGGCGTATCTAGAATTTGGCCCTCTGGGGGGGGGGGTCCGGGGTCGGGTCGCCTTCATACATAAGAAAAAACAAGTTAAGACTGATCAACATTACTATCTTTAAAGTGGCTGAAATCAGTTTCACTAAAGTAAACGCCGATAACACAATAAAAATACGAGTTATTGAAATATTGCTTATTGACTAAATTTACTTAATTGATTTTCCTGTATTTCACATTCCAAACGTATACGCAAATACTGTGTAATAAACCTGTTTTTTAAATTTAAAAATAGTTACTACTATCTTAGCGTACACAGATGAAAAATTTATTAAAACAGCCTAAAAATTAAGAGATTAACAAAATCCGTCAATTTTTTCGACCCTCTGGGGGTGGGTATACGGTCGCGTTCGTCATCTCCCCCGAAAATACGCCTCTGCCCTAGATTCAGTATCAAACACGATCCTCATTCAGGACATGAAAGAAAGTTCAAACCCAATTTGAAACACCATCTATGTATCTTGTGTATGACTTTTTAAATTGAGATGTAACAATGCTTTTACTTAAACTATAAATCCTTCCGAAGTTAATAAGTGGTTTTTGAGGCTTCTTCATTCTTTGTAAATACATATTTTTATATTTTTCGTCAAACATTTGGGGAGGGGGGCATTCTCGAATCCTGTCTATGCTATCTTAGCGCTAATAGGTAAACTACGGAGCAAGCCATAAGCTCTGTTGTTAACAATGATATTTCAAGTTGTGCTCACTATTTATCTGTGTATGTAAGCTCTTCAGTAATTCATTTCACGTATTTCCAGTCGTTGTTATACTGTTTGCGTGTAAAATTAAATCTTTTTTTATTATTTTATCCTAAAAAAATGTAGTCATGAATTATTACTCCGTAAAGTATTGTTATTTACACATAAAGGGCAGCGAACAATCGATTCCTTGGTAATACGTATTCAGTATATATCGATAATATCGTTGCAATTGCCTGTCGATACCGCGGTTGGTATGTTAAACATTTCATAAGCGAGTTAATGTGACGTTGTCACCTCCCTGCGACATTTCGTGCATATTGAACACGTTTAACTGCAACGCTGACTGATTTGTTCGCTCTTCTATATTATCCGATGTTAACCAAAGACGTTTCTCTATTACTAACCTCTGCCTTTTTCACTTTAAAGCACGTACTGCAAAACGGACGTTTGCCATCCACAATTTATATTTTATAAAAATAAGCCACATTTCGGCTCTACTAAATTGTTATTTTCGGGCCAATCAGGAACTCAGTGAGGATCTCCTTTTGGAGATGAGATTTAGATTTTTGTGCATAAACTACAAAAATTAATCATCATCGTCATCTTCACAACATGGCATGGCAATGTACTGCATGTCCGCCTTCAAAAATCTTCCTAGGTCTACCCACCACACACCTGTGTGCTATAGGTTTGTATTTCCGGACTTGCTTGGCCAGTCTGGGAACTGACATTCTTTCTAATTGTTCTTTCCACTGTTGTTTATAATCTTTTAATTTTTCATTCAAGTTATAAACTTGTCACTCTTCTCTTATGGCCTCATTCTTTATACGGTCGAGTTTAAAAAGTCACTCCTCTGAAGAACGCCACTTCCGAGACCTGTATTTGACTTTCTCGTTTCTTGGTAGTTGTCCATAATTCACACCACAGAACAGCAAAAGGACTGCCATAACTTTGTGGAACTTTAATTTTGTTTCTCTACGTACCTTGTTTCTGAAAAAAAAAAACAGTTTATTTTTCCACAGATCGTGTGGAACTTACCTAAATTAACATCACTATTATAATTCCTGTCATAGCTAATATCATTTCCCAAGTAATTGAATTTACTCATCTGTTCTAGAATGCTATCACTAATCATTATTTTTGTTCTTTTTGGCTTCTTGCCTAGAAATTGCATTACCTTTGTTTTTATAGTGGAGATTTTCATATTGTATTGTTTGTAAATCTGATGAAGCTTATAAAACAGATTTTACGAATCAGATTCTGTATTTTGAATTAAAAGCAAGTCGTCAGGAAACAACAGCACATTGAAATATCTGTCTCGTGGTAACTTAACACCAGGGTTCACCAGATGTAAAACTATAAAAAATATAAGAAAAATATCTTGTTAATTGGTCAAATTTTGTTGTTACGAAAACGTTTAGTGTGGAACCATAAGGGTTACATTAAGAGATATATAAAATTAAAGAAAATCATGAAGACATCTGTAACCCCTTTTTTTATTTGTGTTATATATATATATATTTTTTTTAAGAGAAGCTACTAGATATTTAGGACTAGGCAGAAGGCCTAGGAGAAGCATAAAGTGTGCTGGGTCCAGTGAGACGGGACTTGCAATTAAAACTCTCTATTAACAAACAAGATAACAACTTTTATTAAACTTCATAGTTTTCATAATTCACATCATATACATTCATGTTAATTATAATTCATCCCCTTTTTCATTCATTTTTAATTCATATTTTTGTATTTAAATCATATTCATAATTTTATATTAATCTTTCTTAAACGTTTATCATAATCCCAAGAGTGACCATCATTTATCTCATAGCCTATTTATAATTTTTTTTTAATATTCATATATCCATAGATTCATAAATTTTTTTTACTACCACAAATCCCCAAATATTTCACATATCATTTCTTCACATAACACCTGACATAAAGAGAACACATAATTTAAAACACATACATATACATCACAGATACAAATAGAAATACAGAAGTCTAGTGAACAGCGAGTATGTTCTTATCACAAACATTTTATAATTTTAAAAGGCCTGTAACCGCCTGGCTAAATTTATAAAAAAAAAACAATTTATAACCCTGAAGGAAAAACTGGATTGCCCATAATATCAAGAAAATACAATTACAAATTTAAAGTGTCAGTACAGCCTGTATAGTTTTATAAAAAGTACATTTATAAATTTAAAGAAAAAATCTCGTTTGACCCGGCCGCTGACATGTGCCAGAGCCTGACCCGACATAAGGTAACATGTCCGGGCGCTTGCATAGATCTGCACCAACAGGTGACTACCCCAGGTTAAAATGTGAGAACCGGCCTAATGCAAATAAAAAAAAAAAACTCCCAACCCTTCTATGACATAAGAAAATGATCATGTGCCAAAAAAAAACGATTGTAATAGATACCAGACCAGCCTGTTACAAACTGCACCCACCTACATAACTAAAATACCGATCCCCCATAAACTTCTACAACCCCATTCAGAATCACAGTAAAAAAAATAAGGCATAAAATTAATGACCGCCGGACACATGCCGGCGACCAGGCCTACAATTAATCTGAAGTGTAATTACATTACGATCACAATTTTACTGAAAGTTTGCAGCCAAAATTCTGTCCAGCTGGACATGAGCACAATCAAAACGGCATTAGGAGGTAGAAAGCCATAGTGAGTCACAATGAAGTATAACTTGAGTTTTTTATGGATTGTTAAATGCACAAAACATGGTGTTTGCTGTAGAGGCCTAGTGTAAGTAAAAATTGTTTAAATATCACCTCATTTGGTCCAGGTGGTTACAGTGGCATGCTTTACAGTTGATTATCCTCCGGCAGGTGAGGCACGAGAGTCTAAAGGTGTTCAGGTCATGGTGAAGCTGGAATTACACCATGCTGGAGCCAAATTTCCGACTGCATCGGGAACCCTAAGCATTCATAATAATTAATTGACTGACCACTATACCATAACACACACATGCCACCCCAAACCAATTCCACTATGTTCATTATAACACGTTTAACATATTCACTTTTTGTTTTTAAATTACTAGGTCACACACAAGGCCTCAATGCCTCATAATTTGATATAAATTTATAATGCACCCTTACATACGTATGAAAAATTAACATTCTCAGACAGGTATTAAGCTTATAACACCACGTGCTCACACAGACAATTCATCAAAGTTCCCCAGTTCCACAAAATTACATAATTTCTTACACATCTTTGACATGGACAATTAGTATTTACAAAACACAAAGTATAGGCTGTTTTAGTGTTTAAATAAATTAAATATATAACAATGAACATACATTAGATTTACGACCGCGAGGGAGGCATGCTTCAAACATTATCCGTTTACATCTACGCAAATAATGCTCAAATACATATTTTTCTTTCAAGCAACCAATAATCTATATTTTTAATTTACTTACCGAAGGTCTGGGCGAATTTACTTAGCCATGATAGAATAGAAATACTACAATAATTCGAAACTCGGTCCTGCCGGAAGATCAGTTGTAGACAGGGCGGCAGACAAGACTAGACTCCTCTCTTGCAACTCAACTTGGGCCAGGCAGACGCGAACTGCCCCCAACAGAGGTCGCCTGCTTCCGTAATTGCCCGTTTCACTAACAGATTGCGCGGGCATTCAGTGACCCCAACACACGGTGCGCTGACCACGTGAATAATAAATCACAAATATTAATAAATAATATTTTTATACAGACGGCCGGTTTCTCAAAAACCCGGCACACATCCTATATTACAATATAAATAATATAAACAATACAAGGAAACTGGCACTAATTTTGTCCCGTCTGCTGCAAACGCTGATAGTTTTAAATGTTTTGTACATTTTTTTTACACAGAAACGAATAAAAGATTATTGTAAAATGAGCACAACAGGCCTTCAAAAACAAACATTTCAATATCGCTCTATGGGTCGCGCAAATACAAAGCTACGAGGCACTAGTAAAGTAGCACTAGTTCTGAACTTTGCGGATCCTAGAACTACATCGCTATAAAATAACGGGCACATTTTAAGATTTTAATTGTTGATTTGTTTTCGAAACGTTAATTGTTCGGTATTTTAGATCGAGTGATCTCTTACGTAGAACTGCTTCGAATGTTTGAAGTTCCTAGATTGTTTGGCGCACTCTGTTGGAAACTTCCGGCTGCATTCACTGTACAGATCGAGTCAGTGATGTCTAAACCTTTATATTAGCGGCACGTGTTTATATCAGCGAACCACAGCGTGGTCTCAGCATTTTAGCAACTTTCAGTAGCTATGTGATGGATTAACTCGGCTCCCACATGAGTTTCCTGACGACCGACAATTTTCATAAATGTGATTTGGGTTGAAGTTTCTTTTAGTCTGATACCCTGGTTGATTTTCACGATTTTTTCAAATTTTTTACTCTTACAATTTAACATTTAACAAAATGTTCGTTAACTTTCCACAATTTTACACTTATTTAGACCTTAGTTAAAATTCTATTTAATTTGATACTCCTCACGAATTTGCGAATTTATCAAAACTTTCATCCACCTTTTAGGGTCTGACGTTCAAAAGTGAACATTATATGCAGATTTTTGTTAAAATTGTCTTTAATTTGATTCTCCACACGGGCTTTTGCAATTTTTTCACAATTTTAGCCCCAAATTTTTGTTTCTTGCTTCCTTTTTTTTTTGAGAGACTAACCGCAAAAACAATAGTGTTCTGTAGGGTAAAAGTACGGACACACTTGCCATGTTTTACGGAAACATCCAATGCGAAACATCGCTTAATGCGTTATCGTGAGGTATACCCCAAACAGACAGACGGACGGATAGATGCCCCAAAAAGACAGACAGACAAATGCCAAACGGTCGAGCCAAAACTGAGAACTCACTTCGCTCGTTCAGTTATAAATGTTTCCAATTAATATTTTCTTACAGCAATCCCTCAACGCAGAATAAAGTAAGCTAAGTTATAGATCGTAGATAAATAATTTCGTAGATTTGACCAGCATTAGAGAAAAAAATACAGTAACCCTGTCTTAATTCAGTTTTATATAATGCCATACTATTAATACTATATAATACCATACTAATAATATTATTAATGCCATACCATAATGCCATACAATAATACCATACACATAATACTGTTAATACCATACCTTAATATCATACTAATAGAACGACTAAAAACACAAATTTCTAAATATTTGTATCTTTCCAATATTTCTAGTTTGTCTAAATTATAATTCAATGCTAGACACTCACTTGCATATAGACATTCTGGCTTCACTACTGTACTGTAATGCCTTATTTTCGCATTTTTAGATATGCACTTTTTATTGTAAATATCTTTTGTTATACCATATACCCTTTCCATCTTATGAATCCTTTGTTATGTAACAGTCTAAGCAATTCTCTTGAATTATCTTTCCTAGATACTTAAATTTTCGAACCCTCTCTATTCGACCAATATCTGTTACCGGGAATTTTGGTGCATTTTTAATGTTCGTGAGAAATTTGTTTTTTTCTGCAGAAATTCTTAAGCCTGTTCTACTGGCTATGTCCTCTATAAAATTAACTTGTGTTACTGCAGATGTAAGATGCTCAGAAAGTATAGCAAAGTCATCTGCGAATCCCAATAATATTTTTATATAATTTGTTTTATTAATTACTGCTGTAAGTTTTGCTGTGTTGACATAGGTTGAAAATAAAGATTTAAATATGAAAACGTGTGTAGCGAATCTAAAATTATATACTGTGGTGCAGATTACATAGTTTTGTTTGGTGAAACTCTATTTGGCGCGTAACTAGCAATTTGGCTAGTAAACAAAGTGTCACCCTTCGTTTTGTAGTGTGACAAAAATAATAGAAGATTTTTTCTATAGAAGATTTTTCCAAGCCATTCCATTTAATTTGATACTCTTCATGACTGCGATTTTATCAAATCTTTCAGCCAATTTTAGGCTCTCACTTTCAAAACGTTTTTTCAAAAATGAACATTATATGCAGATTTCGGTTAAAATCGTCTTTAAGAAAATCGCAGGGGCTTTGCTATTTCTTTTTTACAATTTTAACCCCTTAACATTATTGTCTTCAACCCCCTATTTTCTGAGGAATTAATCTCAAAAACAATATGGTCCTGTAGGGAAAAAGTATGGACACACATATTTTACGGAAACATTCAACGCAAAAAAATCGGTTGATGCGTTCAAAGTTGTCGTGAGGCACACCCCAAAAAGACAGACAGACAGACAAATGCCAAACGGTAGAGTCAAAACTGAGAACTCACTTCGCTCGTTTAATTATAAATGTTTCCAATTAATATTTTCTTACAGCAATCCCTCAAAGATGAATATAGTAAGCTAAATTGTAAATCGTAGTTAAATAGTTTCGTAGATTTTAATCAGCATTAGAGAGATACAGTATCCCTGTCTTAATTCAGTTTTATATAATACCATACAATCTACTAATAAAATGAATAAAAAAACAAATTTCTAAATAAAGCTAACAGTAAGTGTAAAGTTTTGTTCTTAAAGCTTAAAGACGTGACGACACTTTTTATTGGGGGAAAATTAACCCTGCTAATGAGTTTACTAGTTAGGTAAATTAAGAGTTAACAGTCTGACTGGCTAATTATAGCCGAGTATTACAGCGGGTTTTAAATTAAAACGGTACAAAATGTTTTCTTTACGCTTTACCGCGAAGAGGATGTTTATGCAAGTGTTTCCTTGACGACAACGACGAGGAGGATCGTTTGATCTTTATTAGAGAGTGTCGCCTGCCTCGCAATTTGTGCGAGATGTCAAGCAGAATCGTAAATCGCAACTGATAATAGGTTGACTTTATTTATAGAAAGAGTCTTAAAAGTTTTAAAGACTGAATAGAAATCTAGGAAAACAACTAAAGATTAATTTTTACTTCCATGTTCCATAAGGAGATAGAAGTATGGTGATGGCGAAAAAAATCGTGTTCGAGATAAGGGCTGATTCTGATTGTACTACTCTCAAAACTCGAAGAAAAGTCATTTTTCGAAAACAGCCTGTGTGTGTGTCTGTGTGTAGAAGTTTTTCTATGACAAACGATAACTGCCGCAAATTCAAACAGAATCAAATCATTTTTGCATACTTGCCTGAATTGTAGATGACTAAATGCCTATTGATTTTGGTTAAGATCGGTTAAGGGGAAAGGGGTAGTTTACCTGAAACGTTGTACGTTTTAACAGGAGTAAAGTACTTAATTTTTATAAAGTATTCTCAAAAGGTCTTAATAATCCACTATAGAAAGGTAGATGAAATATCTATAAATGAAAAGGGTAGTTGAAGGGGGAGGGGTAATTTTCCATAAATGAAAATAGTAGGGAAGGGGATAATTTTTTATATGTTTACTACGTTATCGGCAACAAAAAAAGTAGTTTGTTGTTAAAATTCCTTCCCGGGCTGTTTGGCCGTGGTCGAATGTTTTCTGCAAAACCAGACGTTTCGGCAGTGCCATCGACTGCCATCATCAGTGGAAATCGAGTGCGCTAACGTGAGGTGGTATACGTTAGCGACCACAGTACTGTGGTTAAGTCTGAAGCAAGAAGTAGAAAGAAGAAGTTTCTATGGAAATATTTCATTTCGAAAATGATTTTAAATATAAATCTTAGAACATGGAAGTCATGTATGGTTCTCCATACCGATATTTTAGATGGTAGTAAACTTTGTTCAGTGTAGGATGGAAGTAACATGACATATCGCATCGAAATCTTGATACAGTTGATTTCAACAAGTGATTGAATTATGACGTACACGTATGTTGGCCCGGTAAAACGGCAAATATGTAAAAACAAAATATTAATTAGTATCTTAAAGAATAATAATCATAAGTATTTAGGGCTACGACAATTGCGTAACGCTCTCGAAAATTCGAGAGCATCTGTGTACACGTTTCTCGGCTAGCCGAGCGGCTGCGGCGTCTTTGTGAAGGTCGTGCATTCGCGTAGCCTCCAGACTGTTCGAGAGTATTTGTAACTACGCAAATTACATTGCTACACCGCAAAAAAAAAAAAAAAAAAAATTGAAATTAATCTGTTATTTCTGTGGGTTGAATATAAGAGACTACGGCCGGTTTAGAGGTCAGTCACACCAGGCGATATTGTAGCGTGCGGATCAAGTGTTTGTTGCAGATTAGTGGAAATTGATTACTGTGTTAATTAGTGCGGTATTGTAATAAGGTGACATTATTATTGCGTGTGGACAAATTTAACTTGAATTATTTTATGAAAATACCTGGTTGATTAAATCACTTCTTATCTCCACATTTCTTATTTCTAAAAGTGATTTAGATATTTTTGCAGTTCATAAAGGATTAAAGAACACAGAAGGAAATGGATTCAACACGGAGACAGAATGGAAGAAAGTAGAATACCGAAGATAGGGAAAGATTATTTCCCTAAAGCATAAGAAGAGTAGGCCTAAGAAAAGGTAGACTGTGGAGCAGGCCGCTAAACACTAAAACCGTTAAGAAGATGTTGATGACCTCGTTGATTACAAATTGTTATTTGTGACTAATTAAAGCTGGTAATTAGCGACTTCACTGGTGTCTGTATTTTGTTTCCACTGTACAATACGACGATCAGTGAGACCGTCGTAAAAGTATGATTCTATCCAAGAAAAACCAATTTTAAAAATAAAATTTAATGCCGGTGGAGTATTATTTAAAATGAAAATATTATAATTTTTTTAGACGGAGGACATCCAGGAAATAAGTTTTCCTACTTTATAATAAAATGCAAATAGATTGGACAAATAAAACAATATTTATTTACATGAAATCACGGCTTGTCTACATACTTTCCATTTCTATTTAGGCACTTGTCAAAGTGTGGCACTAACTTGGCCCCTGTTTTCACAGCCAGGAATTTACTTCTTATAAAACCTATTCAAAATTTTCAAATATATATATATATACTATGAAATGAACTCTTAACTTAAGGAAAATACAGAAGTCTCATCAGACTACAGCGTAACACCCGGAAAGTAAAAAAAGTCAAAATGCTGTTAAGTGTTTAAAGAGCAATCTGTTTCGGACACGCTGAGAGAACACGACAGGACATAATAAAGGCAAGGAGAAGGCTCTGTGCCTTGACAGAACGTTTTAGAAGGAGGGAGAAGAAGAAGAAACACGAGAATCGCTAGCAGCAGATCGTCATGAGGAATTTGATGATCATGGACCTAAAGAAAAATGATTGGATACTGGTCGCGAGGGAAAGAAAAGGTTGGAGTCGCATTGTTGACGAGATCAACGCCCACACCGGATACGGTGAAACATTGTTGTCTGTACAGCTAAACTAATTAGACATGAAACGGGTGTTTGAAAGCGCAGTGACAAAAGATCTCATTGCGCATGCGTAGAGTTGACGTGTTGTTTTCGTCCAACCTCAGTTTGTGTTCAGAAGAGCTGCATGATTGGTGTGTCACATGGTTGTCACTCCATTTCCAGCACTGCTTTACCTTCCCCTCCCCCTCTACGATCTGCGCGAACCGTACGATGTCTACTACTTCATTTGTACGTATTTGTTAATCGCGTACGTTCAAAACGATAATATTGTTACAACATTACAGAACAATCTACGTGTTTATCGAATGTTCCAGTGGATTCCAGCCGTAATGTGTGTGTGCGTACATAATGTCGCTACTCTGCGGTGAAAGACAATTACGGGTCAACTACCGGCCCAACACCAGACCATACCGGTCCGCGCGTGCTTTGTTCAAGCCTGCAATGAATTACGTTGTAGTGTTTTCTAGTAGACGCCTATTAGCGAATATTCTGGATCCCCAGCGGGGTGTAAATACAAGTACAGTACTCAGCGACGTTCAGTTTCAGTTTGAGTTGCAATTATATTGGAGCGCGGTTTGTAGTATTGTGGCGAAGTGTTATGTGTTTTATAATTGTGCGGGACGATTGTAATACAATTGTACTTTATATTACTAAACATTTTTATTACGTGTGAAGAATTTTTATTTGATTTGTTGTAAGAGACTATCTTGTTGGTTACAAAATGTGTAATTGTGATAATTAAAGCTGGTGATTAGTGACGTAACCGGTGTCTTGTATTTTGTTTTCCACTGTACCATGCGACGACCGAGTAGACCGTCGTAACAATACTGAAATCATTTCCAAAAACAAAAAAGAATTAATTGTACCAATGCAATCCTCACTATGTTAATTCATTTCAGCTGCATTATTCCCGTTCAGCACTTCAACGGAGTATTTACTAAAACGCTTGATGTTATCCAAGGCAGTATCTCATTGTCTTCTTCTCCTCAGCCCAGAGGTTGATGGGCTTGCAATTTCTTCCTTTCTGTAGACAGCCTCTCGGTCACTATATACCTTATTCCTTCTTTTACCCCATCCGCGTACTCCTACCCGGGCCTTCCCTCCCACTACGCCCTCTATCATTCCCTCGATCAGGGCGGTCAACCAGTTAGAACAGCGTAGCACGTGACCAATCATATTGCTTCTCCCCCTTGGCCACTGTTGTCCTTTCCACAATGGATTCCCCCAGCTTCACCTTTCATTTTATCACCCCACTCTCTTTAAAACCTCATGATTACGGACTCTCTCCGTCCACGGTGTCCGAGCCATATGTGCCAATATGCTGCAAATGAACCAAGGCAAAAGACGCATATCGATTTTATTATTTTGCCGACAACACAACACGACATCTTTAGATTAGCTGCCACGACTAAAGTAACGTATATTTAGTATTACTTTCAGAGAGAAATCGATACTATATTCTATCACTGTGTTGACAGTATTTTAACCGAAACAGTGTATCCGAAATCCGTGGACCAATCACAACCTTCAGCGCCGGGATTATCCATCATGCCTTGCTGTCAGTCAGCTGTTTGTACTGCACAGCCTTCTGGTTACTTAATAGTATCGAAGAAAAATTTTTATTATTTTCAATATACAATTTCTCGCCGCAAAGTTTTCACTGTCACGAGTTTACTGACAACACCAGCAACCACATTAAACATCGTTAATGTATCTTAATGGCTAAAGCACTTGTTGCCCGTGATGCTGTGACAATCCATTTTGAAATTCACCACTTCATCTATATTTATATAAATATATATATATATATATATATAAAGATATATTCAATATTTATAAAGAAATTACCTCAAGATTTTTTTTTCCTTATTAGGAACATGTTTCGAGAACCAGTATGTTCTCATCCTCAGCCTTCGTGATTTTGCGGATGTGGAAACAGACTGTAACAAAAAGTGTTTGAATATAAAGATATATATATTATATATAGATATATATATATCTAATGAAATATATATACAAAATATATATAAGTAATGAAATATATTAAATACTACTACTAAAGATGTCAAAAACACTATGGAGACCAGAATTAATTACCATAGTAACAAATAAATAAACAAAAGCTATTTAGCTGCATCGGAACTGTACATTTATCCATTCCTGTAGTACATTTTCGATGTTTTACATAATATGCGATAGCGTCGATATATTACGATGTGGAAAAGGAAAAGTGTACTAAGAAAAAGTGTACTAATTGTAAATTGTCCTATTACTTAATGGAAAGCAAAAATACGTGTTGTTTTCATTTGTGATGTTAGGTGACAACGGTTTTTGGTTTTTAGTTTACTGCTGAAATAAATAAAAGCCATGGTTGAGGAAAACATAACGTTTAATGTGTTATACAATGCTTCTAACACAGTAAAACTTAAAATAACAGTTGCGTTTTTGATTTAACATGTACTTTATAAATATTTCCATAGTCTTTATAAACGGGTACTTTTAAATCTCCAAAGGTTGTTGCATCAACATAATAATTTAGTGCAAGTTAAAATATTACAAGTGTTGAAAACAGCTTTGGAGAGAAATTGACTAAAGAGTACAAAATTGTTATACGAGCTGACAGAACGCCATATAGACATAGACAATAAAAATTATATTAAAAGTCAAATATTCGCGTGCGAAGCCGCGGGTAACAGCTAGTTCCACCATAAGGGTGGAATCGAATCTGTTGACTTCAAGGTAAATGGAATTAATTTATCACGTATAAGAGAAGACAATATTAATAATTAATTCTGTTTACTTTCAACTTTCTGCGTTAATGTTTTAATTGTATTTTGTAAAAAAGTCAAACGACGGAATGTCAGTAATTTCTCAGTTAGCACAGTAAACTGTTCATTTTAAATATTCAAATATGTCACGGGGAATCCCCCGCGTTAGACAAAACAGTTTCTCTTCGTTTTTATGTAACCTTCATTCCTTATACTGCCAGTCTATCGTCTTCAGAATCATGGGCGGATTCAGCAAGCTATTTGGGGGGGGGGGGTATGGAAAGTCGGAACATCGTTTAAAGGCTTAAAGAATAAATGATATGAATGATACATATATCGTTTCCTTTCCCTTTCCGTTACAACGCAGCGTGGATTTTAGCCTGCTCAATGACTTTCTTCCATTCCGTCCTCTCATTACACATCCTCTCACGTTGATACACCTCAAATCATCCTCCACATCATCCAACCATGTCTTTCTGAGTCTGCCTCTAATTCTTCTTCCTACCGGTCTCCAATCCGCAATTCTCTTAGCCATTCTTCTGTCATCCATTCGCCTTACGTGGCCCAGCCACTCAAGCCTCCTACCCTTAATAAACCGAACTATGTCGGCAACTTGAATCACTTGGTCTAGTTCATGGGTCATTCGAATCCTCCAATAGCCACCTTCAATTTGTAGATGTCCAAAGAGTTTTCGCAAGACTTTCGTTCAAAATTCTTAGACGTTGCTCGTCTGTGCTGGTTAATGTCCAGACTTCGTATCCGTGTGTTGCAACCGGTCGTATAAGACTTTTGTGTATAGTCAGATTAAGTTGTTTGTTTAACATCCTGGATTTGAAAAGCTTTTCATAGATATAATTATTTCACTACGACTCGGAACACAAAACTTTTATGGGTAAAAACTTAAAAGTTTTACCTTATAACCTGAACCGGTTTTCACTTTTAAAAAGCTTCTTCAGAGGTTACCGCTGGTAGCACTGTCCGTCTTGTTGTTGGCGACGGAATCGATTTTAGAAAGATCAATGTTGTGTGTGTGGGGTGTGATATGTTTGAATAATCCGTGTGATTTGAATTGTGTCTGTTCGTTTAGGATGTCGTTTTTATTTTTTTTCGTGTGTTTGTATATTTACAATTGTTCTAGAGTGTCTAGTTTTCGGCCTTTTGTGTGTACGTGTAGAATGTTCATGTTATTGCCAATGTTTTTGTATGTGTCGTTTGCTTCAATGAGGTGGTTTGCAAAGGTGGATTCTGTAGTGGAGTGGAGTGCCTTTGTGTGTTCAATGTATCTTTGTTTGAAGCTACGTCCTGTCGGGCCTATGTAGAATTTGTTGCAATCTGAGCAATTTAGTTTGTTACTAGCAGCTACTATCCGTGCTACCAGCGGCAACCTCTGAAGAAGCTTTTTAAAAGTGAAACCGGTTCAGGTTTTAAGGTAAAACTTTTACGTTTTTACCCATAAAAAGTTTTGTGTTCCGAGTCGTAGTGAAATGATTATATTTAGTTAAGTAACGGACACGTCATGGACAACGAAATCCAAGAACTTTTCATAGAATTAATAACGCCTGTTGGCACGTACGGTGCGGGATTTTATTTCATTGCTGCCAGAGTTGTTCAGAATAATCTCTGAACCTAAGTAGGTAAATTGTTGGAACGTTCAAATATATAATTGCGAACTGATATACATGCCTAGTAGTTTGTGACATTCCGTTGAAGTTCCGTGTATTTGGTCTTGACTTCATTTAGCCTATCCTTAAACCTCTTTTATGTCTTTCACTATGAAGATACATATATAGTTTACTATTTATTAACGCAATAGGTTTAGTGACGTACAAGTATAAATATGTGACGTCACCGACAGACATCTGTTCCCATGGGTGTCGTAAACACCTGGCGGGAATCGAATCCCTGTATCCTACTCAGTTGTTTCTTCACCGGAACCCAAGGTTCAGAACCGAACAATAACACTGGCACAGCCATTACCTTATACAATTTTAGTATAATATCTTTTCTTATATAGGCGAATTACCTGTTCTGGTCCCAAAGGAATAAGTCCACTTCACCAAGGCTTCCTAAGTCTTTCTTTAATTCTTTGTCCAATAGGCATTTATTGCCAAAGGTTCCTTACGCAACCTGCTGTCTGGCAGGCCTCCTATTCAGATGAACAATACATCTCTCTTTGTTTTCTGCAAGATGATCTTAGAAATTAAGAATATTCAACTGTTTGCGAATGTCTTCGTTGTAGAGTCTATCTGTTCATGTGCTGTGCAGGCTCTAACAGTCTTCCGCGTTCATTTCGAGTACCACCGGAGCTTAAAGAAAGGTTATTAGGGGTTTTCGATAAAAAAACTTGATACAACATGAGTAGTACATCACTAATGAAATATTACCACAAACTGTTTAGGTTGTGTTTTTATAAGTGTAATCATGTCCGATGAAAATTTATTGTTGATTTAAACATAATTTTTTTTTGTATCGGCCATCTAAGGACCACATGGCAAATTCAATTCTTTACTCTTTGTTCTTTTCTTTTTCTCCAATATTCTTTCATCTTTTCACTGTGTCTCTTCTTCCTGTCTTCAGTCCACTTTGAACCTGCGTTTTTCACTTTCCTACCCTGAACTCCTTCCATTTTTAACACTTTTGCCCGAAAAACGTCTCTTTCAATTGCTTCTTCTGCATGTATATTATTATTTTTTCTAAATCCTTTTGGTCTTCTTTAATCCAAATTGATGTTGACTTCTTCCCCCACAGATATTTGAAGATCTGCTTTGTTAACCTGTTGTCGTCCATTCTATATAAATGTCACAAAATAATAGTCTTCTTTTTCTCATTGTTTCTGTTATATTTTCTATACTTTGATATATTTCAAACATCATTACTTCTTAATTTCCAACCTTCTGAAGTTTTTCGTGGGCCTAATATTTTCCTAATAATTCGTCTTTCCAATATTCTAGTTTGTCTAAATTATAATTCAGTGCTAGTCCTTCACTTGCATATAGGCATTCTGGCTTCACTACTGTACTGTAATGCATTGTTTTCCCATTTTCACATATGCACCTTTTATTTTAAATATCTTTAGTTATACCATGTGCCCTTTCCATCTTATGAATCGTTTTTTCTATAGCAGATTTTTTCAAGCCATTCTCTTGAATTATTTTCTCCTAGATACTTAAAATTTCGAACCCTCTCTATTCGACCAATATCTGTTACCAGTAATTTTGGCGCATTTTTAATGTTCGTGAGAAATTTGTTTTTTTTCTGCAGAAATTCTTAAGCCTGTTCTACTGGCTATGTCCTCTAAAAAATTAACTTGCGTTACTGCAGATGTCAGATGTTCAGAAAGTATCGCAACGTCATCTGCGAATGCCAAACAGTTTATTTCAATACGTACATACATTTTTATTTATTATTATTTTTCAAATAAATACTTTCTTCCGAGCTAAGTCTTGTTGCGTACCACCGGTTGGAGACCTCTGCTCTAACAGATCGCAAGATTCTTATTTCGGATGCCTGTGTGTCATTCTCGGATGTTTTTTTCGCCAAGCTTCAAAACCATACAATATCAGTGGTACAGCCATTACTTTATAAAATTTTAGTCAAATCTCTTTCCTTATATTTTGAAAATGCGTAACATTATCTAGACGAGATATCCAGCCGAAAATATTGCAGACGTTTAAGAAATCTGTCCGGCTACTGGAAGACAGTGGCTTTAAGTTAAGATATTTATGCTGATGGTGATGATGATGACGATCATGCAGTTGGGATTGCATTTATACTTCGCGAAGTACAACTGTATGTAATATACTTCGTAGGCTTACACGACCGGAGTCAAAATGTTGTTAAAATTCATTCCCGGGCAGTTTGGCCGTGCTCCATTGTTTTCAACTAAAACAGACGTTTCGACAGTATCATCGACTGACATCATCAGTGTAAAATTCGAGTAAGCTTTAACCACAGTACTGTGGTCACTAACGTCTACCCATCCTACGTTAGCAAAGCTCGAATTTTAAACTGATGATGTCAGTCGATGGTACTGTCGAAACGTCTGTTTTAGTTGAAAACAATGGAGCACGGCCAAACAGCTTGGGAATGAATTTTAACAACATACAACTGTATGATCTCAAGTGCATACGTAGGCCTACATTTTCCGGCTGTGTGGGTGGTCTCGGAAAGCAACGTAAGATTGCTTAGGCCTACATGTCAACGACATCGACATCTCATTTATCTTGTTTATTAACTTCGTAATATGACAAGCAGAATTATCACTGTTGCACACCACTATATAAAAATTATTCCGATTTATATAGTGGTGTGCAACAGTGATAATTCTGCTTGTGATTTTAACCACTAACACAACTTTCTTCATTAAACTTCGTAATACGATTCAGTGAAGAATGCATTTGCACATGAGACGTGAGTATGTTCTTTAACTGCTCCTTCTCGATTCAGATATGAATTTAAAGAACACAACAACAAAATTCAATTTAAACGTGGAGCGTAAACCTCATCCGGGCCACCCGACAGCTTCTGGAGACTCACGTACTGGCGAGAATCACGTATGTGACATTCATGCGTAGGTGCGCCTCTGTGTGTGTGGGGGGAGATGGAAGGAGGCAGCAGATAACATGAGCAAGATTTATCATATTTATACATAGATAGATAGATAATGGATAGATAGATAGATAGATAGAGAGAGAGAGAGAGAGAGAGAGAGAGAGAGAGAGAGAGAGAGAGAGAGAGAGAGAGAGAGAGAGAGAGAGAGAGAGAGAGAGACAGGACGCCCCAAAACATCGACAAGTGAAGAGGTGGCTGACAGGATCAACACGCTCGTCCAACACGATCTCGAGTGAGTGATGCACACGCCTCAAGACGGAACGATCGTTTCGAGACGCATCACAAAGTTACTAGTAGAATTGAAGTTATAAGACGGAACTGAAGGAAGATAATTTATTATTGAAAACAATTTATTAGTTTATGATTGTGTACTCGGTTTATAAGTATTGTAAAAGAATCTTTTAGTATTAAAATCATTCCAGACTGATCTGATTCACCAACATTAAACCGTACTTAATAACACTGATACAAGTAGAGCAATAAAAATACTTTCAAGAATTCTTCATATTGATTCAGTAAGACGAGACAGAGACAGTAAACTATGTACAAGAAGTAGCGTTTATTTGTATTCCTGCGTTCCGTTCCGTTTCAGCTTAATGAAACATTCTCTGCATGTCACAGACTGTCTCTCTTTATGTTTAGTGACTGCGGCAGTCAACATTACTACTCTGCAACTCTTATTGCAGTTTTATGTAGGCCTACACGCTCACTGACGATTTTGTTATTACACTACACAAACAAAGAAACTAATTAAATTTTAGGAAAAAACTATTTGTGTGTAAATACCTTCTTCTTCTTCTTCTTCTTCTTCTTCTTCTTCTTCTTCTTCTTCTTCTTCTTCTTCTTCTTCTTCTTCTTCTTCTTCTTCTTCTTCTTCTTCTTCTTCTTCTTCTTCTTCTTCTTCTTCTTCTTCTTCTTCTTCTTCTTCTTCTTCGGGCTCTGTTGTGTTCTATAACAACGATCTTACATGCTGTCATGCCACCTCTTCTTTAGCCGACAATGCTCCTCTTGGTGTTTGATTGGCTACCTCTTGCCTTTTTCACTAGCCTTGTATCATCTATTCTTCATATGAATGTGTTCATTCCATATCCTTCTTCTTTCCGCAGTCCAAGAATTAATATCTGTTACATTACAAGTTTCTCTTATACTATTGTTTGGCAACCTATCGTGCCTTGTCTTTCATAGTACCCTCCGTAATATAGTAATTTCTATAGTTTGTCGTTTCTTTGAGTTGTTGCTGTATCTGGCTTGGTCTCTGATGCATAGGACTCGACGTATTGTGCATTTGTAAACCCTATTTTTTGCTTCTTATGTGAGGTATTTGTTATTCTATATAAAGTTATTCATGCATCCAGCAATTCTTCCTTTCATTAATTGATGTTCTATTTCTTCGTTTGCCCTATTTTTACTTGTAAGCCTCGTTCCTAAGAAGTCTGTCTGCATTACTTGTTCTATTATTCTGTCATTGTATGTAAATATCTGGACAAATTAATTTCATTTACTTAATAATGCCACAAAAAACTTGTAAAAACTAAGAACATTATAACCCCCTTATGATACCAATGTGCTCGCGCATTTTAAGTAACATTAGTAAGTTACATTTAAAGTAAGTAACTTTTAAATAATTATTCTACACTTTTAAATACGTAAACGTATTGTTTCGTTTGGTTTCTTCTTTTATCACTCACTACCCTGTAATGTACCCTCGTTCTAAGGCCAGTGGAAAAATTCTAAATAATAAAGTTGTGTTAGTAACCACAAACCGAAATCGGTTGTTGCACACCACTATATTGTTACGACGGTCCACTTGATCGTCGTATGGTACAGTGGAAACAAAATACAAGACACCAATTAAGTCGCTAATCACCAGCTTTAATTTTCACAGTTAACAGTTCGTAATTAACAACACGGTCACTTATAACAAATCAAATAAAAATTGTTCACACGCAAATAAATGTCAACTAATATTAAAACACAAATGTATTACAATATACCGTCCGATTATAAGACACTTCACTAATAACCACTTGAACGCACACAGTAATTTCACCCGATAATAACTCTCGAACCGCACTGTAATTTATCGCGATTAATACTGAACTGAACGTCATTGAGTACTGGTATTTATACCGCCCCAAATTACTAGATTATTCCATAATGGGCGTTAGCGCCAGTATGAACTACGTAATTAACTGGGGCCTTGACACAGTCAGCGCGGCTGGCGGCTTCGAGAAACCTCTCGCGAATGCGTCTAGAGTTACGTATACCACACACATTAGAGCGAGATTCTTCTGGCACATTCGACAAAAGCGTAGATTGTTCTGTGATGTCGTAACACTGCCTCCTCCTTAAGCCTGTTCGTTCCGAACTGGTAAACCGTCTCTGAAGTAATACTCGACCAGGCGATCTAGGTGGACGTCCTTGAGAAAGATAATTCGCCTGTTCTTCGAATTCAGTATCGTGTGATCCGAATATCACGTTCCAAGGGATGCGAGTCTTCCGCTCAACCACTAGTTTTGCTGGAATCACTCCCGTTGCGTCATGTACTGATGACCTAAACACCACTGGCTGATCCAAGTTTGTTTGGTTCTCATCAACAACCTCTTGCGTAACCTCATCTTCAGCCACTTTGCCCTCGAGGGCTTCTATCAGCTCAGGAACAAGCAAGAGTTTTGTTTCGACACCCATAGTTGGCTTTCCAATCACTTCTTTTGTTGTTAACACTTATTTAAATTTCCTCTGCTAGTTCTTCCTCCATTTCCGCTTGCAATAGGGAGGGTTCCTCTTGACCAGACCTGTTGACTTGTTCTTCGACTAATGCCACTCGCTTAATCGAATTGTTGATAGACTCTGGAATTTTAGCCATGCAAAGCTTTATCTTCTCTTGACCAAAGTTCAGGACATTCTCTCTTAAGTCCACAACGAATCCGTAGGCATTCATAATGTCCGTGCCAACAATCACTTCATCGACAATGTCTGCAACGAGCATTTGGTGGCTAAACTCGAGAAGACCCAGGCGTACACGTACATCCACCTTTCCTAGCACCTTGACGGGGCTTCCAGCCACAGTCTGTATTGTAGAAGAGATAATTAGAGGCTGGCGGTTGCTGACTAAGTCAGGGCGCACAATGGACACTGTTGCGCCCGTGTCAACTGTAAATGATGTTGGTTTGCCTTCCGCAAATCCATTAACAATCAAGTTTCCACTGGTCTTATGTAGAGTGGAAACTGTGTGCTGTTCTGGGGCTTTACTTCTCCAATTGATGCGATCACTCTCTTCTCTCGGCATCTTCTTCTCCCAACAGTCTACCTGTAGATGACCACGTTTTCAACAGTTGTAACACTTCGGTCTTCTGTCTTTATCCTTTGGTTCGAAAGATCGTTGTGGTGCTGCTGACTTCTTAAACTGTTGTTCTTGAATTGTGTCTTTATTCTGTCCGTTATGACGATACTGTGATGTTGGATCCGTTTGGCTACAACGTGATGACATACTTTGATTAATGTAGGTAGCCGATTTGGCAGCTTCAAAACGGAGAGGACGAACAAGAGCATCTGATTTATTATCACTTGTTGCCATTATCACGAGCCATTCTTAACACTTGTAACTGACTATCTCTGATACCGTCAATAAACATAATGAGAGAAATCCACTTCCGGAAGTCCTCCGATTCTTCAGGATAAGCCAATCTCGTCAGTCGGTCGACATTCGCTTCAGACTCTTGAAGGCTCTCCCCTGAACGCTGTCGCCTCGCTTGAAGTTGTTCACGGTACACTTCACACAAATGCTGGTCACCGTACCGTATTCCAGAGCTTTAGTTAATTCGGCATAACTGACTGTCAGATGGCACTTTCTGTATTAGTTCTGCGGCAGGCCTTTTTAAAGCAAAAATTAGTGAAAGTCCTTTCTCTTCTTCCGTCCATTTATTTAAGCGAGCGGCAGCTTCAAATTGGCGAATATAAGTTGCCCAATGAGTACTTCCATCAAACGTTGGTGCCTTTGCGAAAACTGGCCCTACTACAGTTTGATTCTCTGATATTTTGAATCTTCATCAGCATTTATTAATGGTCTTTTTTATCAAATATTTACTTTGCTAAATGTTCGAATTCCTTTTTAATTTGTTTTATTGAATTTGCAATACAAACTTCTGAACATGAAATATTTGTTTTCATAGTTGACACAGATTTTTCGACTTCAGATATTCTGTCAACTTGTTTGTTCAACTCACCTAGTAACAGGACGGATTTTGGAGAGGTATCCTCTTGTACGAACGCCTTCGTTCTTCTTTTTCTTGTTCCTAATTTTGCTGTAGCATTGCTCGGAATGCTTCTATTATCTGACTGGTATCCATTTTATTAATTAATTACGAACTACACTCGTCTTGTACAAAGTGTCCACTGTTTCCACTGTTAACCGTTCTATCCCAGTTCTGACACCACTGTTACGACGGTCTATTTGATCGTCGTAGGTACAGTGGAAACAAAATACAAGACACCAATTAAGTCACTAATCACCAGCTTTAATTTTCACAGTTAACAGTTCGTAATTAACAACACAATCTCTCATAACAAATCAAATAAAAATCGTTCACACGCAAGTAAATGTCAACTAATATTAAAACACAATTGTATTACAATATACCGTCCGATTATAAAACACTTCACTAATAACCACTTGAACGCGCAAAGTAATTTCGCCCGATAATAACTCGCGAACCGCACTGTAATTTATCCTGATTAATACTGAACTGAACGTCGTTGATTACTGGTATTTATACCGCCCCAAATTACTATATTATTGCATAATGCGTGTTAGCGCCAGTATGAACTACGTAATTAACTGGGGCCTTGACACAGTCCGCGCGGCTGGCGGCTTCGAGAAACCTCTCGCGAATGCGTCTAGAGTCACGTGTACCACACACATTAGAGCGAGATTCTTCTGGCACATTCAACAGACACTTAGATTGTTCTGTGATGTCGTAACGATATAAAAAATTCCAGATTAGCGTTTTCGAGCCTCTCGGCTCATCATTAATATCGGAAGGTATATTTAATATAGTGATGGCTATATTCTATAGTAGAAGGTATATTCTATGGCTCTTCCCACACTTCTTTATGGGTCTGAGAAATGGACTTTAACGAAATGGCAGGCCAGTCGCATCCAAGCGGCTAAAATGAGATTTCTCAGGCACGTGGCAGGGTATACTCTTCATGATCATGGAACAAACGCAGATATACGGCAGGAACTGAATATTATGAGTATACTCGACAGGATCGCCCAATATCGGCTGAATTGGTGAGAACATGTTTGCCGAATGGATGACTGCCGCATCCCCAAACAACTATGGAAATATAAGCCGAGGGGACGGAGAGGAAGCGCTGGAGTGACCATCTCTTATCTTTGCCTGTTTGAAACGGGAACAAACCATCTTTGGTTTAATCCTTGAAGATGATGATGATATTTTGTATAGTCGTGTGCAACAGCGTAATTTCTGTTTGAATTGTAATAGAATGGGAGCGTTTGGCGCATGATACACTAGGAATCAAAACAGAGGAATACGACTTCTTAAATATACTGTTAGGTGTAGATAATTTGGTAGTCATTGTACCAACTGAAGACGACCTCCACGAACAGCATACTGTACTACAGTAGAACCCTTTTCAACCGAACTAAGGGGGGTTCAGCCATTTTTTTTTTTAAGGGGGAACTGTTGCCAAGTACAGTAATAAAAAATTACAATTTAACATCTATAGAAAACCCACAACGACTGATATTGTAATACATGCTAAGTCCTTTCATCCTTTATCCCAGAATTGGCTGCCTTCCACAGTATGATTTATAGACTTTTATCTTTGCCCCTCGGTGATAAAGAATACCGTGAGGAATTAGACACCATTAAACACATTGCAGTTGCTAATGGTTATGATGTCGATATGGTGAACAACATCCTTCGAAAACATAAGAAAAAACATAGAAACATTAACGGACATAAAACACGCGAGAATACAACACGCAAATACATTGCAACACCGTACACATACCTTATGCCTAAGATTTTTGGGTCAATTTTTAATAAAACCAGCAATATAAAGGTCACTTACAAAACCACTAATAATATTATGAATAATCTTCGTGTCCGCAGAACTACCAGCCTTGAACACAAAACTGGTGTTTACAAATTGATATGTGACGATTGTGACGCCTTTTATGTGGGCCAGGCAGGACGTGGTTTTTTAAAAAGATTTACAGAACATAGGCCGTCTACACACCTTCACAGTTTGGACAATATCAAGTCAAAATTTGCAGAACACCTCATTCCGAGAATCATAATTACACTAATTTTAAAACTAATTTAATACCCCTTCACATATGTAAGAAAGGGCGATATTTGAACGCTCTTGAAGAGTACGAAATTTATAAAGCATATAACAATACTGATACCAAGCCGCGTGTTTTAAATGATAAACTGCTTTTCAAGTCAAATGTATTGTACGACACTGCCTTGCGCTATTGTCGTGGTGGGAGCAAAACGTAATTCAGTGCGCGGTCAATCACCGTACGATGTACATCGTTAAACCTTCGCGCTCGCTTTAAACATTCATATTGTTTTAAGTTATTTGTTTCATGTTGGATTTTAATATTTTAATTAATTGACAAATGTATCTACTTTAATTGATATACGATTATTGTAAGTTCTGATGATGGGACAAATGTCCCGAAACATGTCAACTTTGTGAAGACGTTGTTTCTAAAAGCCGCAGACGGTGAGTTGCAATATATTTGATTTCATATTTAATTATAAAACTTTAAATTATAAACATGAAATACATTGTAATCTTGTTCACACTTATATAGTTTTACTTAGGAAAGTCCATAATTTTTTTCTGGATAATTTCTTCACAGCGTTTGCGCGCTGCAATGCCACGCCATTTGATATAGTTGTGTGAAATCAGGAGCGTATTTACTGGCTAGAGAAGGTGGAGATGGTTTGGATGCACAGCCGAATGACCACATTGCAAAGGAGACAATTGACTGAAGGAGGAGACGTGGCAGATCCCGAACGACATGGCTGCGGACGAACATGGCAAAGAGTTGGGGTGAATCCCCCCCCCCAATGTTCACTTCCGACGAAATTTGTTTGTCGTCTTGTGATTATAAAGTCGTTTTGTGATAGTGAATGTGATTCAAAATTCATATCACGCCATGTAGGTTTATGGTTTTAGTCTAAAGTTAGATCTACTTAAAATGTAACTATACCTTTCTACCATTTTAATTTTTGTTTGATACATAACTTAAATGAGTAGTGTATACTATACGCGCACCAGTTTTGCTGTCGAGATGCCTCAGGAGCGGGGGGTCTACTGAATGACAGTGCGTGCTTGTGTTGGTGGGTATTACTGGTTCTGAAAACATTGTTCAGACGTTTAGAAGACGTATTTAGTTGTAATTTTGTGTGCTTATTACATTGAGCGTTCGTACATTATATGTCACTCTAATTTATTGAATATTTTGTTAAAGTGTGTTTTATTATTCGCTGCAAGAAATATCATGTGAGAGACGGTCAAGTCACATCGAAACTGTGTTAAACGTATTTCAAATGTGTAGTATTACAGTGATGCGTGCAGTTGAATGGCATACGTCACCACACATTCCTTGCTCAGTAGCAAAGGTGGTGCTGCGACAGTACTTTAGACTATAAGTGAATATTATTAAAAGAACTGTGAACTGACAAAATCAGATATGATTTTATAAGTTTACGTTAATAAACGTATTGTGTTATTTATAACACACTGTATTTTCATCTTCACTCATGCCAATCATTATACATTAGACGGGAGGCAGTTGACAGTTACTCGTCAAGTGTTACATTTTGAGCATCAAATTATTAAATAAAAATTCATAGTGTGTATTTATATGATAATTGTTGCCTTCTGTTAATATTGTTACTATGGTTTTGTAACTGTATTATTTGCCGACACGATTATTTTCGTATTTTACTATTTGGGTTTTGTGCCCACGGATCTTTTAATTTTAATTATTTTTCGGTTAGCCTTGTCGCGTTATTTAACGTTGTCGTAAATCGGAACAATTGGGTTTTGTGCCCACACATTTTTTTGTATTTTACTTGTTTGTTTATCGAACGTTGTCATAAATCCCGACCAATTGTCTGGTCGTCTGTTTTTTTTTAATATACAGTAGTTTGTTTACTGATGAACAAGAAGAAAAAAGGAAGAAATAAAGAAGAAAAGAAGAAAGACAAATATTTCAATGAACGACCGACAGTTCATGAGGTAAGCTAAATCAGACTTTTCGTTCAATAGTCGTAAGTTTGTGTATTGTTTTCTGCCTCTAGATTTAGTTTTAAGTGTAACTGTGTTATTAGTTTAGGCGGAGAAACTTTTCGTTTGAAGTATGGTTCTCTGCCTCTAGGCTTAGTTTGAAGTGTTAGTTTAGGCCGAGAAACGTCTCCTTGGAGTATGGTTTTCTGCCTCTAGGTTTTGTTTGAAATGTTATTAGTTTAGGCGGAGAAACTTCTCGATTGAACTATGCTCCTTTGCCTCTAGGTTTAGTTTGTAATGTTAATAGTTTAGGGGGAGAAACTTCACTTTGCAGTATGGTTTTCTGCCTCAAGGTTTAGTTTGTAATGTTATTAGTGTAGGCGGAGTAAAGTCTCTTTGGAGTATGGTTCTCTGCCTGTAGTTTTTTCTTGGTTGGTTGGTTTGTCCAAGACGAAGAAAAGAAGAAAGAAAAATATTTCAATGAACGATCGGCAAATAATGAGATAAGCTAAAACCGACTTTTCGTTCTATAGTCGTAAGTTTGTGTATTGTTTTCTGTCTCTAGATTTAGTTTCAAGTGTAATTGTGTTATTAGTTTAGGCGGAGAAACTTCTCGTTAGAAGTATGGTCCTCTGCCTCTAGGTTTAGTTTGAAGTGTTATTAGTTTAGGCCGTGAAACGTCTCTTTGGACTATGGTTCCCTGCCTCTAGGTTTAGTTTGTAATGTTAATAGTTTAGGCGGAGAAACTTCACTTTGCAGTATGGTTTTCTGCCTCAAGGTTTAGTTTGTAATGTTATTAGTGTAGGCGGAGTAACGTCTCTTTGGAGTATGGTTTAGACGGAGAAACTTCACATTGCAGTATGGTTTTCTGTCTCAAGGTTTAGTTTGTAATGTTATTAGTGTAGGAGGAGAAACTTCTCTTTGGAGTATGGTTCTCTGCCTGTAGTTTTTTCTTGGTTGGTTGGTTTGCCTAAGACGAAGAAAAGAAGAAAGAAAAATATTTCAATGAACGATCGGCAAATAATGAGATAAGCTAAATCCGACTTTTCGTTCTATAGTCGTAAGTTTGTGTATTGTTTTCTGTCTCTAGATTTAGTTTCAAGTGTAATTGTGTTATTAGTTTAGGCGGAGAAACTTCTCGTTTGAAGTATGGTCCTCTACCTCTAGGTTTAGTTTGAAGTGTTATTAGTTTAGGCCGAGAGACGTCTCTTTGGACTATGGTTCCCTGCCTCTAGGTTTAGTTTGTAATGTTATTAGTGTAGGCGGAGAAACTTCTCTTTGGAGTATGGTTCTCTGCCTGTAGTTTTTGCTTGGTTGGTTGGTTTGTCTTTAAGACGAAGAAAAGAAGAAAGAAAAATATTTCAATGAACGATCGGCAATTAATGAGATAAGCTAAATCCGACTTTCCGTTCTATAGTCATAGGTTTGTGTATTGTTTTCTGTCTCTAGATTTAGTTTTAAGTGTAATTGTGTTATTAGTTTAGGCGGAGAAACTTCTCGTTTGAAGTATGGTCTTCTGCCTCTAGGTTTAGTTTGAAGTGTTATTAGTTTAGGCCGTGAAACGTCTCTTTGGAGTATGGTTTTCTGCCTCTAGGTTTTGTTTGAAATGTTATTAGTTTAGGTGGAGAAACTTCTCGATTGAACTATGCTCCTTTGCCTCTAGGTTTAGTTTGTAATGTTAATAGTTTAGGCGGAGAACCTTCACTTTGCAGTATGGTTTTCTGCCTCAAGGTTTAGTTTGTAATGTTATTAGTGTAGGCGGAGTAACGTCTCTTTGGAGTATGGTTCTCTGCCTGTAGTTTTTTCTTGGTTGGTTGGTTTGCCTAAGACGAAGAAAAGAAGAAAGAAAAATATTTCAATGAACGATCGGCAAATAATGAGATAAGCTAAATCCGACTTTTCGTTCTATAGTCGTAAGTTTGTGTATTGTTTTCTGTCTCTAGATTTAGTTTCAAGTGTAATTGTGTTATTAGTTTAGGCGGAGAAACTTCTCGTTTGAAGTATGGTCCTCTGCCTCTAGGTTTAGTTTGAAGTGTTATTAGTTTAGGCTGAGAGACGTCTCTTTGAACTATGGTTCCCTGCCTCTAGGTTTAGTTTGTAATGTTATTAGTGTAGGCGGAGAAACTTCTCTTTGGAGTATGGTTCTCTGCCTGTAGTTTTTGCTTGGTTGGTTGGTTTGTCTAAGACGAAGAAAAGAAGAAAGAAAAATATTTCAATGAACGATCGGCAATTAATGAGATAAGCTAAATCAGACTTTTCGTTCAATAGTCGTAAGTTTGTGTATTGTTTTCTGCCTCTAGATTTAGTTTTAAGTGTAACTGTGTTATTAGTTTAGGCGGAGAAACTTTTCGTTTGAAGTATGGTTCTCTGCCTCTAGGCTTAGTTTGAAGTGTTAGTTTAGGCCGAGAAACTTTTCGTTTGAAGTATGGTTTTCTGCCTCTAGGTTTTGTTTGAAGTGTTATTAGTTTAGGCCGAGAAACTTCTCGTTTGAAGTATGCTCCTCTGCCTCTAGGTTTAGTTTGTAATGTTATTAATTTAGACGGAGAAACTTCACATTGCAGCATGGTTTTCTGCCTCAAGGTTTAGTTTGTAATGTTATTAGTGTAGGAGGAGAAACTTCTCTTTGGAGTATGGTTTTCTGCCTGTAGTTTTTGCTTGGTTGGTTGGTTTGTCTAAGACGAAGAAAAGAAGAAAGAAAAATATTTCAATGAACGATCGGCAATTAATGAGATAAGCTAAATCCGACTTTTCGTTCTATAGTCGTAAGTTTGTGTATTGTTTTCTGTCTCTAGATTTAGTTTCAAGTGTAATTGTGTTATTAGTTTCGGCGGAGAAACTTCTCGTTTGAAGTATGGTTCTCTGCCTCTAGGTTTTGTTTGATGTGTTATTAGTGTAGATGGAGAAACTTCTCGTTTAGGGTATGGTTCCCTGCCTCTAGGTATAGTTTGTAATGTTATTAGTGTAGGCGGAGAAACTTCACTTTGCAGTATGGTTTTCTGCCTCTAGGCTAGTTTGTAATGTTATTAGTGTAGGTGGAGAATCTTCTCTTTTGGGGTATGGTTCTCTGCCATTAGGTTTAGTTTGTAATGTTATTAGTTTAGGCGGAGAAACTTCACTTTGCTGTATGGTTCACTGCCTCTAGTTTTGTTTGAAGTGTTATTAGTGTAGGTGGAGAAACTTCTCGTTAGGGGTATGGTTCCCTGCCTCTAGGTATAGTTTGTAATGTTGTTAGTGTAGGTGGAGAAACTTCTCGTTAGGGGTATGGTTCCCTGCCTCTAGGTATAGTTTGTAATGTTGTTAGTGTAGGTGGAGAAACTTCTCGTTAGGGGTATGGTTCCCTGCCTCTAGGTATAGTTTGTAATGTTGTTAGTGTAGGTGGAGAAACTTCTCGTTAGGGGTATGGTTCCCTGCCTCTAGGTATAGTTTGTGATGTTGTTAGTGTAGGTGGAGAAACTTCTCGTTAGGGGTATGGTTCCCTGCCTCTAGGTATAGTTTGTAATGTTGTTAGTGTAGGTGTAGAAACTTCTCGTTAGGGGTATGGTTCCCTGCCTCTAGGTATAGTTTGTAATGTTGTTAGTGTAGGTGGAGAAACTTCTCGTTAGGGGTATGGTTCCCTGCCTCTAGGTATAGTTTGTAATGTTGTTAGTGTAGGTGGAGAAACTTCTCGTTAGGGGTATGGTTCCCTGCCTCTAGGTATAGTTTGTAATGTTATTAGTGTAGGTGGAGAAACTTCACTTTGCAGTATGGTTCTCTGCCTCTAGGTTTTGTTTGAAGTTTTGTTAGTGTAGGTGGAGAAACTTCACTTTGCAGTATGGTTCTCTGCCTCTAGGTTTTGTTTGAAGTTTTATTAGTGTAGGTGGAGAAACTTGTCTTTGGAGTATGGTTCCGTGCCTCTAGGTTTAGTTTGTAATGTTGTTAGTGTAGGTGGAGAAACTTCTCGTTAGGGGTATGGTTCCCTGCCTCTAGGTATAGTTTGTAATGTTGTTAGTGTAGGTGGAGAAACTTCTCGTTAGGGGTATGGTTCCCTGCCTCTAGGTATAGTTTGTAATGTTGTTAGTGTAGGTGGATAAACTTCACTTTGCAGTATGGTTCTCTGCCTCTAGGTTTAGTTTGAAGTGTTATTATTTTAGGCGGAGAAACCTCTCTTTGGAATATGGTTCTCTGCCTCTAGGTTTAATTTGGAGTGTTATTATTTTAGGCGGAGAAACCTCTCTTTGGAGTGTGGTTCTCTGCCATTAGGTTTTTGTTTGTAATGTTATTAGTGTAGGGGGAGAAACTTCTCGTTAGGGGTATGGTTCCCTGCCTCTAGGTTTAGTTTGAAGTGTTATTATTTTAGGCGGAGAAACCTCTCTTTGGAATATGGTTCTCTGCCTCTAGGTTTAATTTGGAGTGTTATTATTTTAGGCGGAGAAACCTCTCTTTGGAGTATGGTTCTCTGCTTCTAGGTTTAGTTTGAAGTGTTATTATTTTAGGCGGAGAAACTTCTCTTTGGAGTATGGTTTTCTGCCTCTAGGTATTGTTTGATGTGTTATTAGTTTAGGCGGAGAAACTTCTCGTTTGAAGTATGGTCCTCTGCCTCTAGGTTTAGTTTGAAGTATTATTAGTTTAGGCCGTTAAACGTCTCTTTAAAGTATGGTTTTCTGCCTCTAGGTTTCGTTTGTAATGTTATTAGTGTAGGAGGAGAAACTTCTCTTTGGAGTATGGTTCTCTGCCTGTAGTTTTTGCTTGGTTGGTTGGTTTGTCTAAGACGAAGAAAAGAAGAAAGAAAAATATTTCAATGAACGATCGGCAAATAATGTGATAAGCTAAACCCGTCTTTTCGTTCTATAGTCGTAAGTTTTTGTATTGTTTTCTGCGTCTAGATTTAGTTTCAAGTGTAACTGTGTTATTAGTTTGGTTTACGGTTACTTTGGAGTATGGTTCTCTGCTTCTAGGTTTAGTTTGAAATGTTATTATTTTAGGCGGAGAAACTTCTCTTTGGAGTATGCTTTTCTGCCTCTAGGTTTAGTTTGAAATGTTATTAGTTTAAGCGTAGTAACTTCTCTTTGGAGTATGCTTTTCTGCCTCTAGGTTTAGTTTGAAATGTTATTAGTTTAGGCGGAGAAACCTCTCTTTGGAGTATGGTTCTCTGCTTCTAGGTTTAGTTTGAAGTGTTAGTATTTTAGGCCGTGAATCTTCTCTTTGGAATATGCTTTTCTGCCTCTAGGTTTAGTTTGAAATGTTATTAGTTTAAGTGGAGTAATTTCTCTTTGGAGTATGGTTCTCTGCCATTAGGTTTTGTTTGATGTGTTATTAGTGTAGGCGGAGAAACTTTTCGTTTGGGGTATGGTTCCCTGCCTCTAGGTTAGTTTGTAATGTTATTAGTCTAGGCGGATAATCTTCTCGTTTGGGGTATGGTTTTCTGCCATTAGGTTTAGTTTGTAATTTTAATAGTCTAGGCGGATAATCTTCTCGTTTGGGGTATGGTTTTCTGCCATTAGGTTTAGTTTGTAATGTTATTAGTCTAGGCGGATAATCTTCTCGTTTGGGGTATGGTTCCCTGCCTCTAGGTTAGTTTGTAATGTTATTAGTCTAGGCGGATAATCTTCTCGTTTGGGGTATGGTTCCCTGCCTCTAGGTTAGTTTGTAATGTTATTAGTGTAGGCGGAGAATCTTCTCTTTGAAGTATGGTTTTCTGCCATTAGGTTTAGTTTGTAATGTTAATAGTCTAGGCGGAGTAACATCACTTTGCAGTATGGTTCCCTGCCTCTAGGTTTTGTTTGTAATGTTATTAGTGTAGGCGGAGAATCTTCTCGTTTGGGGTATGGTTTTCTGCCATTAGGTTTAGTTTGTAATGTTAATAGTCTAGGCGGAGTAACATCACTTTGCAGTATGGTTCCCTGCCTCTAGGTTTTGTTTGTAATGTTATTAGTGTAGGCGGAGAATCTTCTCTTTGAAGTATGGTTTTCTGCCTCTAGGTTAGTTTGTAATGTTATTAGTCTAGGCGGAGAAACTTCACTTTGCAGTATGGTTTTCTGCCTCTAGGTTAGTTTGTAATGTTATTAGTGTAGGCGGAGAATCTTCTCTTTGAAGTATGGTTCTCTGCCTGTAGTTTTATGCTTGGTAGGTTGGTTTGTCTATGACGAAAAAAAGAAGAAAGAAAAATATTTCAATGAACGATCGGCAAATAATGTGATAAGCTAAATCCGTTTTTTCGTTCTATAGTCGTAAGTTTGTGTATTGTTTTCTCCCTCTAGATTTAGTTTCAAGTGTAATTGTGTTATTAATTAAGGGGGAGAAACTTCTTCTTTGAAGTATGGTTTTCTGCCTCTATGTTTGGTTGAAATGTTATTAGTTTAGGCGGAGAAACTTCTCTCTGTAGTATGGTTCTCTGTCTGTAGTTTTTGCTTGTAATATTATTAGTTTAGGTGGAGGACCTTGTCTATGGAGTATGGTTCTCTGCCCCTAAAAGTTTACTTAATAAATAGATTTCGATTGTCAATTATAAATATTTGGATACAAGAAAAGGAATCAAAATTATTTTTTTAAAATTTAATTATTTGTATTAAACAATGGGTTCTTCATTGAGGTGGGGGTCCATGTCACTCACTCCATCTCAAGCCTCTCCCATTTTTCAGAAAAAGAGGACCCTGTCGAGGCTGATACTTTGGCGTCAGTGACAGGGCTTTCCACTAAATTCAGCCGAGTGACAGGTGGCCTACACGGAACCGTGTTGGATTGGCGTGGCCGGCATAAATGTCTGGTCCAAGCGGCCATAAATCATAGTTTATAAGTGGAGTTTAGCACAGTAGTACTATTATCCAAAATGATATTAATAAGTACTTGTGAAATAGGAGTGTCTTGGGTGAAGCTGTAAAAAATCAAAGGTGAATAAATTCAGAATTGGTACGTGGAATGTGAAAACGCTTTTGAAACCTGGGAAACTGGAAGTGGTTAAGATCGTAATGGGGAAAACTGAATCTAGGGATTTGTTCTAGGGATTTGTGAAACAAGATGGGCTGAAAATGGAGACTTCATATCCGACGACTTCAGTGTTATTTACAGCGGGAATTCTAAACCAGGGAAAAACGGAGTTGCAATAATCCTAAGAGGAAAGTGGAAAAACAACGTTATGCACACGCACCACTACAATGACAGAATAATTATGATTAAACGTGTGTGTCATAATTATGTTGACTTGTGTATTATAGCAGTGTATTAAATTGTGTAATACAATTTTAGAACAGGCTGAAAATCTATGCTACCTGGGGAGCACCATCACTTGTGAAAATAGATATGGGACAGAGATTAAGAGAAGACTAGCTTTAGCAAAGCAGGCGTTTCATAACAAAAGGAATTCATTTACAAATAATCACTTAAGTGTGGAGGTAAGGAAAAGGTTTGCAAAAACATTTGTGTGGAGTGTGTTAACGTATGGGTGTGAGGCGTGGACGCTTGTCAAAGTAGAAAGGAAGAACCTGGAAGCGATGGAAATGCGGGTCTGATGGAGAAAGACGAGAACGAGTTGGATGGATAAGAAAAGTAATGAGCAAGTCTTTGGAGAAGTGAACAAAGCTAGATCGCTTTTAAAAATGATTGCAAGAAGGGCAAAATTTATCGACAGAACGTGTTACGACACAATCAATTATTACGTAATATTTTTTAAAGGAAAGGTGTTGGGGGGAAAACCAAGAGGACGACCAAGAGCACCGTCCTTCAACGACGTAGGAAAGGAGATGAACTTGCTATCGTACTGAAATTTAAAGAGGACATTGTTAGAGAGAAAGAGATGTCTAACTTGACAAGGCATGGTCTTTAGACGATGGTGATTATGATGAATATTAATAATATAATACGAAATAATATACGATATAACAGCTAATGTGCCAGTAGTTTCAAATGTCGTGTGAGCCCTAGTACATCAAAATTGGTGCTTAGCGGTTTATCTCTTGTCTGGGGGCATTTTACAGCTTTTGAGATTATCGTAAAAATAAACTTGAGGAATTGAAAGTATTACCACAGTATAATAATATCTGGCGAGCATACAGACCATATTAAATTAATAACTAAGAAAATAAGTTTTGTGTATTGAGAAAAATTTATAAACCAAAATACAAGTTTTTAAACAATTGAACACTATTGTAAATTTTGACATTACCTTTTCTGCTACATTTAAAATAGATTTATTGGTAAACCAAATTTCAATATTTCTTTCAAACATAGTAGGTTTCAATTTATGAGTCTCTTTCCTGTTAAACATGCATGATACACGTAAATGATAAATCCAAAATCTCATTTACGAGTTATTCGATTTGTTTTCCTCTGTTCCACACTCTTGTCTTTAATGGCTTTAAAATATTTGACATGTAACAATTGACTAATTATCAATTTATTAATTATTAACAAGTTATTAATATATTCCTTTTTTCTTTTTTTGCTTCAGGGATTTATGGGCTGTAACTACACAACTCTATCAACTTTCTGAAGTAAATTTCTTCTTCACCAGTAAGATACTTTAACGCAAACGGTCACAAGGTATTGAAGGTGGAAGAAGAAAACATAGAAAAATAGCCTTGGTACCCACTTACCTACTTACCTTGGTAAGGTGATTACAAAAGAAGGAGGAGCAGCTGCAGATGCTAGAACAAGAATTTGCAAAGCTAATGTGGCCTTTATACAACTCTACCCAGTTTGGAAATTAAGAGAAATATCAACTGCAACAAAGCTACGCATCTTCAAGACCAATGTCAAAGCAGTTTTGTTGTATGAGAGCGAGACAAGTAGTAGTAGTAGTAGTAGTAGTAGTAGTAGTAGTAGTAGTAGTAGTAGTAGTAGTAGTAGTAGTAGTAGTAGTAGTAGTAGTAGTAGTAGTAGTAGTAGTAGTAGTAGTAGTAGCAGCAGTAGTAGTAGTTTCTTCTTCCAATAATATCCTGTTTGTTCTAATTGGATTCTGTTCAGACAGTTGCTTTATATTTGCAATTTTCTACCTGAACACTTCTGTGTTTTCTATATCCTCATCTTCGATTCCATATTTTTCTATATCCTAATAGTCTTTTTTCACCCAACTGTACTTGTGTCTTTCTATTCTTTTGTAAGTTGAGGATCTCGGCTGCCCTCTTTTCTGGTCCCATCCTTCTAAGATATCCATAAAAAACCAGTCGTTTTTTATCGTGGTCGAGATTTTCTTATACCTTCCATACAACTCTTGGTTTCGTTTTATATAAATTGTAAACCTACTTGCTGATACTTTTCTTGGTCCCAGTGTTTTTCTTAGAAATTTCTTGGCTTTGTTCTTATTTTCGACAATACCTTGGTATGTATTGTTCTTACCGTAACAAACCGTTCCCCATGCAAATATTGTATTGTGAATTTGGCCTGATAGTGATTTGGATTGGTGCGTCTCTCGGCATACACTAAACTCTATCCCCATCTTTTTCACTTTATTTTCAATCGTTGCCTTCTCATTGATATTCGGATTCAGAATCGCACCTTTTAGAACAGTGGTCACGTACTGAGGGGGGAAAATTTCTGCCTACTACAATTGACTCTGCAAAAAAGAATCAAGGGTTTTTGTGGTATTGGCGGAAATCAGCTCTCCTGGCTAAAAATTATAAGGGCGGGGCGGGCATCCGAAGCGCTGAGAAGCTTCTTCGTTGATAGAAAATACAGAAGCCATCGTAGGAGTGATCGTCAACGTTCGGGAGACCGGGCAGGGCACATAAAGAAGAAGACAAAGAACATGCATAGTTAACAATTATAATAAAACTTGGCTGCAAACGATTTTAAAGGGAATTTAACTTAGAAACACAGCTAGCGTTCATAGGTATAACAAAAGCTTTTGACATTGTTAAATGTTTGTTACTCTAGAGCAGGGGTCTCCAAACATTTTCACTTGAGGGTCGAAATGAAAAATCTTGGAAGTTAGGCGATCCAACAACATATATATGTATATATGTATTTTATAGTTATAGTTATACTGAAATTACCTCAAGATATTTTATTTTCCTATTAGGAACATGTTTCGAGAACCCCTGTGTTCTCATCCTCAGCCTTCGTAATCTTGCGTCTGGTGAAGTATTTGTGTGTTGGCTGGACGCTATTTTGGTTTCTTGTTGGTCTCTGGTATTTTAAAGTGGTATTATTGTGTGTGATTGTGGTGTATGTATTAGTATTTTGTGTATTTTCGATGTTGAGTGCTTTGAATATTGTGTCATGTTTTGTATTGATTTGTATTTGCTCCGGTATTAGTTTGTTTTGTGTTTTATGTTTGTATATTTGTAAATTTTCCCAGAAAAATATATTTTAAAATACCAGAGACCAACAAGAACCAAAATAGCGTACAGCCAACACACAAATACTTCACCAGACGCTAGTTCACGAAGGCTGAGGATGAGAAAACAGGGGTTCTCGAAACATGTTCCTAACAAGGAAAATAAAATATCTTGAGGTAATTTCAGTATAACTATAAAATATATTATATACATCAAGAAACGGAATCTATATAGATAGAAACGGACATATATACTGTATATTGAAACACTTTTTGCTACAGTATCTTTCTTGATTAATATAATAGTACCGGGGGACCGAACTTAGCTCGGTTTCAAATAAAAAATAATTTTTTTAATAAGATTATACATTTTTCTTTTTACATAACAAAACAAAAACAGATTTGCATTTTACAATATTAATTTAGAAATTGGAAATGAATTTTATGAAATTGGGAAACTAAAATAGTAATCTTATAACTCATCATGTAGGTTAACAAACATAATATATTTAAAAAAAATATATATAGCAATATATTTAAAAATTTAATTTTGTACAATATTTTATAAAAAAGTCATGTTGAAATCATCCAAGTTGTCTGGAATGTCCAAAAAAAGATGTTCATCATCAGTATCCATTATTATTCTGTACATTATTATTAGAATCAGTATCATTCAATGTTTCTTTCCACACTATATTACGAGTGTGTCGAGGATTTTCTTGTGGTAGCAGAACTTTTAAACTGCCTTTCCTTTTAACTCGGGAAAAAGCGACGTATAACATTCCATGCACAAAAACTGGTGTCCGTAAGTCAACACCAACGTACTCAAATGTTTGACCCTGGACCTTGTGAGCTGTCATAGAAAATGCCGGTCTTACGGGGAATTGATGTATTTGCATGGTACACCCGACCTTTGTTAGAATCCAATGTAATTCTTGGGATATGTACCTCTCGACCCGATTTTTCTCCAGCAATTATCTTAGATTTGATAATTTATTGCACAACTCTGTAATATTTAATCTAGTTCCATTGCAAAGCCCTTCTGTAATGTCTAAGTTTCGTAAAAGCATTATTATAGTATCTTTTTTCAACTTAAGTTCATGTGGCGGTAAATCGGCTATGTCAACAGAATTAAGGAAATCTGAAGTGAATTGAAGAGCTCCTTCTGGTTGATCTTTTACAGAGTCGTAGCTGTGATAAATTTTGATATCTCCAGGTAGTTTTTCAATGATCTCAGCATTAATTTTTGTTACGTCTCTGTTCAAAGGAGCAATAAATAGCTCAGTCTTTCATATCTTGAAATCTATTATTATTAATACAGTTTCCAAAGACTTCATCAATTAGATTTCCATTAGAAAGAATATCTACTGGTAGCTCAATTTCGTCCATATTATTTACAGGCAACTCTCCGTTCCCGACCTTCAACAAATATTTAGCAAAATCTCTTTGCTCTGGATCTACACGCATATTTTCAGTCAAAGAAAAGAGATAGAAATGTTGCCAAAGGTTACTTCTTTTTATGCATAGATCTATCAGTTCACTTTTGTTGGCACGTTGTTGAACAGGCAAGCACTGTCGAAAGTCTCCAAAAACAACAATTTTTCCTCCAAATGGTAAATGTGGATTGCCCAGAGCGCGAAGCAATTGGTCCATATTATGCATTCCATACTTAGGTAACATGGAATTTTTTCATGCTTTTAACAAAATTTTTTCCATACTTTTAACATAAATTTTTTCCCTCTCCTCTGCTATAAGAAGTTAACACTTCAAAAACTTGAACTTGAGTGAGTTCCCTGCCTTTCGAAGATCCTGGTTTTATATTTGAAACAGATTCAGCATTTAAAGGAACTTTTAAAGTCCAAATGTTTTGTGGGACGTTCGACCATTAGGAAGTAAGATAAACGCAATTCCAGTGAACGCCATGCACTTTACATTACAATTTCTTCCAGAAAGAATGTGGAATAGTGTCTTATAAATAAAAGTTTTTCCCGCACCACCAGGTCCATCAATAAAAAAGCATCTTTGCTCAGATTGACCTTCAGCAGCACTTAAAATTCGATCCACAATTTCTAATTGTCTTCCTCGAAGACGTTGATACATGCTTTCCCCAAATTCTGCGTTTTCATCAACGTTTACTATTTCTTAATTCAACTGATTTTCGTAATTGTCTATATCGTCCATATTGTATCTCTGTACCCAGAAGCGGAAATTTTGACCTTCTGTAGCTTCTGTGTTCAATTTGTAAGCAACGATCCGATAAGCTCTTTTTATCGCTTCTTCAATAGAAGTGTTATTAAGTCTGGCCTCTCTAATAAAGTCTTCGGCCAATTCTTCTTTGAACATATCCCATAAAGCCTTAGGATTTTCAGGAGCGCCAAGAATAAGAATTTGTGTGAATAGTGTTCTCATTACTGAAGGCATTTTTGACATGGTAGATTCTCTCAAACCTTCGACCCATTGTTGATCATCATATGTTAGTCCTCTAGCTAGGCAGGCTTGTTTATATGTAGCGTATCTTGTTCCTTCTACCAATAAAAGGTCATCGAAGCTTGTAGCATCCTTGACGTGGTAGAGCAACAGCCGTAGATGGTAAAGTTCTGGTTGCGAAACAAAGTTTATGCTGTAAACTCTACCAATAACTCGAAGGCGCCTGACCCTGGGCTGCCATTCACTGTTACTTCCTATCCACCTAAAGTGCTCTGGCATCTGCCAATAATAATAATAATGTATTTCTTGTTGATTTTCATTGTGGACTTGATTTTGTTGTTGCTGCTTCGAATGTGAATTATGTCTAAAATAAGCTTCTAAAGTTGAACCTCTTTGACCTACGTCAGCTAAATCTTCCTGCGTCTGTTCAATATTTGCCCTTCGATATTGTACAGGTAGATGAATACCTAAACGTTGAACAGTGTGACTTTTTTTCTGGATTTCATAGCTAAAGAGACTCCAGCATGCCTCTGGAGGTGTGATGCATCGACCTTGCACATATGTTTCTGCTTCATTGTAATTTAATGTTCGTTGATCTTGAATTACCTTGACAAATGCACAGCCATGTCCCTTGTAAACATATTTATAAAGATATTTAACTGCTTTTATACTACCAACGTATTCTACATTAATATGGCAATTAAATTTTTTTAAAAAGGTAAGCGTTATATGAAGCAACATGGCGATTGTCTCTTGTTGTTCGTCTACCTTGACTATCCTTACGATAAACATCATGATGATGTGAAAAGTCTGGACTGTTTGCATCCATTCTCGAATCATAACGAGGTCGATAATTGTTTTTTTTAACTTCAACTAAAGATGTAAAGTCTTTGAATGATTTTGGAAATCCGAAGCGACACTTCATTTTTCCATCTTTATTGATCATACATGGAGCTTCTTGGTTATCCTCTCCACACGGATTATGTATCATCCATTTAATCATCAAATCTCGCAGTATTGGGTCGTCGTCAGGAATTTCAGCAGAAATCAAGTCATCAAGCTCCTCGACGTTATATATTTTGTCTTGAGAAGACATAATCAATAGCAAGTGCATGTGGGGAAGACCTCGCTTTTGAAATTCTATAGTGTACACATAAGCTGCAACTTTACCAAAAATTTGTTTTTTATCCAAATCATCAATTAGTTCATGAAATGTTTTTTGCGACCCTTGCGACGAGGTCAGGTCTATCTTGACCTGGTTGATTTAAAAGAATTTGATCATGGAATTGTATTCTTGCTGCTTCCTTAATTTCTGACCAATCAGGATTGCATGTCATCGTAATGAAATAATCCGGCGATCCTAGACGACGAACTAAGGCCATAGCAGCTTCACAGTGTTCAGCGTAATATCTTGTAGATCCAGGAAATGAAGAAGGTAATATAAGTTTTTCCCCCAACAGTAGCATTTTTTTGTTCAGCAGGTTGGTTTATGAAATTGGTAACTGAAGCGTAATTATCAGCAAGAATTTTTTTTTGATTAGCTTTAATCCAATCAATTCGATCTTTTATAACTCTTATAGCAGTATCAACGAGGTACTGTTGGAAAAGTTTACCACCATAATGTAGAGCGTTAAAATTTAGGAGACGCAGATCAGGACTTCTTACAGGATTCTCGAATGGAAGAAATTGAGCAAATTGTGGCCGAAAAGCAATTCTATATTGAGCCAATTCAAGTCTTGTAAGGTGATGACTCGCATACGGAGTTCTTAATGGTAGATCTATGGAATATCCAAAAGTACCTTTGGGATAAAGTAGAGGGTAAGTGAATGGCTCAACCCGTTGGTCGATGTTCCTCATTGTAATAATGGATTTACCTCTCTGTCGAATAACTAATTCATTATCTGGAAAACTTTGAACGGCACTCAAAGTGACCACGGCGCAAACATCATTTTGGAATGGAGTGTTGTACCTTCTGTGGTCTGCACCCTCGGGCAACGCAAAGAGAAGTTTCACATAAGGTGGTTCAGTTCTTTCCTCAGCAGCACTCTGGTTCACTTCTTCTTCAACCTCTCGCATCATCATAAAACCTTGTACAAATGGATTTTGTGAGCGGATAATTCCTTCCAACAGGTTCATTAATGGGACACTAATTCCATTATTCAGTGGAATGTTGACACGTTCATTGACAGCATCTTCATTATCGAGGAAGTACATCTGTCCATATCGAGGTCGTTCAAACTCACCTTGTGAATTTTGAGTTGGATGAGCAGCCACATTAATTTTATGATAAACATTCCCTGCTGCAACAAACGTATAAATTCCTCGATTGTTTATGGTTCGATTATCATCCACGGTGAATGAAGCCATTGCAAAACATGCATTTAAATTACGTATTCTTTTATGAAATTCATCAGTTAATGGATGACAATGAAGAAATAGTCGCACCAACTCGTTTGGAAATTTAGGCGGATGCAGCTCAATGCGGCCATGCAAACAGCAGTCTCCGAAAGAATTTCTATGGGTTCGATTGCTAACACGTTCTTCTGTAAAATGCAAAGGGCCACAATGCAAGCAAGCAACATTAAAATTTCCTAATGTGTGATTGGATACATCAGAAGTGACAGCTAATTTGTATGTTCGTAAAGGGTTCAATAGCAGAGCTCTTTGACGTCTTTCATTCCGGCGACGTTGCTCCTCTAATCGCTGCTGACGTCTTTCTTCATTTTCTTCAGCTCTTCTTTGACTTGCTCGTAATCGAATGATTAGAAGCCGTTGAGCTCCTTGCTCTGGTGACTCTTCAGCTCTCCTTTTACTTGCTCGCAATCGATCGTTTTCTTGCCGTCGTTCACGCTCTTCTGTTGATTCTGCCAATATTCTACGTTTATTATTTATCTCCCTTATTTGCTCACGTAATTCTTGCGACTGGTAATCGTTAAGCTCCCTTAATACTTCATTTAGTCTATTCATACAATCATTCTTGGCACTTCGCACAGGTCTAGAAGTTGACGCCTGATTTTCATGAATGACGTTGTTAGTATTATTTTGAGGAACTTGTTTTCGGGCATTTGTTACTTCGGGAAGCGGAAGGGGTCTTGAAGTGGATGCCTGATTTTCATAAATAGCACTGATAGGATTATTTTCAGAAAGTTCGTCTCTGACATTCGTTATTTCCTGAAGAGGCTGTGGTAACTCATTTTCTTGCTGTCTTTGTTGCGGTGGCCTTAAGTTATTAAAAATTCGCCGTTTAGGAGGTCGTCCGCGAGGCATCTAAAAAATAACATTTTCAGATTGCTTTTTTCTGCCAAAAATATTTAAAAACACTTGAGCATAAGACTGGAACTATAAATAATGTTGCACAGTGTCTAATGCTTGTTGGGTGTCCACAGAATAGTAATATGTAACCTAAGGTGATGACACTTACCTTCTTAAAAAACTATATAAATTACCAACCGAGCAAGAATTTGAGTCGCTTTGCACTTGCACAAACACTGTAAAGGTTTTTTATTGTAAATAGATCACTGAGGAGAGAAAAATTGCAATTATTTTTTTATTTTACTGAGCAGATCTAACACTAAATAACTGATTGGAATAAAATCACTGTAAAAGACAAAGAAAATGATCACACAAATCGATTAATTTCTGAAATAGCTCACCTATAATTTTCAAATAAACCTTTGAATAAACAAACAGACACAACGTTTTTGAATAATAATGTAATGAAATTTCGGTAATGTAAACATTTCGAGAAAATTCCTCGAGCCGTTACGGGAAAAAAATTTATAGACAGACGGACAATTATTGCTCGTCTCAACTTTTATTTTGTGTATTTACATTGATCGCAACAGCTATTCATTCTTCTTCATATATAAACATATCGATACTGCGCCGTTTGCATTTATCGACGGTTTCTATAATTTATTTATCTGTACGGTAAGAAAGCTGGTTAGAAATTACAGTTGCCTAGCAATAATTAATTGTCGCGCGGTATCGGTCCCGCGATATTTTAAAATAAAGGCCCTCAGATGTGGCCCTTAGACGAATTTTGCGGAAAATGAGACCGAGTCCAATCGATTCCTGGCGTCAAAATACCCTTAAGTACCAACTTCCGAGAAAATTTCTCGACCCGTTTCGGAAAAAAAATTTACAGACAAACAATTATTGCTCGTTTAATAGTATAGGATATTTAATATTTATAATGACTTTACCTCAAGATGTTTTCTTCTTGTTTGGAACATGTTTCGGGAAGCCTTGTGTTCCCATCTTCAGCCTTCCTGATTTTGTGTCTTGTGAAATACTTGTGTATTGGTTGGTAGGTTGGAAACTACAACAAAAACCAACCAACAACCAACACACAACTTTACAAGACACAAAATCACGAAGGCTGAAGATGGGAACACAAGGCTTCCCGAAAATGTTCCAAATAAGAAGAAAACATCTTGAGGTAAAGTCACAATAAATATTAAATATAATATATATATATATATAGTAAACTTATTTTTCTAAATTTACTAAATAATCCAGTCAATAAAATAGGTATTTAAATACAAATTAAGCAGACTTATCCAAACAAAAGAAATTTATTTATTTAAAATTATGTAAGTAAAAGTAATAAAAAAATAACATTCAAAGATGTTTCTTGTGTAGGTCTATTATTTTTTTGGCATTCTTATGTACGTATGGGATGTGTGGAGTTGCTTCTGACATATAATGTCTATCCATTTTGATACTGCTATCACTAGAATGGATTTCAAGTGTTCGTATGATAAGTTAGCCCTGTAGTTTGATTTTATATTTATTTCTTGTTTAGTTATTTAGTAAAATGTTATAATATTTAAAGTATTTTGACGATATATTTAAAAACTGCACGCAGCAACGGCCGGATTGCCGCGGGCCGGACAATGACCCTTCAGAGGCCTGATCAGGCCCGCGGGCCGGACAATGACCTTTCAGAGGCCGGATCAGGCCCGCGTGCCGTAGTTTGGAGACCCCTGCTCTAGAGCATAATAGAAACAAGAGGTTTCCCTACTCAGTTGATTAGAGTGTTTAAGAGCCTATTTTACAACTCAACTGTCGTCTTGGATTTGAATAGTATACTAAGGGAAGATACAGTAGTTTTTCAAATAAGGTGCTAGACAAAGCATTTCACCAACACTTTTTAACATATATACATATAAATGACATATTTCGGTTGTGGAATGCAAAGGTTGACCAAGGAATATTACTTCAAAGAAACGTGCATGTGAATTCTTTGCACTTCTCAGACGATATACGGAAATAATATATTTCTTTGCTCTTCATAATAGTACAGAAAACAGAAGACCGATTACAAATGGCGATATTTACATATAATAGCATTCTAAAAGATTATGAGCTAAAGATCTCTGCTCAAAAGTGAAAAGTTATGGCATTTAATGGCAAACATCCAATTAGAACAAATGTAGGTAGCCTACAGCCAACCAAATTTTAAATCAGAGTGAGATTTTAATTGCCTGGGATGTGACGTGTCATACAAAAGAGAAATGATTGGGAAGCTAAGTTAGTAAAGTTCAGAGGCATCTTTGGGAGGATCCATAGATGCTTAAAAATAAACGGGGCAAGATACTCGCATAAAATTGTATGCCACAATAGCTCTGCCGACGTTCCTGTATGACAGTGTAACATAGGCTCTTGGTGAAAAGGATGCAAATTTTAAGAAGCTCACAGAGATGTTTTAAAATTATTTTAATTGTAACAAAGACGGTGTAATTAGTTTTATTTTGTTAGTTTTATTTATGTTAAACAGTATTAAATTATTAGTGGAATTTGAAAAAAAAAGATTAATAAATTCGAAAAAGCATTCCAATATACGATATAACCGACTACTTATCCTATGCGACCCCTGTACATCGCAATATGTATAAATGACGTAGGTATTTCGGTTATGGAATGGTAAGTTTGACCAACGAATATTAAGTAAAAAAATTTGCATATGAATGCTTTGCTCTTCGAAGACGATAGTGTAATAATACAGAAAACAGAAGAACAGTTACAAATGGAGATATTTACACTTAATATCTTTCTAAATTATTATGGGCTAAAGATCTCTGTTCAAAAATTGCAATCTTTGGAATTTAAGGATAAACATACAGTTAGAACGAAGATAGTTATAGACAACCAAATTTTAAATTAGAGTAGGCATTTTAGTGTAATTACCTGGGATGCGACGTCTTATGTAAAAAATAACACTGATTGGGAAGATGAGTTAGTAAAGTTCAGAGGCCTGCATGGGATAAGTAGCCATAGATGCTTAAAAAAACGAGGTAATATACTGTATACAATTTTATGAAACAATAGCTATTCTAACATTCCTGTATGTCAGTGAAACATGGACCCGTGGTAAAAAGGAAAAAAGCGGCTGAGATGAAATTTGTAAGAAGCACACACGGATATTCTAACCTGTACAAGAAGAGGAATGAAGATATTAGACAAGAACTAAAAATTGAAAGTTAGTTAGGCAGAGATGCTGTATTGTTTAATATATAATATATACATTGACGACATGTTGAGGGCATGGAAATCCAGAGGGACTTCGGGAATACAGCTTAACAAATCAATTTGTATGGGCTCCCTGTTATATGCGGATGACATAGTTCTATTCAAGAAAATGAGGATGATTTACAAAGAGCTATGTTTCAATTACAAGAAGTGGAAAGAGAGTAGTCACTGACAATTTCAGTAAGAAAAATTAAAACCATGGCCTTTAAAGGTAAATATCAGTGAGGACTAAGATAGTTATAAACAACAGCACTTTAGAAGAAGTGAGCCGTTTCAGATATCTCAGCTGTGTAGTAAGCTATGAATCTGAATATGATATGAGAGAGAAGATAAATAAATTTAGGAATATTTGTGGTGCGATTCATAGAAATGTTAGAAATAAAACATAAAGTTCACAGCGTAAGGATTAAAGACAATTGCAATACCCACATTGATTTATGCGGCACTGAACTACCCATTGGTAGAAGAGACGTGGATCGTCCGAGGATGAGATGGGTGCCGGAACAGGTTTATATAACCTAATCCTTGAAGAGGAGAAGAAGAAAAAGTAAACTAAAAATAGAATCTTTGCACAAAAAGATTAAAGACAATTGTAGGAGATAGTACCAACACTTGGGTCGCTTGCCAAATAACCGATTACCATGCCAGACTTGAAATGTGAACCTAATGGGAAAAGGGCTGTTGAAGGACCGAACAACTGTGGGATGAAGAAGATGAACAACTTTAACGCTAAAGTAGAGGAAAAGCTATTAAATTAGGTCTTATAGGCCTAATTGTAATATGGCAAAGCTGTGAAACTAATATACGTAATTTATACGCGTTCAACATTGTTTAAAGCTCGTCATGTTCCGCTAGCAATATGAAAGACGATGAGAATTTATTAGTTCATTGCCGCGCTGTAAGCAAAAAATATAATATTTCATGTTTAACTGAATAAACGCAGTAGTTATGGTAACGTAGCCATTAATCTTGTGCTGGCTGAACCTTGATACACAGTACGTAAATCAGCAGGGAAGAGTTATTACAAGGAGTGTTTGATAAGTGCGTGCAAAGTCAAGAGATGGCGCTCGTAGTGCATGGATGACGTCACTTTTAGTTTACCGCATCTCCGCTAGGAGCGTACATCACGTTTCAGTCACATACATTCATAAATTATTCTATTGTTGCCAGTCGTTTGAATTGATCTCGTATACCTACATGGCTAAAGTTGCGTTCTTGCCATTTTGTGTTACAACGTACATTAAAAAAAAAAGAACGTAAGCTTTCACGGGCGGTGTTATTGTTGGTAAAATTTCCCAATACGTAGGCAAAATAAAATTTCCCGGTTAACAATGTTGTTAAACTAATAACCAGAACTTTACTGTTTTAAAGTTTTTTGACGGCATCCCTTGAAGTGTTGTTGATTTTATTTACAACCAGATGATGAAGATTTACGTTCGAAACGCGTCGTTCTAAACAATTTTAAATTAAGTCACAAGACGGACAGATTGCTAGATTCGGGAGCACGGACGAAGGCGACGAACGGGACCTTACTGCGCAGAGAGAGACAGAGAGCGATTTACTGCGATGTTGCCAGACTGTTTTCGTCAACTGTCACTTTCTTCTAACGCTAGGCGCTTCTCGCCTGGGATTTACCAACCCTGGAACAAGCTCCGGTTTCTGACTCCGCCCCGCGCTTGAAGAACTGATACACACTATAAATACAATTTCCCGAGCCTGTTTGTATAACACTTTGTCAGTCACGTCTAGCAATAAACTAACGAATGAAACTCACAACATGAAAACACTAAAGCAAAAACACTAAAAAAAATCGTCACCAAATATCGCTAACGCAGCGCTCACACAGCAGAAACGAATGACTGACGCCTATTGGCTCATACGATGACGTGATACTATGTCGCTGACGCGCAGCCGACTCTCATCGCCTTCCTTCGTACTCCGGAGTCTAGTATTAATATAGTTGTAATCACATATACAAGTGACTTTGAGACGAATTATAATGTAAAATATTTTTTGCCCGTTCCATGACGGTGTAGCTAGGATGTCAGATGTCTTTTATTAATTCAGTTACTGAGCCTTCTACATCGTAAAAAGAAATCTTTTGTTCGAAAGATAATGGACAGGATAACATAGAAGAGTGTATCAACATGTGACCTTGTACTAAAGCAAGCGCAGTACCGCCACGTCTTCCGATATTTCAACGGTAATTTGAAATACGGGGCCCTCACCGAAACTTCTGATTTTTAGATTTCACTTTATAATTCATTTGTTACTTATATTTTTGACAGCTGAAACACTCCAGTAATGATATGTTTCTTACATTGGGGCTACATCATAATGTACCTAGATACCTGATTACCTTTGTTCGAATCCTTGCAATTTTCATCTCTTTATTAACAAAAATGAAAATTGCGTCTTTTACAGTTTAATAAATAAACTATAAATGAGAATAATAATGTCGTGTGGGTCTTGAAATGCCAAATCAAAGATTAAACATTTGCATAGTTGGCATTGTTGCACTGGGAATCGAATTTGAAGTATACACTATTTTTAAAGAATAGCACGATTTTTCGAAGAATACTCAAAAACGTTCTATTTGAAATTGCGATGTCATATTGTTCTGATAACAATATATATTACACATACACACACACACATTCTACATGTGTGTGTGTGTGTGTATAGAACGTAAAACCTTCAGTAACAAATGTCTATGTTTGAACACGAGGTAGCGCTGCGCATTTATCCAGAACTGTCACCAGATGATCGTTAAACAACAACACATCAGCAGTTATTTGTGACCTACATTTGACACAGCGTGTGTTGTGTGTGTGTAACATATATATATGTTTTCAAATAATAAATACTTCTGCAAATATATTTTGTCAAATTATTATTGTTGTATTTCTACCCGACCAATGTTTCACAGGACTAATTCATATATGTCACTAATTGTAACGTGTTTCTACCATTTTGTTTTCAGTAAAAGTCGAATTGCTCTTACTTGTATTTATTTGTTACTAAATTTTCGGACATCAATTTTTTCTGAATTAAATTTTCTACAAGTTTCGTTGGAAAATTGTTTGTATAAATTAACCATTTAACAAAGTTATTTTACGTTAAGCCTAAAAAAGTCTGTTTTTTGAGTTCAGTTTTTTGTGTGTTACACCAGTTTTTTTAATACAATATTCCAGTTTCCAAAATATACAATTTTGGGATGCATTTTAAAAATATTTTAAAGTCGAAACCATGTAAAACTACCAAATCTTCCACTTAATTTGTCATCATCATCATCATCATCTTCTTCAAGGATTAAACCAAGGATGGTATTAGAGGTGGTAACTCCAGCGGTTCCTCGGACGTCCCACACCTCTCCGTCCCCTCGGCTTATAGTTCCATAGTTGTTTGGTGATGCGGCAGTCATCCATTCGGCAAAGATGTTTCCACCAATTCAGCCAATACTGGGCGGTCCTGTCGAGTATACTCGTAATATTCAGTTCCTGCCGTATATCTGCGTTTGTTCCATGATCGTAGTGGTATACCCTACCACGTGCCTGAGAAATCTCATTTCAGCCGCTTGGATGCGACTGGCCTGTACTTTCGTTAAAGTTCAATTCCCAGACTCATACAGAAGTGTGGATGAGCCACCACCTTGTAGAATTTGAGGCGTGTTCCTTTACTTCCGAACTTAAGAGTTCGCCTGATGGTCCCGCACATAAGATTGAACTTATGCAACTTATTCACAACATAGTTGCTTGCGACTTAATTTATGCCCCCAGAATTTCAGTATGGCCTCATTTTACCGTTGGGGTAGAAATCAGGGCAAACGATTTCTGTCGCCGTAACTCGAGAACGAAGCGGTTTCGAACATTTTATGTTTGTAGAAACATTTTTGCTTATATTAGTGGGCTGAATCAGCTCCCAACGTATTGGTCAGGTATTTTAAGGTCACTCTGTATAATAAGATTAAACACTTGAGACGTATTCACACACGTGAAAAAGTTTACTTTACATTAACAACTGCATTATAGTTCCCAACTGTCAGCTGTCGTCACTTCCCCTTCATTTCATCGTTACTGTCATATTACAAGTATTTCCTGTCCAATACGTAAATACCATAATTTTCGACAGACAATTAGCGTTTATCATGCCAATTTTCGACAGACAATTAGCGTTTATCATGCCAATTTTCGACAGACAATTAGCGTTTATCATGCCAATTTTCGACAGACAATTAGCGTTTATCATGCCAATTTTCGACAGACACTTAGCGTTTATCATGCCAATTTTTTTCATCTTAAATGCATATTTTTACGCAATTACAGAACGTTCTCGAACAATAAAGTGAGTCGTTCTACGTGTTTCTCGGATATCCCAACAGAGCCCAGCTATAATGTTTGTGTGCGTACATATTGCTGCTTTGAGATGAAAGACAATTACGTGACACTTATCATGCGTCAACAATGGAGGCTATTCCAGACCGCACCGGTTGACGCACTGTGTTCAAGGCCAGAGATTTACACTGTTTCTAGTGGATTCGAGAGCGCCTGTAATAGGCAATTGTTTAACACGTCATCCAAAAAGTGACAGATTATTCTGGCATCTCAGCGGAGTATAAATATAAGCATCCAGCGACGGTCAATTGAGTCAGTTTATGTCGGGCGATTTACTCAGTACGTCTCAAGTGGTGTATTAATGATTATTGTGCGGGACTCTATTAGTTGGCATTATTATTGCGTGTGGCCATATTTAATTTGAATTGTTGTACGAGCGTAATCTTGTTGAATAACTTGGTGATTAAAATCTGTTATTTGTGGTTCATTAAAGCTGGTGATTAGCGACTTCATTGGTATCTGTAATTTGTTTCCACTGTACCATACGACGATCAATGAGACCGTCGTAAGAGCGGTGTCAGAGGTGGGACAGAACCATTAACAGTGGAAACAGAGGACACTTTGTAAAAGACTAGTGAAATTTTTAATTTATCTGCAAATATGGATGCCAGTCAGATGATGGAAAATATCCAGGCGCTCTTGTTGCAGACAGTGAAACGACAGGCTGAGAGACGATGACAGGAAAGAGAAGAAACAAAGGAACGACCTAAGCAGGAAGCAGATGACATCGAAACGTTGAACAGATGCAAAAGCAGATTGAAGAACATAGTACCGCAGAATTGGGTCTCCTACGTGGTGACTTGGGTGAATTACGAGATGAGGTTAATAAACAAGTTACTAGGATATAGGAGGTACAAGAACCAATGGCATTAAAAATAGCTGAAGTAGAAAAGTCTGCTTCGAGTATGGAAGAAGGTATGTCTAAAAATATATCTGTCGTAAAAGAATCCATGACAAATAAAATGTCTGAAGTAGAGAAGACTGTAACAACTAAAAAAAAGAGTAAATTGCGAATATGAAAGAGCAAATTAATAGTGAGGTAGAGGAGCAGTTAATGAAAATACAGCCATGCGTAAAGATAGAAAAAGACATGGAAAATAAGAAGTGTTATAAAATATTTTATGTATGTATATATAGCAGCGAATCTACAGTTCGAAACTGTAGAATTAGATGTAGATTAGAATCAAATGACAAAGGAATTGTAGACAAAGAGAGTCTGTAGTAGAAACGAATTAAGAATGTTCAAACATTGACATAAGAGGAGGTTGCCATCGTCGTCGTCGTCTCACCACCACCACCACCACCACCATCACCACCACACCACCACCACCATCATCATCATCATCATCATCATCATCATCATCATCATCATCATCATCATCATCATCATCATCATCATCATCATCATCATCATTGCCCAGTGCTGATTACGTGGCCTTTACTATAGTATACCATTGATTTTTTACCGAACCAAATTTTATATACCGTTTTCCTCTTTATATAACCGGACCATTCCTCTCTCTCGTAAAAGGTCGTAAAAGTCATGGTCTCCTGGCTAGGCCTCCAATTTATGCTTTGTATAAATCACGTATAGTATTGATTGCCTAGTGTACGGGCGCCGGAGAAAAATAGCTCTAAATTCTCGTAGCCAGCCAGTCAACGTCTGTCAATCGTTGGTCTTTGTTACAGTAACCACTGAGCGTTGGCAGACGCGTAGAAGGCGTCAGTCAACCACACTGAGTAGTGTGCACTGCAAGATGCTGTAGAGCTGTTACCCTCGTAAAGCGACTACTCCATTCCTATTCCTGTTTTATGCGTGCTGTAGCAGCCGTTGTGACCATCTGCTCACTTCATTCCTGCTGTAGACGAATTATTCTTCACTTGTCTACGTTATTTTGTTAATTCCTTAAACTATATCTTCTGTTCTAGTTTGTGGTGTACCCACATATACTGTTTAGACTAGTATGCTCCCTTGCAGTATGCAGAACTCGCTCGCAATTTTGTACATTTATTCTTACATATTAGATAATTTTTCAATTATGTGTAAAATTACAAAAATCTCAATTACTCTACTATTTTTTTAGTAATATAACAACTATAGACATACAATAAACACTAAAAGTTCTATAAATTTGGATTTGGGTTACAATTGCTTTTAGTCTAACACCCTACTGGATTTTCACAATTTTAAAATACGGAGTTTTGTAAGGTAAAAGTATGGACGCACGTGTTTATGTTTTACAAACATCGGTTGATGGGTTCAAAAGTAATCGTGTGTCATGCTCCAAACACTTAGACAAACAGACAAATGGCGATCGGTCGAGTTAAAACTGAGAACTCGCTTCGCTCGTTCAATAATTGTCGTCTTTTCATTCCACCTTACAACATTGTTATTTCCATGTTTTTCTGTGGAGTTCAAGTTTTTATTTCGTATATGTTGTTCGTGCAGAATAGTACTTAATAGGATGTAGCATTCACGTAAGTTATTAAAAATTTTAGTTAAATATAAATAAATAATTAAACAATATAAATAGTAAGTAAATATAAATAGTTAAATAAACAAATTTTCAACTATATTTTGCAACTTTACAGTCTGAACGGATACACCAAACAACTCAAGGAGGAAATGATGAAACTGGGTAGCTCTTTGAACGACTGTGTGGATAGAAATACATACAGAAACCAAATCCAAAATCTTGAGCGTCTCTGCGGTGAGAGGAAGCCGAGAAAAGGGTGGACAGTGGAAAGGAAGACGGCGGATATTGTGCGAATGATGGCCTTCTGGCGGGAGAAGAAAAGAAATGATATTTACGTGTCCACGGCTGGCCTGTTCGTGTAAAAAAAAAAATAAATAAATAAACAACTAAAATGTAAAGTTGAGTAATCAGCTGTAATAATTTGTATGTATTAGCTGTAGAATGTTCGTCACAAGCGCAGATTCTATTGCGTAATATACTGAGATTGTTAAATAGTGGAAGCCAATTTGATATCCGTGTATTTAATAGTCTGAAAAGAGAGCACGGATTTTACGTATACAAACAATTGTTATTTTATTTTAAACTTATAAATTCAGTACAACGTCAGCAAAGCGCTATGGTTTAAAAAATTCAGTAAACATTCAAGAAACGTGGAATTGTGTGAGCATTGAATCGTTTACAGTTTATTGCTGACAGTCAAATTGTATTTGAACTCTTTGGATCGGAATTGCAGCTTCGTGTGATTACAGCGGTAGCACAACAACTCTTTACTACTGTTTGTACTGTTAAATGAGTACATGTTTCTTCTTCTTGTTCTTCTTCTTTTCCTCCTCCCTCTCAACACAAAACTCTTTACTACGGTCTGTACCATGGCCGGCTCTAGTAGAAGGCCGGAATATTGAACGTGGCAACGTTGCATCTCAGGCCTACAAGCATAGTGTAATAATTTTAGCTAAAGTGAACATGTTATATTTCGATTTAATTTCATAGCATTACTAAAATCATGAGTAGGTCTATTTATAGCTAAATCTAAATTATAGGTCTGTGCGCACTTAGCATTATACGTTTATGTTGAAGAAATTATTGAATTAGTGTTAGCGCTAATGAATTAATTTTGTTCGAATTATTGAATTCGTATAGTATGAATGAATTAATTAGTATATTTCTTAAATAATATAACAGTATTTTATATGATAAACTTTTAATTTGCAAAAAGTGAAAAATTATAAAACTGCTGCTAACCGGCAATTAAAAATGATGCGATTTGATTATTGAAATACATAAATTAAGAGATTGTCTAATCGGCCTCAAATATCAGCTGGTTCCAGTGTTGCCACGTTTAATATTCCGGTCTTCTACTACAGCCGGGAATGTTTGTACTCTTAAATGCGTACATGTATCTTCTTCTTCTCCTCAACCCAACGAGTAAAGGGCTTGCAATTTCTTCCCTTCCGAAGGCAGCCAATTTGACACCACATACCTTCTTCCTCTTTTATCTTATCTATATACTCCTGTTAAGAATTTCCGCTTCCACTACGCTCCTCAAACATTCCTTCGATCAGGGCGGTGAACTATTTTGAAGTCCTAATATCTATATCATCTGCATATGCTAGAAACTGAACTTCTTTACTAAAAATATGTCCTATGTCCTCCTGTTTGTATTCCAGTGTATCGTATTACCCTTTAAAGAGCAATATTGAACAGCAGCCAGGCTAGGACATCTCCCTGTTTAAGTCCACTCATGGTATCAACAGAGCGGGAGAGATGTAATTGAATTTTAATCTGGCATTTGGAGCTGGATAGTGTAGCTCTTACCGTTCCAATTAATTTTGGAAGGATATGAAGCTCATGCATGGCTTGGTAGAGCCTGTCTCTATTAACCCTGTCATATGCGGCTTGGAAGTCTATGAGTAGGTGATATGTCTCCACTGCGTATTCGAGGGTCTTTTCAAGTATTTGTTTGAGAGTAAATATTTGGTCCATAGTCGATATGCCTTTAAAGAATCCACATTGATAGTCCTTGATATTATTTTCCACGTACGGTAACAATCTGTCAAAAATTATGTTGGACAGAACCTTATAGGCAGTATTTAGTAGGAATATGCCCCTATAATTATTAGAGCTTAAAGGATCACCTTTTTTGTGGACGAGGTATATAATTCCCTTATTGCATTCATCGGGCATTTTCTCTTCCTTCAATATTCGTCCAATTAAATGTGTAAATTCTTTAACAAAGTCTTGTCCAATATTTTTAAATATTTCATCAGGCAGTCTATCCGATCCTACGGCTTTGTTATTCTTAAATTTCTTAATGGAATCAAGAACTTCGTCATAGGATGGGACCAAACGTTCTTCTTCATTTTCTTTAAGTATAATACTCTCTTCTCTTCTTTCATATGACAATTCTTCATCACGAGTACCCAGAAAGTCACCAACCCTACTGCTTCTTCTTTCCGCATTGGTTTCCATCACAATCCTCTTTCACCCAGTTTTTTTCTTTCACGATATTCTAAAGGCCTTCCTCCAGCACCACGTCTTCTCCTCTCTAGCTTCCTCTGGGTCTAGGCTTCTGGGTCTTACGTGCATATACTCCAACTCCAAAGGAAACTTTTTGTGAAATCCATCCTGCTTTTCAGGAACACGCTTCTGGACACCAGAAGAGATCTTTTCTTTTGCTTCTGCAACTTCACCTTTTACTTCACTGCCGCATCTTCCATCTGATATGCATATGCATAATGTTGTGGTTTCAATAAAAACATTCCTTTTATCCACTCTTTTGAAAACCTCGTCATTAGTCACGCTTTCTGTTCACTATACTCATAAGGCCCCCTCCAGAACCACATGTTGAGAGCTTCAAGGCAGCTACTTTCAAATTTTCTCAAAACCCACGTTTCTGAGCCATGTGTGGGTATATACTCTAAATGAAACTTTTTTTGAATTTCTTCCTTGTTTCCGGCGACACGTTTATGGATGCCAAAACTGGCGTTTTCTTGAAAAATACCCCTCCCCTTGTTTTTCCAGCAATTCTACTGTCTACATCACTGGTGTATCTTCCATCTGATTAATGCAGCTCCCACGATATTTAAAGGAATCAACTTGCACTAGCTTCTACAGCCCAGACGTATTTCAGTCTTCTGTTTACCAGTTCTGAAACATTTTATAACTTTAGTTTTCCCTTACTTATCATTGTGTCTCATTTGTCTTTTAAGATCTTTTTCTTTTGGTACGTGCTTTCTGTATTTCTTCGTCGTTGTTTCCTAAGACTGCAATGTCATCTCCAATACGGATGGTTTTATAACATTCATTAATTATTATTAATAATTAATATTTCACTAATTAATATTATTTCATCGCCGTTAATTATTATTTGCTGGTGATAGCTGATGGCTGATGACTGTTGGAGGTGATAGCTTTTCATGGAACTGATCCCGTTCATGGTACAGGCAAAGATTGTTATGAATGATACTGTCCTGGACAAGTCAGCAATTATGAATACCCGGGCTACCTGTAATTTGAATGAATGATTATAGTGTGTCGTGTAATGTAAGCAACAACGTTGTGAATAAGTTGTTTAAGTTTAACCTTATGTGCGGGACCATTAGGCGAACTCTTAAGTCAGCAAGTAAAGAAACACAAGGTGATGACCCTTCCCACAATTTTTTGTGGGGCTGAGAATTGGACTTTAACGAAAGGTTAGCCCAGTCGCATCCAAGCGGCTGAAATGAGATTTCTCAGGCACATAGCAGGGTATACTCTCCATGATCATAGAAGAAACACAGATATATGGCTGGAACTCCATATTATGAGTGTACTCGACAGGATCGCCCAGTATCGGCTGAATTGGTGGGAACATCTTTGCCGAATGGATGATTGCCGCATCCCCAAATAACTATGAAGTTATAATCCGAAGGGACGTCCGAGGAAGCGCTGGAGTGACCAGCGCTAGACTTTGCCTCTTTGAGACAGGAGCAAACCATCCTTAGTTTAATCTTTGCAGATGATGATGATGATGACTGTTGCTGGTTTCCATGAACTCTTCCTCGTGTACTCTACATACACGTTGAACTATAGTGGGCATAATCCTTGTCTAACAAAACGTAATTTTTGAAATCGAAGTTTTAATCATTGTTGGATACAAACCAAAGGAATTGTAATACTTCTGACTCTGCAAACAGTGCAATGGTAGTATAGCCTAATCTCTCTCTCTCTCTCTCTCTCTCTCTCTCTTAATCTATCTATCTATCTATCTATCTATCTATCTATCTCTCTTTTCAAACGTACACATACATTCACACAAGCATTTTTGTTTAAATCATTAACTAAATTGGACAATTTAGAGGGATTGTTTAATTTTCTAAAAGCTGAAAATAACTGTCAGTAATGTCAAGTGAATTTTGGTTGAGTAATGTCAGGTGAATGAGAATGTAGAAGGTATACGAAGAGCGAATTGTGTATTTATCTTTAAGCTCTTGTGCGAATTGTGCCACGTTATCTTTAAGGTAGCAGTTTTATAGCTATTAAGATGCATTAAGGGTGCTTAACACAGCCATCAATGCTGTCAATAAACCCGTGACAGTGAAAAATTTGCTGCGAAAAACTGTCTATTGAAAATAAAATTTACCGTCGATAATATTAAGTAACCAGAAGGCTGTGCAATACAAACAGCAGACTGACAGCAAAGCTATGATGGATAATCCAGGCTGAAGGCTTGTGATTGGTCTACGGATTTTGGATACACTGGTTGGGGTTAAAATATTGTCAACACACTGACAGAATGTTGTATCCATTTCTCTTTGTGAATGTGTTAGAAAATATGTTGTTTTTACATAAAGTAGGTACGGACGGCCCTTAGCTCTTAGTCAGGTTCTATTCTCGCCAGAACAGTACAATCACGTCTTAAGCACTTAGGTTGAATCGGTGGAATACATGGGGCAGATGTCGGTAACCTTCAACACGTGAAACGATTTTCAGTGGCACACCATATTTTTATCCAATTAGCTATCAGAGAAACGTATTCGTTTTATGTTACGTTATATTAAATCAACGTAAGATAAAACCAATGATCGGGGCTACTGTGTATCGAACCGGGGTTTACCTCTGTTGAAGTATTCGAGTAAAATAAATTTCACATAGAAGCGTTACCAGCCCCTTGCACGAACCCCTACCTGGAGGACCATTTGCATTGATTTGCGGGCACACAATGCACAAAAAAAAAATTGTAATTGATAATAGTGTTTTGCAGCAGGTATACATTTTAATTATTTGGGATGTGATATCTCATGTAGGAAGGACAACGCTATCGAGAGAAATTTAAATAAATTTAGTTGTACCTGTAGAACAATAACACAACTATTGAAGAATAAAACGTAGAGGGAGACACAGCTAAAGTACCATAATGTCGTGGCTGAGACGACTTTAATCTATGGATGTGAAACATAGGCTTTCCTGCCAAACATATTGATTGGGATAGTAAGCTAACGGAATTTAGACGGATCTGTGGAGACGGATTCATAGGTACCTAAAAAATAAAACACGGAAGGATACTTGAATGTAATTTTACAAAACTGTGGCTGTCCCCACATTCCTGTATGCTAGTGAGACATGGACTCTTGGTAAGAGGGACGTACAGATGATTCTGGCACCTGAAATGAAATTTATAAGTGGGGCGCAAGGTTGTTCTCTCCTAGATCAGAAAAGGGACGAGGATAGTAGACGCGAATTAAACGTTGTATCGTTGTCAGTTTCTTTATTCTGGAATTTTTTCACAGTCTTACGAATCGAATCCTGGAAGAGGAACAGTAAGGAGGGAGTAGGCAGGTGTAGGAGGATGAGGAAGAGGAGGAGAAGAAGACAATTGTAATTAATATGAAATATTAATAATTCCGATAATCTTTATTTTTACAAGTTTTTCTCGTTTTAAACGCTATATGGTGTATGAAGCTAACATGTCTACAGAACTACACATACTGTACTTTCATTTCATATGTGTATCTACCTGTGCGAGTGGGATTCACACTATCTGGCGTTTCTCGCGTCCTATAACTTCCGTTCTAGTTTCTCTTTCGAGTCTTGCTCTTCTTCAAATAACTGATCAGCAACGAGTAGTTCAGTAGAGTTTCTAATCTTATTTTCAGCTGACAATAAAACAAAAGATTTGACTCTAAATGACGGACTTTTGTCATCGACATGAAACATAAATGTTTATCCATTTAATGTGTAAAATACGTATAATGCCATAACGTTTTGTACGGTATTGTTACGACGGTCCACGGATCGTCGTATGGTACAGTGGAAACAAAATACAGACACCAATGAAGTCACTAATTATCAGCATTAATTAGTCACAATGTGAAATCAACAAGGTACTCTTCTCACACAATAATTCAAGTTAAATTTGTCCACACGCAATAATAATGCCAACTATTAAGAGTTCCGCACTAATTATAACACAATAATCACTTTCCGTAACAACCACTTGATCCGCACTGAAAACATCGCCCACTGTGACTACCTAACTAAGCCAGCCGCTGTTGCTTATATATAGCCTCCAGATGTTCCAAAATAATGTTCTACTCTTTTGGCAGCGTGCCAGCATAATTTGCATAGTTAACAAGTACTGTACTTGAATAGTATATACTGTAGGGTAGTACAGCCGAGAAGTGTATAACGACACTGTCGACTGTTCGAGAGCGTTCCGTAATTGTCGTAACACTACTTATTTAGTTTTTTTTCTGTTAATGTTACATTTCGTAGTTTAGCAGATCAAGTGTACTGGTGTGTGTGTCTGGTTTTCAATTACGAACACTTGACAGTTTATTTGTTCTGGAATTTTCTCACAGTCTTACAAATGGAATTCTGGGAGAGAAAGAAGAAAGACAATGAGGAGGAGGAGGAGGAGGAGGAGGAGGAGGAGGAGGAGAAGGAGGAGCAGGAGGAGGAGTAGAATAAGAGTAAGAATAAGAGTAAGAAGCAGGAGAAGGGGGTAAATTTTATTTAAATTTACCCCCTCACATACACACACATTTACATGATTATACTATCGCAAAGAAAGATGATAGTATAACTCTGTGATGATACACATGTATAAATACTGTATATGTTTGTAGAGAAACTTGAGTAGGACAGGAAACTGTTATAATACATACGTAATAGGAAGTCATGTATTAATGACGGTGTAGTAGGGTCAGAAGAAGAAGAAGAAGAAGAAGAAGAAGAAGAAGAAGAAGAAGAAGAAGAAGAAGGAACAACTGGAATGAAAAGAAGAAGAAAAAGAAAAAGAAAAAGAAAACGAAGAAGAAAAAGAAGAAGAAGAAGAAGAAGAAGAAGAAGAAGAAGAAGAAGAAGAAGAAGAAGAAGGAGAAGAAGGAGAAGAAGATGAAAAAGAAGAAGAAAAAGACAATTTTAATTAATATAAACTATTATTTTTACTTTAATATCAACCTTATTATAATAAAATATCAAATTTACTTTTACAACTTTTTCTTAGAAGAAAAAGACAATTTTAATTAATATAAAATATTACTTTTACTTTAATATCAACCTTATTATAATAAAATATCAACTTTACTTTTACAACTTTTTCTCTTTTTAAATGTTATGGTATATCAAGCTAACATATTTACAAAACTATGTGTATTATAATTTCATATGTGTATCAACTTGTGGGAGTGCGATTTCTTCACTGTATTTCTTCTGTGACGGCAAAAGTCTGTCATTTAGATTCAAATATCTATAATCCGTCACAGTAATCTTTTAAAGAGGTTAATAAACAGTAATATTTAACTTTTGTTGGACATTTGAAGTAAATGTTTACTCCTTTTTTTAAATTTGCAATCTTAAAAACATTCAACTCTCTCTCGTAAAAAATTGATTAAGCTTCACCTTTTTTTACGAGTCAAATTTGCTTGACATCTTCTCTGTTTAACTGCGAGGCGACACTCTCTAATGAAGATCAAACGATTCTCGTCGTCAAGGAAACAAACACTTGGATAAACATCCGCTTTACATTAAAGCGCGTTAAAAAGAAAACATTTTCTAACGTTAAATAAAGACAGCTGCTGTAAGTAGCCACCCAGACGTAAAGCACGGTTAACTCGCAGTCTACATAATTAATTAGTAAATTTATTAAAACAGATAAAATTCCTTTACTACTTCAAATGTTTCATTACGTTTGAAAGGTTCATGGAGAAACTTTTAACGTAGTTTTAATTTCATATAAAAACTGGGTTTTCAGTCATTTGAGTAGGAAATCTATGATTTAATATAAATTTACTACAAACTCGCGCGCGCGCGCACACACATTTACGTGTTTAAACTATCGCAAAGAAATCTGTGATTATACATATTGTTACATGATATTTTTCCCATCATCTTGTATGATTGCCTAAGTAAAGATATTTACAAACCCTAGGAAAGTACCAGAAAACATAAAATAGCCTGCTTAAATGACAACTAATTATAGGTTTTATAATAATGATTAATAATAAATAATGTTTTAATAATTATGTTTTGAACTATTAAAGTTAGTAAGACTAGAAGGACAATGTTTTGTAAATACTTACCATGTTAATAGTTATCCCACTATGTGTGTGAAAGTTGAGATTGACTCATAAGTTCAATAAGAGTTGTGATATGTTTATAATGGAAGTAGTTAATAGTAAAGAATATCAGAATAATTATGTTTTGAGATATTAAAGTTAGTAAGTAAGGAGGACAATGTTTTGGGGACTACTTACCATGTGAATACCAATTTTATTATGTTTGTAAAAACTGGAATGGATCCATAAGTTTAATAAGAATTGCAATATGTTTCATAATAGTTGTTAGTAATTAATTGTTTGATGTTGATTGATAATATATGGTGTAATATTATTTAAACAAATATTAATGTTAATGGAAGGGTACAAAAATTATAATAATAGAGATATTTGTGAAACTAGGTATGTTAGGCCTATATAGTTAAGGAATTTGGAAAAGAGTTTATAGTAAAACTAGAATAATTAATGTCATGTTGAACTATGTTAGTACTGGTTGTATCTAATAGTTTTAGTAAAGTGAAGGATATAAAAAAGAACTAATTATAAATAATTTTGTACAAATAGTTAAAAGTGTAAACTAATAACTCTGGAAATATGGAATGGAAACTAATCGAAAGTGATATCAAAACAATCAGTGTTCCATCAGAAATTCAAAGATACTAGTATCTTGAAGATCAAAGATCATATAAAAAAGTTATAACAATTTTCAGAAAATTGTATGTAAGATGTTAGAAGTTTGTTTATTTTGAGGCTTAGAGAGAATCATAGTAACTCAAGATGAAGCAGTTTAAACCAATGAAAGCTAAGTTATAGGCCTTAGCAACAGACATGTTACACAAATAATTGGGAATTCCATTATTAGAACTGAACGAGAAAGGATGATATAAAAAAACGAGAGACCAATCTAAAATATTTTGAGTGTAATAACAGTTAATGTAATTAAAGTTAAATCATTTTAAAAGATCGAATGTTTAGAAGAAAGATGTAAACCATTATTCAAAAGAAGGAAGCCGATTAACATATGAAGAAATAAATTCAACGTATCCAGGAAGGGAAGTATTTTTGTTAATAACTAAACTGAAGAAGTTACCTTAGTGTTCCAAGTTTACACTTGACAAAGAAACTGTTTACACTTTTTGATAAAGATTATATTTTAACTTTCACTTAGAAAATAATTAATAAACAGTCTTATTTTTAAGGAAAAAACTATTAATGTGTGGTAATATGACCATTTAAAGTGTATTAAACATGGAAAATACGTAGTTCAACATAACCTAAAGACACTGAACATTGTAAAGTTAGTAATAAACTCTTGTTAAAACACTCTGTATTTAATTCTAAGTCCATGTATTTTGGTACTTTTCCGAAGATCATTGTAGTTTATATCGTAGCCAAAAGGACCTAACGTAAAACAGTTTTAAGTGTATCTTATTTAGCAATTATTAAAACGCAAATATTGTATACCCTGGGAGTAACTGCTGCCATTCTGAGCAAATTTAAAGAACAGCCGGCAAGACTTTGTTAATAATTATATCTATCTTTTACCAACATTTAGTAAGGAGAATAAAGGATTTGAGTTAAATAACACCATATAAAAGGTTTTCTTTTCTTTCCTTAGTTGATAGTTTAATGTATATGATATTATGTTATAATCGAATGTACATTTTTCATCAACTGGCATAGGTTGGTAACACTCCCGACAAGAAAAGTATGGCACCAGATTTGAATCTGCCTTACTGAGAATTAGTATTCATAGTATTATATTAAATAAAAGATATAAAAAAATAAAAAATTAGAAGGAAAGAGAAACCCTTGTGATATATGCAATATTAATTACAGATTAACCAATACATTTTATTTGCAACATACGATTGCAAATTGGCGCTCAACAAACATTACCCTAACAACATAATAATCCTTAAAATTACTGAAATTTTATAATAAAAAACTACATTTTCTTAATGTGTATGTTACAAATTGATTCAACCAACGCGTGGCTAGTAAACCATACGATAGAGATCATATATAGTACGTTACAATATGTATAAATACATGTTTACGTATAAAGAAACTTGAGTAGGACGGCAAACTGTATATAAGAGGAAGTCAAATACTAATGGGTGTTCACTAGGGTACAGTGATAGGTAAAAGAACAGCACAAATAGGAGGAGGAGGAGGAGGAGGGAGTTTGGGGTAAGGAGCAGGAAAAGAAGAATAATAATAATAAAAATAAAAGAAAAAGAATAGAAGAAGAAAAAGGAATGAGGAGGAGGTGGATGAGAAAGAGGAGGAGGAGGAGATAAAGTAGAAGAAGAAAGTGAAGCAGAAGAAGGAGGAGGTGGTGGTGGAGGAGGAGGAGGAGGAAGTGTAGGAGGAAGAGAAGAAGAAGAAGAAGAAAAAAATAAAAAGACTTGAAGAAGAAGAAGAAGAAGAAGAAGAAGAAAAAAAAAAAGATTAATCCCAACAACAATAATAAGGAGGAGTAGTTAAGGAGGGAGAGGGGGAGAATGTAGTATTTATATGTGTACTTAAAAAGTTTTAATTTCCAAAGGTGTCATAGAATTCAGAAGATGTGGCGCATAACTCGAAGCGTTGAAATGTACTCAATAAAAGCATGCAAGGCTGGATTAGTTGATGATTTTGTTTTATCGATATTCGTGTCTTCGGTACTACTGGAAATGACACGAAAAAGGCCGACTTAAAGTGATTAAATAAAAACTGTGACTCTGGTATAGACTTTTTATTAACACTCTCCTCCACGTAACACTATTCTAAGTGATTATATGTTAAAATTGAATAACGCAGAACGACGATGTTTAATTACAAAAATTAAGTTCTGTACACGTACTCAATAGATACTATAAACCGAAGCCGGAGTTTGTTTTACTGTAGCAATCAAATTGAACTGTAATTCCGATGCAAGCAGCTCCGTACAATTTCATTGCCAGCAATAAACTGGAAATAGCGCTTGCTCCCTCAATTCAGTTCCACTTCTCTGTTTTGGATTTTACAGATATATATATATATATATATATATATATATATATATATATATATACACACATTTAATATTTATAATGAATTTACCTCAAGATATTTTTTCCTTATTAGGAACATGTTTCGGGTACCATCTTGTACCCATCCTCAGCCTTCCGGTTTTTGTGTCTGGTGAAGTACATATGTGTCGGTTTACTATTATTATTGTGGCTTCCTGTTGGCTTCTGCTATTTCAAATTGGTTTTATTGTGTGTGATTGTGGTGTATGTGTTAGTTTTTTGTGTATTTTCAATGTTGAGTGCTTTGAATATTGTGTTATGTTAACACATACACCACAATCACACACAATAAAACCAATTTGAAACACCAGAAGCCAACAGGAAGCCACAATAATAATAGTCAACCAACACATATGTACTTCACCAGACACAAAAACAGAAGGCTGAGGATGGATACAAGATGGTACCCGAAACATGTTCCTAATAAGGAAAAAAATATCTTGAGGTAAATTCATTATAAATATTAAATGTATTATATACATCAAGAAACGGACTGTAGCAGAAAGTGATTGGATATATAAAAAAAAAAAAAAATATATATATATATATATATATATAGCGTTAGAAGTATTATACACAAATACATTACCATGTACTCAATGCAACTATAAAGTGTGCTACACCGGCCAGGTTGCAGGATTTTTTTATTATTCTCGTTGCGTCAAGTATATGTACTTGTACAATAAAAAAATAATTTTCAAAGAGGAATGAGATGTTGATGATATGAAATAATTAATTAAAACCGTTTCAAAATAATCGTTCTATGATTTATTACTATTAATAGAAAATATGCAAATATTAAAATTTCGAATTATAAAAATTAAAAAAATATTCTCTTTTATAAGTTTACAAAAATACCATATAACCTTCTATGCTGTTTAAGACATATAAAAATAAACAACCATATAATCTTACTAGCTAAACAGACATGTTAAAAAAATTATCTAAACACTTTTTATTTCAGTGTGTCTGACGTTGACTCAAATTTTAAATAATAATAGCAACTCATTTACAAACAAAAATAATATTAAATCTCAAGAATAAAACTAATTGTTGCTATAAACAAAATAAAAAATATAACATTTACTTCCAACCTATTATTTATTTCTACTGACACACCCAAATTTTAACATACCACAGAAGATTAGTATTTTTAAATTTTCTTGTTAAATTACATTATTTTCTTTAACTACCATTTAAATTTATGTACAGTGATTATATTTAAAACTACAAGTCTTTACTGTTCATATATAAGTTTCTTTTTTAAGAGTTCTTTTCACAAACAAAAATATAATTGTTTATTCATCACCTGCATACTACCGACGTTACCGTTGCGTGTGTGTATGTGTGTCCTGAATCCTGAGAATTTGGTGAAGATGATTATGCTGATGCTGTGTTATCTGTCACTACGGTTTGTTGTTTGTGATAGTCCAGAGTTCCTCCATAAGTCTTGGTGTGTGTGGTAAAGATGTTCGATCGGTCGGCAGACCAGCAGCGTGACGTTGTGTGAAGATATCTTGAGTCTCTCTGAGATCGCCCCAAAATTGCCGGTGGTATTTATACTGGACGGCAATCTGACAAGTCCAGGACCGTTTTCGACCTATTAGATATTGTTACTTTGTGCAAAGCGTCCTTTTAATTACAAATCACTTTTTGGCTCGTTTTCGCGATTTCGTAAACATACTCGTAGCACGAGTGATATCATCGTTTGCGTAATTTTTTTCTGGTCACTCACATATAACACACTTATTAATTACTATTTAATTACACTAATAATTAACATTAAATTACTTAGCGTCTTTATTATTGCATATTTCTGCAATAATTTTTATATCACCATATTCGTTAAAAATTCCTTAATTTAATGGTGTCTTTATAATTGCGGTAAGTCTTTGTTCGCGGGTTTAAAACGTATTAATTAGTTTATTTTTATCCGGTTAAAACCTGATTACAGACGTACGCACACCCCATCTTTTCCTGTCGTAGCTTGCGTTCACACACACAAACACACAAGCGCTGTATTCTCGCGGGGCAGGTGTACGCTTTCTGACACTTAGTCTGCATACTATTGTTAAAAACTGTTCATCATATATTTTCTGTGCTAAATATTTACAAACATACCGCCCTGGGCAAATATGCAATTTTATGTATTGTTGCAATATATATTATATTTAATATTTGTAATGAATTTACCACAAGATATGTTTTTCCTTATTAGGAACATGTTTCGGAAACCATAGTGTTCCCATCCTCAGCCTTCGTGATTTTGAGTCTGGTGAAGTACTTGTGTGTTGGCTGGTTGTTATTATAGTTTCCTGTTGGCCTCTGGTACTTTAAATTGGTATTATTGTGTGTGATTGTGGTGTATGTATTAGTATTTTGTGTACTTTCGATGTTGAGTGCTTTGAAAATTGTGTCATGTTTTGTATTGATTTCTATTTGTTCAGCTATTAGTTTGTTTTGTGTTTTACGTGTGGGTTATTTAGTTTTTGTAGATAATTTTTGTTAGTTTTGTATGCTGTGTTAATGTCTGTGTTTTTAAACAGTTTTGTTTGCTTTGTCATTTGATCATTTATTTATGTGAATGTGGCCCATATTTTATTGTTATTATTTTTGTTTTGTTCATTTTGATTAAGTCTTAATGGTTGAGTATTTAATTTATATTATTTGATTTTATCTTATATTTTGTTTACAGTATTTTTATTATATCCATTTTCATAAGCAATTTGGTATATTATATTTCTTTCTTTGTCTGTTTCTTGTTTGTTTAGGAGTATTTTGTACATTCTGTTAAATAGTGAATAGAATGCTGCCATTTTATGTTGTGGTGGGTGGTCAGAATGGTTAGGTATAATGATGTTAGTGGAACTTGGTTTTCTGTATATTGCATATTGTAGGTGGTTATTGTATCTTGTGATGGTTATGTCTAAATAGTTGATTTTATTATGATTTTATTTTTCTTCTGTGAATTGTATTTTTGGATGTATGTTATTGATTTATTTTAATATGTTATCTGCATTTGTATTTTTGTTACTTGATACATATACCCCATCATCTACATATCTTTTCCAAATGCCATTTGGATCAAAGGAATTTATAATATTTTGTATTTTGGTGTCTATATATTGTAAGAATATTTCTGCTATTATGCTAGATAATGGAGATCCCATTGCCAATCCTTCTTGTTGATAAATTTGGTATTGAATTCAAAGTAATTTTGTTTGAGTATTAGGTGGAGGCTATTTTTTATTTCAGTTATATATTGTGTGTCTTCGTTTTGTTCTTTAAGTTTGTTTATTATTATGTCTATTGTTTCATCAATTGGAATGTTGGTGTACATATTTGTGATGTCATATGATGTGAAAAATGTGTTTTTATCTATATTTATTACCTTTAGTTTGTCTATTAAGTCGTACGTATTTTTTATGTTGTGATAATTATTTGTTAGATGGTTACTTTTTAGTTTTGTGCTATTATTTTTGCTATTTTGTAAGTAGGTGCTTTTTTGAAGTTGATTAATGGTCGTATTGAGTTTTTAATTTGTGTATTTTTATTAGGCTATTCATTTTAGGTGGTTCTGAATAATTATTTATATATATGTCTGTATTTTTATTGTTGAAATGTTTTTAGCTGTTTTTATTAGTTTTATTGTTTGTTCAAGATATTTTTCTGTTGTGTCTTTATTTAATTGTATGCGATCATTTTTGTTTAAAACTGAAAACTTCATCAACAATAATGATGACTCAGTCATGGGTTGTCGCACCGCTGTAAGTAAGTATACTAGCTGAATTAAGAATTTAAGGATCAAAATATAAGGGGAACAATAATTTTCTAACTCCTCTCAAGTGGCTTATGATAGATTAACTTAGGCTATAAATTAAAATAATTATTATTATGATAAAAATTTGTTGGTAAATGTTGGACGTTAGACTATCGCCCCAGCCACAACATACAAGTTTTATTCGCCCAGCTGTATTTAGTTTGATTTAGTTTTGTTACTTATACTTATTAATAAGTGAAGTTGTGTTCCGAGGCTTTCACGGCCTGCATCAGTACTGCTAAAAGGGTTAATTGCCGGGCTGTTAGGCCGTGGTCTTAAGTTTCCGTAACCATGCGTTTTACGTTTCGGTGTCAACAACGGAGGCCATCTTCAGTGGTAAACGTGTATATGACAGACGTTCACCTTAATTACCCCAGCACTAAGGCAAAACCACCTGACGCAGTACTTGGGCTTTGCTTCGGTATTGGGGTATTTTATATGTTTACCGGTGTCCAAGCCACTTATTTATATATTGACTGAATAAAGTATTTACCTTATTTTGTTTGTCCGTCTGGTGGCTTTATTTCTATCTTCGTTACTACTACGCGTTTCGGGACATATGTCCCATCCTCAGCTATTGTCACTCAGCAGAGGTCGTCATTTAATTAAAATATCAAAACATAAAAACTTATAACACAATTTACATATATTCGACACTAAAAATGTTTAAACTTTGGAGCACGCACAAAGCCGAGACTACAACGGTCGACATTTTTAGTGTTGAATATGTGTAAATTGTGTTATAAGTTTTTATGTTTTGATATTTTAATTAAATGACGACCTCTGCTGAGTGACAATACCTGAGGCTGGGACATATGTCCCGAAACGCGTAGTAGTAACGAAGATAGAAAGAAAGCCACCAGACGGACAAACAAAATAAGGTAAATACTTTATTCAGTCAAGGGGTATTTTAGGCTAGGCGCACACTTGCGATTATCTGTCGCAACGACAAAAAAATCGTGGTCGCGAAAAAAATATTGAAGTCCGCTCACTTGCGATAAATAAATCGCGATTTTACCATAATTTGTTGTAATTATTTGTGAGTATAGAATGCACGTCGCAGATACAACTTGTCTTGTGGCTTTGATGTTGTGCTTAAAAGAAAAAGAGAAGCGATACAAAAAAGAATACTGGGTACATCCAATTACACAAGCCTGCGATGGTTCTGTTTTGTAATTTTTGATGATTGATTCCTATGTATGTTTGCGCGCTGAATCCAAAAATGACCTTAGATTTTTTCCATCACATCAGAATTTTTTGCAAATCGCAATTTGCCAAATGTAGTATATGTCGAAAAATATCACAAATATGAGACTTAATGACAGAGTGAAATAGGTTTGTTTCGTATAAAACGTATTATTTTGTGGCTTATAATAGACATAATATAATAGAATATAGAAATATAGAAAATAAAAAACTCACGATTTTAGTCGTTGTGTCGACGTCTTTTTGACCAGCCATGCTCTGTTTCAGGCTTTTCCGTGCATGTGCTCTTCTGGGATCATCTCGGTGCAACATCCAGCAATAGCCCGCCATAATTGTAGTATTCCATCTTCCTTGGTAACGCTTTTCCATTTCTTTGATGTCCTGATGAAATCTCTCACCCATCTCTTCACTAACAGCACCCAGATTCTCAGGAAAGTAGTCCAAATGTGAATGTAGGAAATGAACCTTCAAACTCATGGAACAGCCTAAATTTTGGTACTTCTGCAGCATAGTCTCAACGATAGACTTGAAATTCGGATCCTTCTTGTTGCCCAGAAACTTGGTTACTACTTTTTTAAAGGCGACCCAGGCTTCTTTTTTTAGCAACTTCCATTTCTTTTTCAAAATTTCCATCTTTGCAAAGTTTTCTAATGTACGGACCCGTAAAGACACCCTCTTTTAGTTTTGCGGTTGACAAGGCTGGAAATTTGTTACAAATGTACTGGAAACATTTACCATCTTTTGGTAAGGCTTTCACAAATTGCTTCATCAAGCTTAATTTAATATGTAGAGGTGGAAGGAGAACTTTCGTCGACTCGATGAGAGGTTTTTGGAGCACATTTTTTACTCCAGGTTCCAATGAAGCTCGTTGTGGCCAATCTTTCTGTTTCCAATGGTTTTCCCTGTCTCTGCTATCCCACTCACATAAAAAACAAGGAAACTTTGTGTACCCACCTTGCTATCCAAGGATCATCGATATTACTTTGAGATCACCACACATGATCCACTTATGATCGTCGTACTTAAATTTTAAATTGTCGTACCGTTCTTTTAAGTGTACAGAATGCCCTATGGGTATTGACGCATACCTGTTTCCGTTGTGAAGCAGGACAACTTTAAGGCTTCGTTTCGACGAATCGATGAATAGCCTCCAATCAGTGCTTTCGTACGGAATGTTGAATGTCTTAAACAGTCCAAACACATCATTGCAGAATATTAAGTCTCCTTCTTCCGAAAAGTATGGAATAAAATCTTTTTCTCTGTACCTGAACCAGGAAAACGAAGCGCCAGCTGCGAGCAAATTCTTATCTTTAAGCCGTGAACCAAGCAATTCTGAAGCCTCTTTGGTCAGATGTAAGTCGCGAATCAAATCGTTCAGTTCAGTTTGTGTAAATGGTTGTGGAGCAGAATTGCCAGGTTCGTACTCCTCTTCGTTATCTTCGGTTTCTTCACTTGATTCAATTTCTGAACCATCAACTTCAGGTAAATCTTATGGTTGCATAGGCACTGGTACGTCTGGACCATGAGGGACAGGACGTAAAGCCGATGGCAGATTTGGATAGACGATGTTCTTTTTATTCTTTACATTGAAACCGTGAACACCGGTTGAACAAAAGTAACAATCATCACTATGATTTTGTGGCTTTCGCCAGACCATCGGAACGCCAAATCTGAAAGCATGTTGTTCACCCTTTGACCACCGTCTCAGTCCTTCAACACACGTATAGCAAACATAGTGGGGTGCCCAAGTTTTGTCTTGATCTCCTAGTTTTACACCGAAATATGCGAGATACACTTGCCGCACGAACGATGTTATATGTCTTTTTTGCCTTGACACCATTAACTCACCACAAATGTAACAAAAGGAATCTGCAGACTTTTACAGCCTCTTGACGCCATTTCGAACACTGTATGTTTGCTTTTTAGCGTATATCCGCCGACACAAACACTTTTGATCGCGGAGGATACGTACCAACGGTTGCTCCAACACTGACAGTTGAGATGTACAAATGTACAAGTTTAATGACGAAAGTGCTGCCATCTGCCGGTTTATGATGTCAACGATTCGTTTTCATCATAAACCGACAGATGGCAGCATTTCCTATGTATTTAAATCTGTCAGTACGTCTTATATTTGTGATTTTTTTTCGATATATAACACATTTGGCTGGTCCAAAAAGACGTGGACACAGAGACTAAAATCGTGAGTTTTTTATTTTCTATATTTCTATATTCTATTATATTATGTCTATTATAAGCCGCAAAATAATACGTTTTATACGAAACAAACATATTTCACTCTGTCATTAAGTCTCATATTTGTGATATTTTTCGACATATACTACATTTGGCAAATTGCGATTTGCAAAAAATTCTGACGTGATGGAAAGAAACTAAGGTCATTTTTGGATTCAGCGCACAAACATACATAGGAATCCATCATCAAAACTAGAAAAAAATGATGCAACCGAAAAAATGCAGGCCTGTGATTATCAGTCAGAGGACGCTGAATGGACAGTTTTAAAAAATTCATGCGGATTTACGATTGCACCCCAAAGAATTTTTCAAATACTACAGAATGAGTATTAAGAGCTTTGACGAGTTGCTTCGTATTACATTTAAGAACACCTCGCCCTACAGTTTTTCTTTTATATTACGGTCGCTGTATTCTTTTAACCGCTTATCGAACAGAGCTGGTCGTTTTTCAACTTCAATGATTATCAGCTCTGCGTCTAGGACACAATTTATAGTATCATCAGATTCGGTGCCAGACATGGTGCTAGTCTACTCAGAAATACACTCGTCTCAAGACTAACAGCGAAGCAATCGTGGCTACAGAATCGCAAGTGGTTGCAGGTCTGTACATGTCTGTGTGATTCATTCGAGCCAGCGACAATCACGTCGCTGATAAAATAGAACATGTTGCTATTTTTTAATGGCTGCGATTTCTCAGTCGCAGGTGAGTGCACTGGCATTTAAAACTATGTGTTCCATTTTTTGCGATTAACCTGTCGTGCGACAAAAATCGCAAGTGTGCGCCTAGGCTAAGGCAAACGTCTGCCATATAGGTTTTTATAATTGATGGTGGCTTCTGTTGGTGAGGCCGATACGTATGGTTATCAAAACTTAAGACTTTGATCTAATAACCCGGGAATTAATTATTTTAGCAATAAGTCAAATCGTTATTTTCAAAGTGCAGGTACATGTGTATACATGTACAATACACAACAATTCATGTAAATTTTGTATTCAGTATGATGTAAGGTAAGTCGCTTCTTGTGTGACTAAGTATTCATGGTTCTGGAGTATGTAATAAATGTTTACACCATGGTTACAAAGTCGGTTCTGTTTCTCTTGCTGAATTATCAACTGTCACTCAAAGCACAGCACATCACGTAGTTTGCAGGGGCGTATTTACGGGGAGGGCCAAACGGGATTGGACCATATACAAAATAATCTCAAAATTATTAATTCCAATCTCAGTAAGCTCATTTAATATGTTTTCGATGTAAACATAAAGAAATAATGCCTAATATAAATATAATCAAATATAAAAAAGTTAGTGATAGATTCATTCATTTTCGACCCCCCCCCCGAGAGTCGAAAAAATTAATGAATTTGTTACTCTCTTAATTTTTAGGCTATTTTGTTCGTTTTCCAGCTGTAAACGCTAATATAGTAAAACTCGTTTTTAAATGTACAAACAGGCTTATTACACAGCATTTGTGTATACGTTTGAAATATGCAATATAGCAAAATCAATTCAGTCAATATGTATTTTCTAAACAATGTCTCAGTAACGCGTATTTTATTGTGTTGTTACCGTTTAATTGGATGGGATTGACTTCAGGGTGTTATCATACATTCTTCAACCACTTTGAACGTAGTAATTTTGATTAAGTGTACCTTGATATTTCTTTTGTATGAAGGTCGGACCCCCCCCCAAGGCCAAATAGATACGCTTCTGCGTAGTTGTACCTTTGTTACCATACGAGACTCCTTTTGCACATTATGTTGTAAAAATATAACTAAAATAATATAAATTTATTTTTACATTTATTATCATCGTAAATATATGAAAGCAACTAAACAACTATATAAAGATATGACAGCTCAAGTTAAAATAGGGAAAAGAATATCCAGGAAGATAAGTATTAGTAAGGCCTTGAAACAGGGTTGTTGCATAGCTCCGACTTTGTTTAAGATCTATCTAAATGAAACCCTAACATCATGGAGGAAAAAATGATGTAATATGGGTGTACCAGTTGGAAATGACAAGATGTTTACAATACACTTTGCAGACGATCAGGCTATAATTGCAGAGGACGAAATGTAAATAAGTTATATGCTTAGGAAATTAGCAGAAGAATATGCGAAATGGGGTCTCGAAATAAATACCTCAAAAACTGAGTATATTATAGTAGGCGGTGTAGGTCAAGACCTAAAACTAGGAAAAAAAGTGATAAAACATATTAAAAACTTCAAGTATTTGGGCGTAACAATGACATCGGATGGTGACAGCAACCAAGAAATAAACGTAAGAACAGGACAAGCTAAGACAGCAACAAAACAATTAAACAGTCTGCTTTGAAGTGTATGAATAACTAAGAACAATAAAATCAGAATATATAAAACTATAGTCGAAAGTATTAGGCCTATATGGAGCAGAACTGTGGGAAATTATTAAAAGAAATAAATCCATAATAAGAGCTATGGAGATGGATTACTGGCGGAGATGCTGTAGACTAACAAGACTAGATAGAGTAAGAAATGTAGAAATAAGACAAGCGATGGGAATCGACCTTGACATTATAGAAACAACAGAAGCAAGAAAACTGAATTGGTTCGGACACCTAAAAAGAATGTCGGATGAGAGATGGCCAAGGAAGGTGTGGGATTGGACTCCACCTTCTAGAAGGAAAAAAGGAAGACCTAAACATTCGTGGAAAATGGACGTCGAAGATGCAATGAATGCAAGAGGACTTACAGAACTGGACTGTTTAGACCGGCGCCAGTGGAAGCTAGGATACGAGAGGTGGCGCCAGCCGTAATTAAAACGCCTAAAAAAAATGATCATTTTAAAGAAGTGTATTTACTTGCACCGATTTTAATTCAATTTGCAGAATATTAATTAATGTTTTACAAAGCAAGAAACTGTAAAATATGGACAATTGTACAACACACTTCGTATATAGTACGTAAATCAAAAGGAGAATCATAAAAGCAATTTAATTTGGATTATTAGCCGTAATAGGAATAGACGATATGGTTAACAGAACTGAAAAATAAAATAAAGTGGGGAGCACATTTGACTAGGGAAGAAAATGGTGGTTTGTGTTATTAAAACGTGCGTCTGCGAACAGGCAATGCGGACCTTCTTCTATTGGCAGCTGGAATGAAATTAATCAGAGGCAAACGAAGCAGAGTGACGGAGGCTGTCGGCGGAGAAGAGACAAACTGCACTCGCAAGCTTAGTGCGACCTACATTCCGAACGCGCGATATCTGTATTTATTGAACATACCAATTGCATTTATCATTGACGATATTATATTTTACTTTTTACTTATCATAATAAATTGTTCGCTGCAGATAAAGTAGATGGTATAAAATCATTTTTCCGCTGTCGCCAGCCGTACCCTTTTTCTCTGTCGAGTTGGTTAACAGAGAATCTTCCCTATTGTTTCCGGAATCCCGACAACAGAACAGAATCGGAAATCGTTAGATGAAGTTAGTTAAGTGTGCTCTGATTTAAGCCAATGCACGAGTTTTGCATTACTATACTGTTATACTGTTTTTCTGTTCAATATTACCCTTCAGGCTATAATGTATGCTGTCGAAGTGGGCCAAGGTGGGGCTTCAGCTTAATAAAAGGTAAACAAATATACTGCTTATGCAGATAATTATGTTGTAATTATTGGTAGCTTTCTGGTTTCTGTTAAAGAATCCTTCTTAAAACGGGATAACGAGGCATGCAAAGCAGGACTTGGAGTGAATGAAAGTAAGACCAAAGTAACGCAGACAAGAAGGAATAGGCACGTACAACATCAGCAGAACTTACGTGTTTGGTGATTACTGTTTGAAATAATCTCTAGTTTCCAGTACCTTGGTTCTTCTACCAGTGAAGACCTTTACGAAAAGGAGGAAATAAGGTGGAGAGAATTGCAGCCGGGAACAGAGCGTATATTGTCTTGGATACAATCTTGAGAAACTGGACAATAAGCCAATCAACAAAGAGCAGGTTGCATAAGACCTTATTTAGACCAGTCGTGGCTTACGGCGGCGAAACCTGGAGACCCTTAATTGGTCGGCAATGGAGCTGCTGAATAGATTACAAGCAAAGCTGCTTAAGGAGGACTGATGGCCCAATGTGTGAAAATGGGATATGGAGGCGTAGAAAAAACAGACATTTGTATGCAGCATACGATGGTCTCAGCGTTACCTTCTTCATTAAAATACAAAGATTGAAATAGTTGGGTCGTGATCTGAGAATGAAAAACAGCAGGACTGTCTGTACAAGAGTTCCCCTGGTGGCCCGGGACCAAGAGAACGGTCTAGGAATTGGAGGAGAGACAGTGTCCTGAGTGATGCCAACCAGTTGAGGATAAATATTTCCCTTGCTCAGATCCGATATGGATGAACGGCAATGATTGAACAAGCCAAGGGCAGCGACATGCATCTGTTGAGCCAATGAACAGTATACTGTTATTCTGCTTGCAATCTTATTATATGTTATGTTATAATAATAATGGTGACTTCTTGATGTAAGACGGGTGGAGCAATGAGAACACAACAATTTGTGTTAGCTCGTGTTCGGTTACTATGGCAAAAATAAAGAAACAGATGCTTTTATTACCTCAGTTAAACTATACCATTTCTTTAAACATTCTCGCCTAATCAGTAGACATACCTATGGTAAATATTCTCGCCTGGATAGCATTCCTTGTGGTATAACAGGAAAGAGTACCTTCGCTTTTTTTTTGTAACGGCCATCTAAGGACCACATGCCAATTTCAATTCTTTACTCTTTGTTCTTTTCTTTTTCTCCAATATTCTTTCATATTTTCACTCTGTCTCTTCTTCCTGTCTTCAGTCGACTTTGAACCCGCGTTTTTATCTCTCCTGCCCTGGACTCCTTCCATTTTTAACACTTTTGCCCGAAATTGAAATTGTATAGAGTGCAAAAGTAGGAATTAAATTCCGAGATAAGATCGGATTGTTAGTCCGAAATGATTGTTTTTCGTGGTTTTCTCCAATAGGTTCTTCCGCTCTCTCTGCCGTTGGAAACCGAGATGCCTCATCCGCCTTTGAGACCGCTGACCGGGTTTCACCTGTAAACCTAGGCAGGGGCCCTTACTGGATGCTGCCATTCGGAGCCAGATTAACCCATGTTTTTAAGAGGTCTGCTTCTCTAAGACTATTCCGCACGTCCTGCTGTTGGATCATTGAGATCTCTTCCACCATTCTGTCCGTTGGTCTTCACAGACATCCGTTAGCATCTGTAGCTACAGTGTGGCTACAGAAGGTTCCAGGGGCACGACGGGACCTGGACTTGACTTACCGTCGTTTTATTATATACCAGTTGTTTGTTTCTTCGATTGATTTCACGTTTTCCAACAACATACCTGTTTAGTGCTTGTAGATGTCAGTAGGCTTCTCAATTTTATTATATAAATTTTACAAAATTAAAATTATCACAGTACTGTTACATTTTTAACTATTTCTCTTTTGTGTCTATACGATTTCTATATTTTATTACTTAGTATTTCCATATTAATGTTATTTTCGAGTAAATAAATATAAGTAAGAAATTTTAATTTTCTTCTTAAAATTATAAAAATAGTTAAATTCTAACAAGTAACTCTGTACAGGAAAGTACAATTTCTTTATGTTTCGAACATTTATAATAAAGATTTTGATAAACATTCTAAAGAAGTAAAAAAAATTCTAAGTAACCAAACTGAGAATGTAAGAATTTTAATACTAGCAAAACTAAATAAATGCTTATTTCTGCATTAAAAAAGACTAAAAATCTGTATAATTTAAGCATAGAGGGTAATTCATACTACCGGTATACGGTTAATAACTCTAGACACCTGGATAACAGGGCAGATAATGAAGGGTCCATAAACACGACAATACATGACAGGATACAAATAAGCGATAGGACGTACTATACTAACGGTAGACTATAGAGAGCCAAGGTCATTAGTCACAACACAAAAAGTAAAAGTATGTAAGAAATCATTAGTCTGTATACCTGCTTATGGAAGAGAGACCTGGACATTACGAATAAAGGTAGAAGAAGAACTGAGAAGGTTTGAAAGAAAGATTGTACGACGCGTTTATGGTCCGGTTAAGGAAGATGATGAATACAGAGTAAGAAATAACCAGGTAATAGACGAGCTATTGAAGCATGAGGACACTGTTAGACTCATAAAGGCTCAACGAATACAATGGCTAGGTTACCTAGAACGGATGGATGATCAGCGAATGCCAAAGAAAATCCTGAGGTTACAGGTGTATAAAAGTAGAAAGAGGGGTCGACCTAAGATAAGATGGTAGGATGATGTGCTGGAAGAGCTCAGAAGAATAGATGTGAGGGGTTACGCTGAGATGGCAACGGATAGGAGACATTGGAGAAGGTTGGCGTTGGAAGCCAGGGCTCTCGTTAGCCTGTAGTGCTGAAGAAGAAGAAGAAGTAACCAAACAAAGGCACACTTTTGCCCATCCGGTATTTTTATTGTGTTATTTAGCAAGCTTCTATACAACACAGGCACATGAACATTCCTGTCTTCACAGCAACTTCATACGGGCGCCCACACAGACAGACAGACCCACACACAAACACACGCACACGCACACGCACACACACACAATATTTTACTACAATAGAGATTACTTATTTCAAGATATAGGAAAAAGTTCTGTAAAATGTGTTTGTTGTATATGTGGGGAAAGGGAGCGTCAGTAAGAGGAATTCACGTGTAGAGAAATTGTGAATAAATGTGTGATAAAATATTTGTCGACAGCGAGCGTGTTCGTTACTAGCTTTTTTTATATAAGTTTTTTAAAATATTTCGAATTTTACAATATTTTTAGAGTAAAATGTTATAGTTTGATTATTTTATTACAGCATGTTTTGAGGGTACAGTAAATAAAGTTATTGGTAACCGCTTGCATAACAGACTAAGGCAACTGAAATAAATCAGTGTAGTAGACACGACAGCATCAATCGATGACGTCATTCTTCCGTGGCTTTGCTGAGTAAAAAGAATAAGAAACGAACTGTGTGCAGCGTGGGGACCAATTAACCAGCAGGCTTGTCGACAAAATTACGAAGGTCCAGGTTTTCTTTTTTTCTAATAATTTTGCATTGTGGGTGACGCTATGTTCTTTTTGCAGTTTTTTAAGTGTAATTATCGGGTTTATTTATAAATTACCGAATCGTTCATATTACCAAATTCTGTTTTACAAGATGAGACATTGTAATTTCAATTATTGTTATGGTTTAGACTGTACAATTATGCCAAACAGAATAGAAATTGATGTAGCGTCATTAGGTTGTTGATTACGGCGACATTATGTTGTACTTAACAAGTTAAAATAATTATTTATTTATCTCCAGTAATGTTTCTTAATTTACTTTCCTCATAAGGAAATGATGATTGGTTAAACGATTAAGTGAAACAAATACTAATTCATACATGAAATTTTCAAATAAAAGCAATTCCCCCTCCCCCAAAAAAAGAATTTACTTAAACATCCCCATGTAATTTGAATTCAGCTCTACAATTTATTTGTGTATGTATAGTGGGTATAATATCGGAATAAATTAGTTGTAACTTGTGAAAATGTTACCATAAAATATAGTATATTACAATGATTAAATAGTTATAATAAATGTAATACAGTGAAAAGAAATGTTGACACGTTGTTACTACTACTACTACTGCTACTACTACTACTACTACTACTACTACTGCTACTACTACTACTGCTACTACTACTACTAGTACTACTACTACTACTACTACTACTACTACTACTACTACTGCTGCTGCAGCTGCTGCTACTACTACTGATAATGTTAATACTGGTGCTGCTGCTGCTACTACTACTACTACTACTGCTACTACTACTACTACTACTACTACTACTACTACTACTACTGCTACTATTACTACTACTACTGCTGCTGCTGCTGCTACTACTACTACTACTACTACTGCTACTACTACTACTACTACTACTACTACTGCTGCTACTACTACTACTACTACTACTACTACTGCTGCTGCTGCTGCTGCTGCTGCTACTACTACTACTACTACTACTACTACTACTACTACTACTACTACTACTACTGCTGCTACTACTACTACTACTACTACTACTACTACTACTACTACTGCTGCTGCTGCTGCTGCTGCTGCTGCTACGTCTTCATTGTAGAGTCCATCTTTTCGTGTGCAGCCTTCAACTGATCGCAAGAATCTCATCTCAGATGTTTCTTCACTGGAACCAAAGTTTCAGCTCCATACAACAGCACTTGCACAGACATTACCATATACAAAATTGTAATCAAGTCTCTTTCCTTGTTTTAGTCGATAAAGCTTGGCGAATATTGTTTCACATGTTGACTGAAACTTATGGTCAACATCATGCTACACGTGCTCCACATGATATCATTACCAAGACAGCAAAAATCTTAGTAGTGACACCTGCTCGATGATCTTATTATCCAATATGGTAAATGACTAGGCATATTTTACCAAAAACCCATAGTTTTCGTCTTGTGCACAGACATTTTTATGTTGTTATTTGAACAGTCTTGTAACTGACAGAACGATTTCTGACAAACGATCGCTGTATTGAACGATTACTTGCTCATCCGCAAACAGCATTGCATTCAAGTACGTTCTATTATTTATTTTTATACCTTGGTTCACTCTGAATTTCCACTATCTGACTATATCATTAGTTACATCCATTAATATACTTCTGCAATTTACTATCAGTGTGAGTGACCTGGTCGTAGCTGAAGTGGCTAGCACCATTTATTAAACTTCTTTTCCTTACTGGTTCCAGTGAAAACAGTGGGACCAATATTAATAAATGCTAATTAAGTAATGCTATTAATGCACATTCATCAAGGTACTAATTTCCTCAAGTATTATACAAGTAAGAGTCGGTAATAGCGTGAACCGATACTGTGTACCTACAGTGCAACGCCGTAAGAGGGAGAACAACTCTTTATTTGAGCGTCGCAGCCGCGCGGCACAGCACAATGTAATTGATTATTAAGAACTAAAGGTTAATGGAAAGCGTCGTGCTGTGTACCGTGTGTAATCTAATTATAGAGTGAAACTTGAAGCACTGTACCTCGAACGTTCATATAGTTCAATTAAAACGTAGTACAATCAGTTTGTTTAGTTTTCCGTTTAATTACCTCTGTTTCAGTTTACTTTAGAAATTGTGTACGACTATAACGGAAGAAGTAATTCTATCAGTATCCCGCTTCCGTCTTGTGTTCTCGAAGTCGAATATCTACCGATCTTTTCGCTTATCCGATATAAACCGTATTACAGTTTAATTAACTATTTGCTACCTTCTTCGAGGATGGTGAAAGACGAGAATGGTGTAAGACTGATAGACTGATCGAGGATCGCCGACTTGCCCAGTTTCTGGCTATCTCATGGGTATGATTTCACTACGGCTTTTTTGTGCTGTTATTCTTCTGTTTCGATTGTCCGCCTTCATGTCGTTCTGAGTCTACCACGTCTTCTCCTCAGTGTGTGCTGTAGCACCGGGCACCAGGTCCTCAGCTGTCGGAGTGGGCACCATACAGCTAAATGACTAGGCGAAGCAAAGCTTACAGAATCGTTTGGTTTTCTTACGTACTTATTAACAACGGAGAGTATCGAGGTGGAAAATCAAGCAAAAGCTCTTGTAGAAGTTTATTCAAACGATTTAAATAACGATGTTCTAATAGAATTTACCACGAGTAAAATTGCAAGAAAGAGATTTTTTCAAATTGTTCGAATGGAGATGATAGATTCCATGATACTACAGGTTGTCCGCGTAAATTATTTAACTGGATTATTGATCTTAAAGTGATTTGTGTATTTCCAAATATACGAATTTCTTATCGTCTGCTTTTGATGATTCCAATAGCTAACTGCGAATCTGAAAGATCATTTTCTGTATTAAAACACATTAAAGATATGTTGTATACAACTACGGGAGATGAGAGATTATCTTCGTTAGCGAGCTTGAGTAATAAAGCGAGATACTTGAATCGCTCGATTTAAAACGAATTATACAACAATTCATTAAGGCAAAATCAAGAAAGAAATGGATTTATTAGTATTTTTTAAGCTCAAGTAGGCATACTATTATCCTCATTGTAATCATTATTTATTTGAATATTTGTTGTTTGAGAGTTTAGTGAAATAACTGTTGACTTTCAAAATTGTGTATGCCATTTATCAGTGTAAATAATGGACAAAAGTTTGAATTTTGAATCGAGTGGGGGCACCGCTCTGATGGCACCACGCGCTTCTTATCCGACCCTGCTCCTCCTCCCTTGCGGGTTACAGTCAAGTGCTTTCTCTGCAATACGGTCATCCAGCTGCCTCAACATATGACCCAACCGCCGCTATCCTTTCTTCCTTACTTCCTGTCCAGTAGGGTTCTGTTTGTGTTTCAACAGAACGTAACGTTCGAGATGACGCTTGACCATCATATTACCAGGACGATCCTCAGTCATCGGTTAATGAATGCCTGTAGTTTGAGGATCAGCTGCTTAGTCACTTTCTAAGTCTCAGCCCCGTAAAACAGAAAACTTAGCACATTATCCGCAGCTTGGTCGTCGTCTTCAATTCTTTGGACCTCCAGATCGGATGAAGAGTCGCGAAGGTCCCTTTTGTTCGGTTGATACGGGTGTTGATGTCCTCTGTTTTGCACCTCCATCTGGGGTAGCTTCGATACCAAGATAAGAGAAGTTGTCCACTTTCTCGATAACCCGGTCCCCCAGCCTGGTGGGCTCTGAGGTGTTCAAGTTCTTGATCCGCATGTCTTTTTTTTTTTTGGGGCATTGATTTTCAATTCAGCCCTCGCAACCTCGACTCCCAAACCTTCTAGTTTTATCTCCATGTCTTTGGAGCTATGGGCTAGCAGGCGGTGTCATTCGAAAATCCAGATTCTCTAGTCGTTTTTTTTAAGACTCCACTGAATTCTCTGCCGGTGGTTCATCGCGTGGGCCACCTCGCTAACATATAATACGGGATATTAATGATAAAAGTCTATTTATGTATTACAACATGAGAGTATGTATTATGTAAGTAATATGACTTCGAAATATTTTGTGTAGACAAGATGACGTCTTTTATAGATAAAGATAATGTTGGAGCAATAATCTTTCTGGATGATATCCCATACAGTAGGTTAAAAGTTTTTAACTTTCAGCTGTGAAGTTAGTTGTTAATATTGGGGGAGGCAATAGAAAGAAACTCTTAGCATTTCAGTAGATTTGTGGTGACATAAGTAGAACACTTAAGAACAATACAAGGAGAGATACTCACTACAAAGTGACATCGATGTCTGTTCTGATACGTGGGTCGCGGCGATTTACACTGTGGCATGTAACGATATTATAAAGCTGTAAGCCAGGGATCTCCAAACTTTTTCATATGAGGGCCGAATTGAAAAATCTTGGAATTCAGGCGGGCCAACAACATATATATAGCCTATAGTAAATTTTTTTAAGTTTACATAATAATCAAGTCAATAAAATAGGTATTTAAATAAAAATTAAGCAGACTTATCCAAAGAAAACAAATTAATTTATTCAAAATATTTTAATAAAAGTAAGGAAAAAATAACATTCAAAGATATTTCTTATGTATTACTTTTTGGCTTTCTTATGTACGTACGGGATGTGTGGAGTTGCTTCTGACATATAATGTCTGTTCATTTTGGGTCAAATTATCATACTCCTATTACGAGAATGGATCTCAAGTGTTCGTCTGACAAGTTAGCCCTGTACTTTGATTTTAAAAAGTTCTATAACGTGAAAATTGCACTCTCAACAATTTTACGGGGACAAAGTCATGTTGTACCCAGGGAAAAATATAAATTCGTAGAAAGCGGGGAGAAAATAAAACTAAAACTACCGATTAGAGCGGTGGTACTTCAAAGTAAGAAATATTAAAATATTGTAGCTGGGCGCGGTAGTTGTTCATAAAGATGACCTTGCGTTGACGCCCGTGAGTCGGCTAAAAACTATGAAAAGTAACATAGCAGACGAACCGTCATAAAACTGTATTATTTTCAAGGGTGTCAGAAAACTTCCCTAAGATTGTAAAAAGTTAAGTGCATTTAACAAAAGGAACCGTTAGGTTAGACAGAGAGCGAGAAGAGCGAGATGGAGAGAAACGCTATGTTTCCTACCACATTTTCACGCGCAAGTAGTTGACGAATAACGGAAAGCGTCATTTTTTACGCGGGACGTGTTCACTAGACAGATTGGGTAAATTTGAAATTACCGGTATGTCAGACCAATCGGCGTGTATTTGTAGATAGTTGTGAGGGTAGTTTGTAGCAATGTATAAAAAAACGAAGTGTAGGAAGTTAAGTTAGTCTACGGGGAGATTACAATACAAAGACTCGTATTTAGTGTATTAAGAAATTTGTCAGTAAATTAGATAAGTATATTTCAATCGCAACCGAAAAAAGTCAGTTACGGTAACGCAATATTAAGCCTTGTGGAAGTTATGTATCATAAACACTTATTAAGTGTTGACAAGAATAATTTTCAGAGTAACTAGAGAAGATAAATTAAAATCAAGTAATATGTCCATGTTTCACTTAGTACAACATCAATTGTGAATGTCGAAATACATAGCGAAATTTAATGTGTCAGACATGATAGTACGGGACAGTCGGTCGAAAGTAGTTATCAATCCGGTGTTGGACGGACTTAGCTTTAATAAGGACATACTGAGTATTCAACAAGTGTATTAGTATACGGCACATGTGTAATTATCACTAAGTTAATTAAGTGAATTGTGTAATACCTGTGAAACCAGTGTAAAAATAGTGCAAACTAACAAGGATAACTGTTCAACGGTCAACGTCGGAGCACCAGCCTGGAACCCGCAGAATTATGACATCGCATCGCAGAGTGAATTCAACATACACGTAAATAATAAAATGAACAATCATTTTAATATTGCTTATTAATTTTAAATGTATGTCAATCATATTTGGTGACTCAATAAGTCTAAGAATCCATTGCTAAGAAATAAGCACGAACAAATTTTATAGTAAATTTATTGAAGTACTGACTTATAAATTTTGTAATATGTGAATGCAAATCGTTATTAAAAAACTTAATTAATAACAATCAAATTGTGTTTATTTATTACTGGCGCCCAGGGATAATTCTTAAGAGTCGGTACACTAAAGTAAGCGTGACATCCTGTTGCTGAGAATTAGTATATGATAAATATTAATATCGGCATTGAGTAATTTAACTTGATAAACTCTTACTTTATTCATGCTCGTAGGCCAAGTAGTATGAAAAGTTGTAACGTGAAATAGTAATAAGGCCTATTAAAAGTGTATTACAGTTCATTTTTTGAAAACGTTTGTTAGCAGATATAGGTAGATCCAAACATTGAAAGCATTGCTCTTGCAAAGGTTTTTATTTCCTTGAAATCATCACTCAGTGAAAAAAAAAACTAAAAGAAGTTTACTGTTTTAAAATAAAAAATTCAAAATAATCTAAATATAATCTTACTTAATGTATGCCTATATTTTATTAGTTTATACACATCATCAATTCATTTTGAATCACAGAAATGACTGATGGGCCTACTCAGGATTAAAATACGTTTGAAAGACATACTTATAAAATGGACGACGTTTCGCATTCTTGTAACATCCCTGGAAGTATTCTTTCAAGTTTTCATTTGACGTAAGTTCAATCAATTCAAGTTGAAGTTCTGTTGGAGCATTTTCGATTTCACATTTGAATGGATTTTGAAATAGCTTTATCTTTTATGCTGTACCTGCATCATCAAAGTCTGTAAAGCGGCCTTCGAATTCCTCACGTGTTTGTGATGGTTTGTACTGCATATTGTGATGGGAAAGGTAGAGAAGTTTCACTAGCAACCTTCTTACAAGTTTCAAAATGGTCCAAAATTATCTTTCCTAATTGTTTTTCAAAAAGAACAAGCTTCATTCTGAAAACGTTTACATGTGGAACAAGTCGTTTACAAAAGAATTTTTTCCTTAAACTTTCAAATTTAAAAAGTTAAGATGAGTTGTAAGATCAGTAAGACATACAAGCTTCCATAGCCACTGATGGTCTGAAAGCTCGTCCACAGGCTTATTCTGTTCAATAAATAACTTGACGTACTCAAAAAATCTTTGGACCACCTTTCCCCTGCTGAGCCAACGTACCTCACAATGATAAGGGATATATCTGGATACTGACTCTCAATCTCTGAAAGAGAATTCTTAAACTGCCGCTGTTTAAGAGAGTGGGATCGGATGTAATTTACTGTCTTAACAACAACCTGCATTACTCTGTCACTTTTCTTTAGTTATTTAGTTAAATGTTATAATATTTGGAGTATTTTGACGATCTATTTAAAAACTGTACGCAGCATCGGCTTGGCCGGTTTGCTGCGGGCCGTAGTTTGGAGACCCCTGGGGGAGCCCCCGCACACTGAGACGAAACGGTTCCGCAACTGTTTCTTATGTCTTAAAATCTCATGTATTTATATAGGGGGTGCGCACACTACAGCAACAGAAACAAAACTGTTTCCTACGGTGGAAACAGCACGGAGACAGAATAGTTGCGAAAACGTGCTAGTCCTACTGTTTCTTATGAAAGTCCGCGCACTGCAACTAAACCGTCTCGGAACTGTATCGTGGTGGGGGTAGGTGCCGCTCCATCACCACGGTACTCAACACAGTCATTCTGCTAGCGTTTTGTATCTCGTTATTCTACCATCTCTTTAAGAATAGATTAATCGGCTGAAACAATTGTCAGAATTTAACAATACATTTTGTGAAACTACTAAAGCGTTTATAGTTTAAAAATTTTTTTATTAAAGTTAATTCAAAACTCTTTGCAATGAATAAGCAGTTATTCGTTTTTAACTGAAAATTCTTATTGTTAGTATTTTTTTTTATGAAACATTTTTTTCAGGTACTATTATTTTTATATTAGTACCTGAAAAACTAGAAATTATAGACAACCTGGTTAAAGGACACACGGTTTATCGTTACTCCACGGGTTATTGTTACTGCTTTCGTTACAATATGACAAAAAGTGAATATTTATGTCGACCGTTATCCTTCTCAAACATTAGCGTGGATAATCCAGAGTTGTTCATTTACGAAAATGTGTACGCGATGTAGGGTAATTGGGGGTATAAAGAAGGTTTTTGTCCTATTATTGTTATTAAAGTCTTAATTAAAGTTCCAATATTGTATTCTTCCGATCTGATGATGAGCTGTGAGGCTTGAAAGCGCTAATCGGAATAATGTTTCTATAGTGGTGTGCAACAGAGTTATTTCTGTTTGTGATATAACAACTAACACAACTTTATTAATTTGCTTCGTTTTCTTTTCCTATAGCGAATAACTAAAGCACAAACAGCGACAGCGTCTTCGAAAGACATTTTGAGCGAACGAAAAAAACTAAAGAATTAAGGAACGAATTAGTGGACGAGCAACTGTTTCGTCTCAGTGTGCGCAGGTACAGAGACAAAACAGTTTTGTTGCGTGCGCGAGAAACGGAGACGAAACAGTTCCGGAACAGTTTTGTTGCAGTGTGCGGCCCCTTAAGCTATTGTACTGTAGCTTCAAAACCAAGAAAAGAAAAGTGAGATACCTGCTCTAAAATCATATCCCCGACAACTATTTTGGAACGGATTGGGAATTTATCCTTAAAGGCCATAGTTTTCGTCTTGGTTTGAGATATTTTAAAATTATATGTTCCACATACACGGTTCAAGTGGAACCGACTGCTGCGAATCGACTGCTGCAGAGTATCTTCGCTCTTCTGGAGTATCACCTGGTCATCAGCAAGGTGGCAGGAAGTAAGTTAATTCTTGGATTGATTTCAGCTTTCCACTGTCTGATCATATCATCCAAGTATATATTAAACGATGTAGGTGGAATACTGCACCCTTGTCTGACACCTCTATTAACCATCACTAGGTCCGTGTTCCCTCTCCCAGTACGTATCACAATAGCCGTGCCGTCATATAAGTTGTTGACAATTCTAATTAAACGTAGAGGATAGCCTGATTCTCCCTAAGAGTTGTCATAACATATCCCTGTTTACTCGGTCGAAAGCTTTTTCATAATCAACCGATTAAAAAATTTAATTAGTTTATATAAAAAATTGAACTTTAAATTTAAATTTGTGTGGTCGTTTAAGCACTCCCTCCCTTCACAAACACACACACACACACACCCGCGCGCGCAGACCTAGTTATATATTACATTAACTATTCCCTTGGTTAATTTATTTTCATAAATATTTTGTTTTGCTGGCTTTGTCTGTATAGTGTAATATTACTTCCATGTGCCATAAGGAAATGCAAGTATGGTGATGGCGAAAAAAATCGTGTTCGAGATAATTGCAGATTCTGATTGTACTACCCTCAAAACATGAAAAAAAGTCATTTTTCGAAAAGTGTGTGTGTGTGTGTGTGTGGATTATTTTCTATGGCAAACGATAAGAGCCGCAAATTCAAACAGAATCGAATAATTTTTTGCATGCCACCCTGAATTATAGAGTTCTCAAGACTTCTTGTTTTTGGTGAAGATCAGTTAAGGGAAAGGAGTAGTTTACCTGCAACTTTTTATGTTTTAACAAGGGTAATTGTTTCCTATGACGAATGATAACTGCCGTAAATTCAAATAGAATCAAATACTTTTAAGCATACCTTCCTTAATTGTAAATAACTAAAGGTCTATTGATTTTGGTGAAGATCGGTTAAGGGAAAGGGGTAGTTTACCTGCCACCTTTAATGTTTTAACAAGAGTAATTGTTTGTATGACGAACGATAACTCCCGCACATTCAAACAGATACATCCCTGAATTGTAGAGGACTCAAGATCTATTGATTTTGGTGAAGATCAGTTAAGAGAAAGGGGTAGTTTACCTGCAACGTTTTATGTGATAACAAGGTTAATTTTTTCTATGACGAACGATAACTGCCGTAAATTCAAACATAATAAAATAATTTTTTGCATACGTTCCTAGATTGTAGAGAACTCAAGGCTTGTTGATTTTGGTGAAGATCAGTTAAGGGAAATGGGTAGTTTACCTGCAACATTTTATGTTGTAAGAAGAGAAATTTTTCCATGACGAACGATAACTGCCGTAAATTCAAACGGAATCAAATAATTTTTTACATATGTACCTGCGTTGTAGAAGACTCAAGGCCTATTGATTTTAGTGAAGATCGGTTAGGGGGAAAGGGTAGTTTACCAGAAACATTTTTTGTTGTAACAAGAGTAAAGTACTGTATTTTGATAAATAAATTATCCTGATAAGAAGATCTTAATAATCCACTGTAGAAACGTAGATGAAATATCTATAAATGAAGAGGCTAGTTGAACGGGGTGGGGGTAATTTTCTATAAATGAAAATTATAGTTGAAGGGGGAGGGGATAATTTTTATATGTGTATTACGTTATCGGCAACAAAGTAGTAGTTTGTTGTTAAAATTCCTTCCCGGGCTGTTTGGCCGTAGTCCAATGTTTTCTACAAAACCAGACGTTTCGGCACTGCCGTCGACTCCCATCATCAATGAAAATCGAGTGGGATAACGTGTGGTGGTATACGTTAGTGACCACAGTACTGTGGTTAAGGCTGAAGCAATAAGTGGAAAGAAGTAGTTTTTATGGATTTCGTAAATGATTTTAAATATAAATCTTAGAACATGGAAGTCATGTATGGTTCTCCATACCGATATTTTATGTTAGTCACAGGGAAAAATTTAAAATTAATACAATACACTAAAAACTCGTTTATTCGAATCGCGTTTATTTGAAAATCCGGTTTATCTGAAACAATTTTTAGTAAATTTTAAAAATAGACAAAAGGATTTTCCTGTCCTCTCGTATTTGGAGCGACAAGACGAAACTTCCCCCGCAGAACTTCTAACAATGAAACGACTTCGAGATCGGGCAGCCAGCAAACGAGCTTCAGAGTTTAGCAAAAAAACTATGATTGATTACTTTACGAACAATCATTAGGACTGTTCCAGTACTGTAGAAACTATAATTTACAGTGCGGTGCCGTTTTATAGTTTATTGTGTCATATTCACTGTATGTAACTTTTAAATAATAATTATTATTATTAAATAAAGTTACTGTACTTACATATGTATTATTATTTAAATAGAAGTCCCGGTTTATCCGAAATTTCGTTTAACCGAAACGGGCGCGGATAAATTCGGATAAACGAGTTGTTAGTATATTAGTATTATATTAACAGTGTAGACATGAACAATATACGGTGCGTGTGAACAATGTTCGGTATTACAGACGAACACGCTGAGTCAGTTCAAAGAGTTCACTGACCCAGCTGTCTGCTCAAGGAACTAATACGAAATAAATTATGTTCCTAACAAATATACGAGTACAAACTTCAGGAAATTAATTTCACACGTTTTCCGGAACTTGTTGTTATCTTGTTCTGTTCTCGCTTCGTTCGTTTTCTAGCTTCTATTTCCCACTCTTCTACGATGTTTCGTTAACATCCAGCTGGCCGCTTTTTCTTCCTTAAATCCGTTTTTCTTGTTTTATTTGGTTTAAATAGGTCGGACGTTCTAGTTTGCTCCAGATTGTTCTCGATTTTAGGCCATGCCCGGGAGCAGTTCGGGCAGAACGCAATATTTTTTTCGTTTTTGTCGCATTTAATTTCGATTGCTGATTAATCGATTTGTCACAATGTTTTTATTTTAATTCATCAATGGAAAGACCTGAATAAAATCTACTACACATGATAAAATCATAATCATGTATGATCATGATTTCGATATCGAAAGCATATACATATGTCTAACGAAGTAATGCTGTTTTGGTTATGTTCACAGAATCGTGGGTGTTCTTGTTATTTGAGTTAAGCTAGTAAAAAATGCGTCATTTTTAATTTCAGTTAATTATATTTAATTTTTAAAACCTTTAATAATACCTTTTATATTTTTATTTAATTTTTAATAATTATTATTATTAGCGGGGGTCCTACAGTCTATGCCGCATCCCACATTTCGATCGCCATTTCTCTCTATCTTTCCAGTCATCGTCTTCCATAGCTCGATCTCTCATGCTTTTCCTAATTCCTGTTCTCCATTGTGTTGTCAGTCTTCCTTTTCTTCTCCTGTTTTGTGGTGTGTAAGTCAATACTTTCTTTGGCCATCGCGTCTCCTCCATCCTCATTACGTGACCATACCATAGCAACTGTCTGGATTCTATTCTTTCTGCTGTTGTAAATATGCGCCCTGTTTTCCTTCTTATATCTTCGTTTCTAACATGTTGCATTCTAGAAATATTACACGCTCTTCTTAAGAAGTCCATTTCCACAGTTTCATCATCTTTTTCTCTGTTGGCAGCATTCGCAGTCATAAGTTAAAATGGGCTACACGAATGTTGTGTAGATTGTCAGTTTAGTTTCAAGTTTCATTTTGTTCGACCAAAGTAACGAGTTTAGCAAACGAATAGCATTTTTTCTCTGTTGTATCCTATTTTTGACGTAATTTGTTGTTGTTCCATATTCTGAAATAATGCTTCCCAAATATTTGAATTTGCTACACTTTCCGATTCTATGGATTTGCAGATCTGGGTCTTCTTCTTTCTTGTCTCCTATTTTCAGATATTCTGTTTTAGGAGTGTTTATGTTTAGACCCCATTTCTCGTACTCCTCTTTCAATTTTCTAAACATATAATCTGTGTCGTCCTCGTCACACGCTATAATTACCTGAACGTCGGCAAATAGGAGAGTTGTTAAGCACTGCTCATCTATTTGAATTCCCATTCCTGATGTTTTCTTCTCCAGTTAGTGATGGCTTCTTGGATATATATATTTTAAACAGAGTAGGTGACAAGCTGCATCCTTGCTTAACCCCTTTTGTGGTAGGAAACAATTCTGCCAGAACATTTCCCACTCTCACCAAACTCTTTGAGTCCTTATATATGTTCCAGACAGCGCGAACATAAATTTTGCTCAAGACCAACATAAATTTTTTAATAATGCCGAAACAAAAATAAACATTCAGTCAGCGTTTAAAAGAACAGTATCTGTTTATTATGCATATTAGTGGTCCGGATGATAAACCTGGGTGTTCAATTTACCGAGCGGTGAATGGGTGGCGTTGAGAAAAAGTAATTAGAGATGCAGGTTTACTTAATGTCTAGTATAATTCAGAGTACATCTGAAGTATAAAATTGTTTTTATAAAATTATTAAAATTAATTATGATAGTACTAATATAGCTGCATGGAATGAGAAATACAAAATATATAGTGTACAACGTTCCAGTAAGGCAAATTAAGTAGGTCCAAGTTAATTAATGAATCAATATGTAAACTGTAATTCAATTTATAATTTATTGTTTTATAATCTATATATTAATACGTGAAGAGAAAACTTTGTACCCCTTTTTAAGCATATTGCGGGCACGGAGGAGTGTGAGATTTGGCATAGTTAAAGTTTATATGGAGAAGGAGTGCAGAAAGCTAAAATTTATATATAATATGTGTTACAAATATATTAAATAAAATAAAATAAAACATTCATTTGCACTTGAAAATTCATTTAAACTTTTTCAAACAATGGTAATTGCTAAAAATTAAATAATTTTGTTGCCAGGCAATAAAATTATAATTTTTTCATTTTAGTGTACGTTCATACTGCCAGTGTCAAACACATAATAGTCTGTCGTTTGTTTACGTTCATATTGCCAATGTCAAACACATAATAGTCTGTGGTCAAACAGTCGCACAGAGTAGAGATTGTCGCCAAAGAATTTTAAAATGTTGCCAACAAATAATTACTGACAGATTGACTGAATGACCTGTGAATTTTGTGTGATTTCAAATGTTCCTTTTTCAATAGTCTGTGGAGTGTATGTCAAGGCAAAAAAGCGTTTATTTTATATTTTGTATATTAGATATCTGTGTTTTATACACTAATGTGCAGTTGAAAGTGAAATACAGCTTGCTTAATATACAACTGTTGCAAAAGGAAAATTTTGTAGCAGCAATTTGAATTGACTTACTCTCGCCTAATTATTATTGGTGGTTTCAAAAAAGTGAGTACATTTTATTATTTTTAAATTAAACCCTGTCTAATCTTAGTTTCAGTAATTTCATTACATGTTTTTTTTACATTCAGATATTTGCACCTACTTCCATTATGCCTCGACATAGAACATTGACGGGTCGGAGTGAGATAAAAAGAAGAAGGAATATATATTCGCGTGAAAGTCAAAATGATAATAGACCAAATGCAAATTTAAATAGTGTAAATAGTATAACATTGACGGGTCGGAGTGAGAGACAAAGAAGAAGGAATATATATTCGCGTGAAAGTCAAAATGATAATAGAACAAATGCAAATTTAAATAGTGTAAATAGTATACAAAATGATGAAGTTATTTTGAAGGATACATTTAAATGCGCACTGAATGTCATTCCAAGAAATTTTAATACTTTTGATTGTGGATTAATGCATTTACAATGCAGGTTTTGCAATGCAAAACATTTCGAATCTGAGGTCACTTTAGGTGAAAGGACTGCATTCACTTCATGTTGTCATAAGGGTAAAGCAATATTACCGGCCTTAACTCAAAATGAAAACTTTAAATCATTGTATGATGGACTTACTTCAAATGAACCTTCAATAAAAAGAAAGTCAAAAAATTATTTTGAAAACATTCGTAAATACAATTCATCATTTGCTATGGTTAGCTCAGAAGCTAAAATTTCGGATACAGTTACGCGTGGAGTGTATCATTTTAAAATACATGATGTTTCTTATCACAGATCAGGTCTAATGACTGCTGGATATGGTCGCTCACCATGTTATGCGCAATTATATTTTTATGATGTTGACACTGCTGTCAATTATAGATTACGTGAACACTATAATCAAACATGCAATAACAATATAATGCGCGAAATCTCTCTTGAATTGGAACGCATTAATCCTTTCGTTCGGTCATTCATTGCAATGAAAGATCATTGTCAGAGAGTTGAAAATCAAAATAAAGAAATTTTTATGCTCATTAAAGTAAATCGTGATTTAGATCTACGCCGTTATAATGATGCAGTTCAAACTGATGTAGCAGTAATATTTAGTACAGTTGATGGTGAGCCACCCTTTGAACGAAATATGGTTTCGTTTTCGAAAGTTAATGGTACCATTAAAAATATCTCTGTTTTGGATGCATCATTGGACCCTTTAGCGTATCCATTACTGGGTGGCATATCAATATTTCTCATAATGTACCAACTACATCTAATTCAAGAGCGCCCAGAAATAAATTAACCATGCTTCAGTATGCAGCCTATCGATTTGCAATTAGAGAAGATTTTAGCATGTTGCACCATTCACAAAAATTATTTCTGCAGTGGATAGTTGATATGTATATGAGAATAGAGGGCACAAGGTTACATTTCATTCGACAAAATCAAACAAGTCTTAGGTCTGAAGTTTAAAACAATTTAACAGATTATTTAGAATTGAACCCCAATGCCAATAATGTTGGCCGTAGAGTAATTTTACCATCTTCATTCAATGGATCGCCAAGAAATATGTATCAGAATTATTTAGATGCAATGTCAATTGTACAACATTTCGGAAAGCCTTCTTTGTTTATTACAATGACTTGCAATCCAAGTTGGCCTGAAATAGTTAGCAATATTGGTGTAGGTGAGTCAGCTAATTTTCGACCTGATATTGTTGTGCGTGTATTCAAGTCCAAACTGAAAGCATTAATTGAGGGCCTTACACTAAAAAAAATCTTCGGTAAAGTTGAAGCACTCATTTATACAATTGAGTTTCAAAAGAGAGGATTGCCTCATGCTCACATTTTACTCTCTTTAAATGAGCAAGATAAAATTGTTAACGCTACCGATATTGATAAAGTTGTATCTGCGGAGATTCCTAACATTCAAACACATCCTACATTACATGAATATGTTGTAAAACACATGATGCATGGTCCATGCGGTGTACTTAATCCAAATTCTGTATGTATGAGAGATGGAAAATGCACAAAAGATTATCCAAAACGATTTAATGAATTTACATGTGAATCATTAAATGTGAATCCATTATACAGAAGGCGTGATAATGGTATTAATGCTGAAGTTCGCGGTAGTTGCCTCGACAATTGTTATGTTGTACCATACAATCCGTATTTACTTGCCAAATTTAATTGCCATATAAATGTTGAAGTATGCACTACAGTTAAAAGTGTTAAATACATTTATAAATACGTGTATAAAGGCTATGACAGTGCATCTGTTGAATTAGGTTCAGAGAGAAATGAACCAGGTCAAGAAATACAAATTGATGAAGTTAAAAATTTTTTAAATGGCCGTTATGTCGGATCAACTGAAGCTGTATGGCGCATCTATGAATTACCAATGCATTTTCAATCACATGTCATCGTTAGACTTGACATTCATTTACCGCGTAGACAGAATGTTTACTTTCGAGAAGGGCAAGAACGTCAAGCAATTAAAAATGCAAGACAAACAAAATTATTAGCATTTTTTGAATTGAATCGATCAGATCCATCAGCGCATGAATATAAGTATATTGAAATTCCTTTGCATTATGTGTGGGAAGATTCCCGAAAAAAATGGAAGAAGAGAAGGCGTGGAGGTGATAAAATCATTACACGCATATATGTAGTATCACCAAAAGACATCGAACTTTTCCATTTACGATTGCTTTTATTACATGTCTGTGGTCCAAAATCATTTGAGGATGTTAGAATATACAATGGAATTATACACACTTCTTTTGTTGAAGCGTGCCATGCTCGCGGCATTGCTTCAAATGATAATGAATGGCGCGAATGTTTAAATGAAGCAAAAGAATTACATTCACCAAAACAAATGCGAAATTTATTTGGTTACATTTGTGCATTAAATGTGCCAGCCAATGCATTGGCGTTATGGAATGAATTTAAAGTATATCTTAGTGAAGATTTTTTGAGAGATTACAACGAAGAAGTATCCTTTAACACAGCTCTATTAGAAATTGAAGATATTTTGAATGTTCATAATTTGTCATGTCAAGAACTTGGTTTACCAGTTCCCACGTATTCGCAGAGAACAGATGAAGCAAATGCTATTGATCCAATAGAACAAGAGTTTCTGTTTTCTGAGCATTATGAAAGTGCAAATATTGAACAGCGTAATCTAATTGATCGTGTGATTCGTGAAGTTTTGCACGATGATACTGGATCTAATGTTTTTTGTTTAACCGCTCATGCAGGTTGTGGAAAAACATTCACACAAACAGCAATCATTCACAAATTAAATTCGCTTAATCTTAGTTGCATTGCAACAGCGTTCAGTGGCATAGCTTCAACTCTATTACTTGGAGGTAGAACTTTACACAATATGTTTAAATTGCCTATACCAATTTTGGAAAATTCTGTAGCGAATATTACCGCAAATAGTAGCTATGGACGTTACATAAATTCATCATCATTGATAATTATTGATGAAATTTCTATGTGCCCACTGCAAGTGTTGAAAATCATAGATAGATTATTGCAGGATCTATGCTATGAAAATGATAAACATAAACCATTTGGAGGGAAAACGATACTTCTGTGCGTTGATTTTCGGCAAATCTTACCAGTTGTCCCACATGGATCACGTGCACCTTTAATTGAAAATTGTGTCACGAGTTGGCATAAATTTGTTTATTTTCATAAAGTAACGTTTACTCAAAATATGAGAGCCTTACCAAGTGAAATAGAATTTGTCGAATTCTTGAGAAAAATTGGTAATTATGAAGCCCCACAATTCCCTCAGTTTGGTGAAAATATTATTGAAATACCTAAGCAATTAATAGGAGACGAAAATAATATTATTAATGAGGTGTATGGAAATATTTCCGAAAACATACTCTCAGATAACATATTGAAGTCAGTTATTTTAGCACCTAAAAATGATAATTGTACTTTTATTAATACTGATATACTTAATCGAATACCAGGTGAACAGAAAACATATCATAGCTACGATAAAATAATTTGTGATGATGACAATGAAATCAATAACTATCCAGTAGAGTTTTTGAATTCTTTGACTATTAGTGGTTTGCCACCACATAAGTTAGTATTGAAAGTTAATTGCATCGTTTTACTGATCAGAAACTTAAATACAAAGGAAGCATTAGTCAATGGAACAAGAATGCGCATCAAGTGTATGCATCGTAATGCTATTGATTGCGAAGTTTTAACTGGAACCGCACGCAATAAGAGAATTTTGATTCCACGTATAAATTTAACATATTCCGGTACTGTTTTACCATTTAAATTTCAAAGAACTCAATTTCCAATTATACCTTCATTTGCGATGACAATAAATAAGTCTCAAGGACAAACATTCGAAAAAATTGGAATTTTATTGAGGCAGCCAGTTTTTACACATGGTCAATTGTACGTCGCAGCAAGTAGAGTTCGATCATTCGATGGTTTGAGATTTTATATTTCCGAATATAATGGCCAAGGGCATTTAGCAAATGATGAAAGAGTTTTTACAAAAAACATCGTTTACACAGAAGTTCTGAATCATTAAATTCACTTTCAAACTATTTTAAGTTCAATGGACAACATTTATTTTTTTAACCGCCCGGTTTTTTGATTTAATGAAAAATATATGAAAAAATACGAGGCACGTATTTTTTATTTCATTTTTTATTTTGTATTAATTTTTTATTTAAATTTTATATAATTCGAAAAAGATAGGCAAAATAACTGTGTAGCCTTGGCGAAACCTGGTCAGTATGGCAATAAAAAAACCCAAGGAAATGACAAAAAACGCGTTATTGCTTTTTAAATATGGCTTAGCCAAGCTAAACCTCATTTTTTCTATCTTTCATATTTTTCAAATAACTTGAAAATTAATGCATAGAACAAAAATTAAAAAATTATATAAGCTTTGTAGCAGATAATCTTCAAACTGTTTTCGAATTTTGTACCTTACCAAAAATGAAATGTAATCCAATGGAATTGAAAACAATGTATCTTATACTTCTATGAATGTCAAGTCTCATTTTTATTAGCGTTTATTTGATTCAATAATAACATGAAAAAATTAAAACTGACAATGAATTATATCAAAAAATAAATACAAATACAAGCTGTAATTGTGTTTTTTTTCAACTGTTACTAACATTAAATTTTAAATTTCATAGGTATTGCAGGGAATTAAGGCAAACAACACACGCTAATGACGTATTTGTACACGCTCGCAGCTGACGTAATAGAACAAAATTCAAAAAAATTATATGCAATGATTATAGAGGTATACTCTTTGACAAAAGAACCTCAATAACGTTCAAACTTAAAAATTTAATGAATTACGGTCGAATTTCGACCACTGGGCGACCACTAGTTATATATTATTGTACAATTTATAAATTATGTTTTTTAATTACAAATGAACTGTGAAGTGACAAAAAGTTTGAGTTTTACTTAGAATAAACACAAATAATTTCGCCTCCCCCTCGGTCAACACCAATAATTTTTACAATGTGTCCTCGAATATCCTCGTTCAACGCCAGCAATTTTACTAAGGTGTCCTTGTTTTGAATCTGAAAAATGGGGTAGCAGTAGTTTAAAGTCATCATCATCATCATCATCATCATCATCATCATCATCATCATCATCATCATCATCATCATCATCAACACTCCAAGGACTAGGCCTTAGACCTGTTCCGGAATCCATCTCCTCCTCGGTCTACCGACATCTCTCTTCCCAGTCGGGTAATAACCCAAGACAGCCATAGGTAGATGCATATCAATCATGCGATTCACACCATCTCCTTCTGTGGTCTTCTCTTCTGGTGCAATGATATACAATGTTTAAATCGCCTCTAATATCTTCGTTCCTTCTCCGATCCAAGAGAGAACAACATTGCGTCCCTCTTATAAATTTAATTTCGGCTGATTGAATCCTCTGCACGTCCCTTTTACCAAGAGTCCAAACATGGACAAGCATATAGGAATGTGGGGACAGCCACAGTTTATAAAACGGTTATCCTTTCGTGTTTTATTTTTCAGGTAACCATAAATCGTTCCACAGATGCTTTATATTTAATTGAATTACAAAACTTAAACACGAAAGAGCACTTAACGTCACACGGAAACATTGTGTATCAACCTAGCACAAAAGCATTCAGTCAATTCATTCAATCAATCAATTGTAACTACATTTGTCTGTTTCGCTAATAATTTATGGACTTTGGTATATACGCTTGTGTAAGCTTTCAGGAGGAAACTCACATATTCCCTTTAATGCATTTTTATAGTCATATTATAGGCATTTCTACAACAAGGGGTTCCAGTAGTATGCGGGAGTAGAAAGCATTTGTTTTATTTGAATTCTAATTTTTCCATAAAATAGGCCTATATAGAATTATAACTTTTGTTTTGTAGATTCTCTTAGCATTTTACTACGTTGGCTGTATTTTGGTTAGTTTCATTAAATACGTTTTTTTTGTAATGGATTTGATTTACTATTATATTCTGTTTTTGAAGTCTTCTTCCGGTATGGACCGAGTCAAAAATGTCTTTTGCGTCAACGTTTTGCGCATATAACGATGAGTATCCTCAGGTCTATGCGAGGTGACATTTTTGACGCGGTCCATACCGGAAGAGGACTTCAAGAACAGAATGGACACCAGCAGCGGAAGCCTATGTGAGAATTTATTACTGTCAGATTGTGGAATGTGTGTACTCTTTGTGCAAATACATAGATAAACATGTAAATGGAGCAAATCGTCAGTCACTCGCAGCAGGCTAAATACCGACTAGTTAATTAAATAATTTAATTTTTTATTTTTCAGTGAAGGGTTTGTGAGGATCGGTCAGAAATATAACACAAATTTTAACTTATTTGTGTCGACGTTTCGACAAAGTTTATTGTCATCATCAGGAACGGTGTATGAATACAAAAGAAAGGTCAAACACAACAGAACAATTATTTGGGTGAACGTGTTCGTGTATATGTGTGTGCGTGCGTGTGTGTGCGCATTTTATTTTATTTTATTTTATTCATTACATTTAGTAATTTAAATTGTTATAGTGCATAAATTAAGTTCTGTGATATTATAATTTTCTCGTTTTCTTAAAGAAAACATTTGAAGATATAAACAAACTATCTCAACTCTTTCACATATACAATGATACATACGAGTATATATGCACCCACACACACGCACGCACACTCACATACACGAACACGTTCACCCAAATAATTGTTCTGTTGTGTTTGACATTTCTTTTGTATTCATACACAGCTCCTGATGATGACAATAAACATTGTCGAAACGTCGACACAAATAAGTTAAAATTTGTGTTATATTTTTGGCCGATCCTCACAGACCCTTCACTGAAAAATTCATTGATTGACGGTCACTACGAATTTAAGGATTTAATTTATTATTATTATTAATAATAAAATACTTTTAACAAGAATATATTTTTTTATTTTTTTGTAATTTACAAAATAAGAAATATATTCTTGATAAATTTTTATATTATTTATAATAATGTAAAAACAAGAAAAATTTTAGCACATATTATCAATAATACGTTTAGCCTTAAAACCTTACAGTTGTATTTGTTATCTGAGGCTTCCACGGCCGACGTCAAATCTGTAGACATTTAATTGACTTCTGTCCGTCAGACGTTTCGGCCCTAGGTTTGGAGGCCATCGTCAGTGTAAAACTTGAGACCAGACTTGAAAACTTGGTACGGATCGTCACCAGTTAACCAGAGTACTGTACCACTGTTCCAACGGTGGGGCCGACGATACGTCTGTTCAATGTGACAGTAGTGGACCACGGACCGCGGCCTAATAGCCCGGACAGACGTCGGTCCAGCTGTTCTCGAATAATTGGCGAATATACATTAAAAACATAGCGACGAATATGTAGAAGCTACTCCTTTCTGAAGTTGGTTAATGAAATGATTATCGTTGTCTTCACACGTAAACTAAAAAAAGTCCCTTTCTAGCCTCACACATGAAAAAATTACGTATTTTTTTGTATGAAATTAATCAATATAGTCTTTTACAATTTGTATAAAATACTGATCCGCCCAGTTCTCACCTACGGTTCTGAGACCTGGAACATTTCTAGAAAGTCTGAGTGAAGCCTGCTGGTTCATGAACGCAGAATCCTCCGCAGTATATTTGGTCCAATATGTGTAGGAGGTGAATGGAGGAAAAGAACCAACCAAGAACTGAACACTCTTCTGAATGAACCAGATATTGTGAAAATTATGAAACTTGGTAGACTCAGGTGGGCTGGACACGTGATCAGAATGGGGGAGAATGAAATACCAAGAAAGGTATTCACAGAACAGATCTATGGCACCAGGAGAGTTGGTAGACCCAAACTACGTTGGGAAGACGTTGTGAACTAAGATATCCTTGGGACGCGAACTAGAGAGCAGCTGCACTTGACCAGGACAACTGGCGGAAACTGGCGGAAGCTGTTAAAGGAGGCCTTGACTCAGTAATGTGTTGTTGCGCCGCTGAAGAAGAAGAAGTCTTTTACAATTGGTACACTTCTTTTACTTCTTCTTCGTATCGATACTATCGTGTAGCAAAATATCCCAAACGCAGTGAGGGTACTGGAAAAGCACCACACAGTCCTATACGTCAAGGGGAACTTATTGTATGAAGAGGTCTTAACAAATTAACAATTATAAAAAAAAAAGAAAACTGAAGTTACTAACCTACAACTGGGGCGGGTATTTTACTATGAGATTTGACGTTGTGGAGGCAAAGAGATTCTCAAGTTTAAGATTCTAAAAATTACATACTTTTTGACTTTTAAGTATTTAAAAAAAAACACTATTAAAATTTTAATTGTTGATATGTTTAACAATTAATTGTCTGTTTCTAAGCAGTTGATCAAAATTAATGATTTCATTTATTTTAATTCAGACTGTCAAGGATTACAGACGTATTCTTTTGGTGTCTCTGCAAATAAATTCATCTCGTGGTCTTTTTATCCAATGTGGAATACTCTAGGTACGTGGGGGTTTTTGCTGCTTTGATTGCTACGGTTAGGGCACGGGCATCACACTCACACACCCGTTTGGCGGACACATACTGGAGCGCAGTTTGCGTGTTGGAGTCAATGCAAGTGCGCACGGCTTGCATTGACTCCAGCACGCATTCGTGCGCGCACACGCATGTAACGCCCGCGCGTACAGACTCACACCTCGCACCGCTTGAGACGACACATGTCCCACGTGCAGTCTGCGTGTTGGGGTCAGTGCAAGGCGCGAGCTTGCATTGACTCCATCACGCACTCCGGCACGCGCATACATGTAGCGCTCACGGTGTGCACACATGCTTTGTCGTTTTGATCGTGGTACTCAGAGTAGTAAAACTTTCTAATCTGGGTATTTTCACATTAGGCAAATACAACCAAGGTTGAATTTATTGCAAAGACACAGAACATCAAACACATTATTATGTACCTTCGAACAAATGTATGAATAAGTATATTTAATTGTAAAGTGCTGAATGAATGACTGAGTTGCGATAATGTAAAAATGATTGTAGACATGAAAAGTAGAATAGCTTGTGTAAAAGCCTTTCGGCCCTTTTTACACATAGTCCACGCATTTTGTTCATCTTTCATTAAACTGTGTTACAATAAGTACACTCGTTATTTTCAAATAGCTTTCAGTAGCTCGCAGTAAACTTTCTGTGCTTTTTACTACTTAGCTTTAAACGTCTACCTTCCCCCTCCCTCTATATATGTCTTTTCCTACGCTTGGGCAAAAGAATATGCAACCACAAAGTTTACGCTGATAAGTTCGATAAGTTCTATGTCTCCCTGTACTATCATAGACTGGAGAAGTTATACGCATGCGGGAAGTTACCCGCTAGCTCTATGCTCCGTAATCCTGTAGAACTAGAGGACCGTGAAAACTGACGAAGTAGAAGAGTCGTACTTTTGCCGCAGAAAATTCGAAGTCGTTCGTGGATACAGACAACAATGGGAATTTGGCTTATCTAACTTAAAAATAAAAACATTTTTCTTTATGCTGGCCAGACAGAACAGCTGAAACCATGCTTAAGACAATTAGAGAGTTCATAAGTCATCATCATCAGCATCTGCAAGGATTAAATCAAGGATGGTTTGTTTCGGTATCAAACAGGCACATGTTTCGATTGAAGAGATATAACAACGATGAAGAACGAAGTGAATTGGGTAGTGTCACTAATAGTGCGGACATCGAAGAATGCGGACAACAGGATGTTGCTAAGGATGCGGACATTGGGTCACTCTGATAGCTGAGTAGGGTAGTCCGTGGAGTCGCAAACATTTGACACGCAAAGTGTGCGGACATCACTAAAACTTGCGCGCTCCCGATGTTCTTGTCAGAAACTATTTGAATTTTTAACTTCTTCTTCTTCTTCTTCTTCTTCTTCTTCTTAGTTCCAGGATTTGTTACGGTCTCTATTTTCAAGCCATCTTTTGCGTGGTCTTCCCACATCTCTTTTCCTTTTAGACGCATATTGTAAAACTTGTTGAGGTAGCCTTTTTGCTTCCATTCTACCTATATGTTAAATCCATCTCAGCTTACATTCGCTGACTCTTGCATTTACAGAGCATACGCCCAATTCGTGTCTTATCACATCGTTTCTAATTCTACCGTTTCCTGTACATCCCTTTACGTATCTCAAGAAATTCATCAATTGTGTGACTTGTATCTTTTTTTAGATATTACCCATGTTTCGGAACCGTATAAAAGAACTTTTATGGGACTCCCATAACCTTACAGAACTTCATTTGAGTTTCTTTTCTTGTTTTCCTCCCTAAAGTTCTTCTAATAGTGTCACAAATCGCCTGAAATCTGTCTATCTTTCTCTCGATGTTCTCGTCAAATTGATATGTACTATCACGTCCTAGGTATTGAAAGTGGGATATTTGTTCCATCACTTTATCATTGATCGTGATTGTTTTTATCTTATGGGATGTTTGCCTTTGAAAGCCATTACTTTTGTTTTATTAATAGATATATTCAAATTATATTGACTAATATATATTTTAACTTAATCTGTAATATCAGTCATTATGCGTAGCAAAGTGATACAGGACTAATCTCAATATGTAAATTGAGATAATAGGTAGTTACCCGATTATATTGTCCTTCTTGCAACTTCAGTCGTTAGGTACTTGTATATGTACCGTACATCGGTAATTTCAACATTATCTCAATTAGTTAATGCAACTTGGAAACCACACACAATGAATAACAATATGTATATGAAAATGGAATTTATCATGGAACTGATATCTATAATATAACGCGCTAGGTAGTGTGTCCGTCATCGGTGTGTTACCATAGTAACAATTTTATTGTAGTCGTATATTAAGACCAGTTTAGAGCGCTGTATAGTAAATAAAATTACAATAAACTAAGTACATCGACTATTAATACTATGTATCATTTCCATTTCGATTGCATGCTAATATGATCGTACAACATGGATAAAAACAATTCTTCCATACAGTGACCCTGACCTTCCCTTTACATTATGACGAAAACAGTTTCCATTTAGACTTGTCTTTGCTATGACCATCAACAAAAGCCAAGGGCAAACACTGGATTCAGTTGGTATTTATTTGCCATCTCCAGTATTCAGTCATGGACAACTTTATGTTGCATTTTCAAGAACAAAGTCCTTTCAGCAAGTCAAGGTAAAAGTCTTAGGAACTGACCAACAAGGCAACTTAAAGAAAGACCACAGAGTTTACACCAAAAATGTGGTCTACAAAGAAGTTTTCGCCCAATAATTAAATTTCATAGCCAATATTTAATTAAATGTATATGTAATTAAATATATTTAATATATGCCAATAAATAATTAAATATGTGCTAATACAAATGCTCGCCACCCGGGCGTAGAACGGGTACTTCAGCTAGTATTTTATAAAAACGCATGGGCAACGTGTACTTAAAACTGTATAGAAATGTCGCCGTTTATCTAGAAAGATAATAATAATGTTCTTAAAAAAACACAATGACTTAACTTTAAATGTTTGGCCTAATTCATAACTTTCTGTTTGCCCTTATTTGTCAATAATATGTGACAAAATGAAAAAATTATCATAGTAAATGTGAGTCACCTTGACAAAGAAATGATGAAACTGAAAAAGAATTCTAAACTTACCATGTGTTGTGTTGTGATTCATTGACCTGTATGTTCGATAACCCTCGTGTTTCTTCCGTACACTGTAAAAACGCCAATAAATTAATAAATGCATATTGCCACTTAAAAATTTACGTTGCGGAAGCTCTAACCCATTGGAAGAAAAAATGCGAAGGGATGGGTACTGAAATTGACGATGACACATGCTTGCACACCATGAAGTTTGCAGACGATCAAGTGATTGTGCAGATGGAAAAGAAGACGTGGACTATATGACACGCAAACTGAAGGAAGAGTATGGAAAATGAGGATTACCGATGAATATTGAAAAAACGCAGTATCTGTGTGTCGGAGAAGAAACAACAGATTTAATCTTAGAAAATAGCAAACATACAAAAATGCAACAGCTACAAATGCTTAAGAATAAATTTTAATGAAGAAAGAAGAGATGATGTTGAAATAAAATCAAGAATAAACAAAGGATAACAAATAATAAGATCATTGAATGGGATTCTATGGAGCACAGAAATTGGAAAAGAAATGGAATATACGATAGTATGATTAAAAACACGTTGATGTACGGATCCGAAACATGGAAAATAAAAGAACAGGTAAAAAGAAAGTTAGAAGCTACAGGAATGGATGCTTTTATAACGTCTCTCCTGCAAAGACATTATAACATCGGGAACCAGTTCAATTGTTCGCTGTTAATTAAACTAGCTGCCGTAGTTAGTAAAATTTACTTACCAACAAATTATGACAATGTATATATCAGGAATTAGTCAAGGGTTACATAAATTTATTCACTCTCTGGGTATTAGCGAAAACATCTCTTTATTCTTGTATTTTAACTAAGTATAAAAGTAATAGCTTTAATGGTCATCCTTTAAGTTTTTACTTACTTTACTTTACTTTTAAAAGAAAAATTCTTATAAATTTTTCATTAAATATTCTTTAAATTTTTATTCTTTACTCTTTTTTATCTCAAAATCATTCTGCTATGTATTATTTCAAGTACCACGGATCCGGGTGTCAACTTTGCAATATTCTAATATATCACAACATCATCCAAACTATTTGAAGAATAGTCCGGTGTAATTTTCAGAATTACTTTACCTTTAAACATCATCAGGTTATTACTATATCATTACAGAAATTACCAACATTTATGTGCTAATCTTTAAGTTATCTAAAAGTCTTTACAAGAAACTTTACTGTTCTTTTTGTTTCGGTTTAAAAAAAAAAACAAGTTATGCACAAATGTTATGATTTAATATCACCTGAATAGAACGTGAGTTTGCTGTGGGTTTTCGTGATGGTCTTCTTCAGTAGGTCTTCTTGGGTGTAGTTCGTTGTTCCTCTGGATCTTCCATTTAGTTGATTGTTTCCGAATTGTAGTCTAGTTCATGACGATTGGATTCTGCTACTTGAAGTTCATACGGTTGTTGTTGTAACTTTCTTCTTCTGGAGTTGGTTGTTCACATTTTACATTTTAATTGTTCTTATTTTAGCAGCACTGATGTTTACTTTAATATGGTAAGAAACATATCTTACCACTTACTGTTTGTAAAGAGATGTGTCGGCTAAGTTTTTTTTTAAATATTACCAATATTTGCTCCACGCACTACATTACTAGTTTTTTAGTTTTTTCCCAACGCTACATTGGATTAAATCAATTATAACAACTAACGTCTGGTTGTATCGTTGTTTAGCGGTATACACCTAAGTGTAACTTTACAACACATTTTTGACCTGCTTACATGTCGAAGTTTCTCCGGCGACTGGGGGTTGTTTAGCGGCAGGGAGTCTGTAAGCTGGCGTGGTTTACGCGCTGAGAAAAGTAGTTCGTTCCTTTAGTATTAATAATTGTTCATTAATTAACTAGTAATAAATTATGCTACCTTTTTGTTATGAGTTAGATATTTCCTTTATTATTATTTACGTCTTTTATTTAATTAAAAGAATTATTATTTTTCGCTTAATAACATTGTACTTTGCGTGTTCGTACTGGACAATCTGCACGTTGATACAGGAATCTAGGTACAGATAAGGGGTGGATAATACTCTCACTTGTTATAAAAACAAAAATTTTAATTTGTGCTATTTAAATAATTTTTAAATCGTCACATCCTCCTGCACTTAAAGATGAGGACGGGGCGACGGGGTATTAAATGAAAACCTAAGAAATACAATTACATTTGGGCACGGAACTTCGTGCTGAAATTTCTCTCCCTCAGATGATTTCTATCCATAAATCGATTATCTTACATCTTATATAAAATATTTAAAATCTAATATATCTACTACACATAAAATACACAAATACATAAATCTACCTTATATTTAATTCTTACATCTACTACCGGTTTTTTTGCTTGATTTCTTCACTCGTTTTACGGAGTTATACTCATGAGTAGGTTACTAATAATAATAATAACGTATTGTAATAACAATCGAATTACTTTTAGTTTACTGCGCTAGAGGTTTGTTGTTGGTCAGCTGACTTCTCATTCTTTATTTCATTCTCGCAGGACATTAGCTAAGGTTGATCAGGCCTCGCTAGTACGAGGTGTTTGAGTTTATACTCAATTACGATATAGGATGTTGCAAAATCTTATTATTTTCCTGTATAAGTATATACAACATATTTTACTCTTAATGCTTAAATAGTATTCTAGGTTTACTATCTTTCTCGTAGTCGTGCTTCTTTATTTTTACACGAAATCAATTTTTTTATTTGAGACACATGCCTGCGAACGTAATTGTCTATATTGGGTTCATACAGCGCTACTGTAACGGGGGTGATGAACTTGTGAATCTTGTAGCGGCCACACCATCGGTATGATAGTTTGGAAGTGGTCCTATCAACGGCTTTACTCGTAGGGTGAGTTTTATACATCACTAAATTACCTACTTTGTACTTTATTTTCCTATTATTCTGCTCATGATATTTCCGCGATTTTTGTAAATTCGCTCTCAAATTCGCGCGAGCTTCGTTCCATATTTTCCTTATGTTATTCCCATTTATTTCGCGGGGCAATAACTCATGAATTTTCCACTTTGTGGTTAACGGGTGGTTCGGTTTATACTTGTACAGTAAATCAAATGGTGTTGATTTATGTCCTTCATGATACGCTGAGTTGAAGGCAAATTGTATCCATGATAGATTTTGATCCCACGCTGTCTGGTCTTTAGCGTGATAAGATATTAAGGCTGATTTTAGGTTTCGCAAGTATCTCTCTGCTAGGTTTCCTTGCGGTCGGTACTCTGTCACTGTAATATGATTTATTCCTAATTTAAAACACATGTCATTAAATTCTTTCGATTTAAACTGAGGCCCATTGTCAGATACTAGGTGTACTGGTGTACCATAATCTTTAAATAGTCTCTCTTGTAGAATCTTTATTGTCGTAGATGCTAAGGCACGTCTCATAGGATACATCCATACGAATTTAGTGAAAGAGTCCACGCAAATTAATAGCATAGTATTTCCGGACTTAGAACGGGGATAAGGTCTAGAATAGTCAATGTATATCTTTGAGAAGGGTGTTGTGGGGATTTCTGAGATTAATTTTCCGACTTGACTGATTCGTGCTGGCTTGCTCAGGGCACAGATTTCGCATGGTTTCACGAACTTTGTTATTTCACTGTTCATGTTTTCCCAATGGTATTCCTTGCGAATACGATGTATAGTTTTCCTAATTCCCATATGAGCTCCAATGGTTGATGAGTGGTAGTATTCCATTAGCATAGGTTTAATTATTTCCGGGGCGATTATTCTCAGTGATTTTCCGTTAGCCTTTTTAAAACAAAGTACCCGTTTACTCAAGGTATATTTGTCAGAATAATTTCCTTTATCTATTTGTTCTATTATTTTACACAATTTCGGATCTTGTTGTTGGTGATATGCTATATCCTTAAATGCAAGGGGGAAGTTAGTAATTAGCGTATTAACAGTAGTGGTTTCAACATTGTCTTCGCCAGGTCTGGTATTGGGTAGTTGGAACATGCGGGATAGTGTATCGGCTACTACATTTTGAGTACCACGAATATGTTGTACTTTGAACTTGTAGCAATTTAATCTTAACACCCATCTTCCGATACGACCTAACTGTTTTAACTGTTAACTGTTTAACCTAACTGTGTTTTGTCAATAACCATGACAAAGCTTGATTGTCGGTTTCTAGTAGAAATTCCTTGTGTTCCAAAAATGGTTTGAATTTTTCGAAGCCGAATACTACAGCTAAACATTCAAGTTCATAGGCTGAGAACTTTCTTTCTTGCTCCGTCAATGTACGTGATGCATAGCTGATCGGGAGTCTTGTATTATTGATTTCTTGGTATATTACGGCTCCTAATGCTACACTAGAACTGTCGGTCTGTACGACAAATGGTTTACTGAAATCTGCTAACTGCAATACCGGTGGGGATATTATGCTTTCTTTGAGTGTTTCAGAAGCGTCTTGATGTCGAGTAGTCCACTCGAATTTCGCTCCTTTCTTCCTTAATGCATTTAATGGGGCTGCTATATCCGCTAGGTGGGGTATGTACTTGTGAAAGTAATTGATCATACCTAAAAATCGAGCTATACCTTTGGTGTTTCTAGGTGGTAAAAATTCTCGGATTGCGCGCGTACGTTCGGGATCGATGCTAACCTTACCTTCGGCCAATACTATATGACCTAAGAAAGAGAATTGTTTTACTGTGAAATTAACTTTACTAGGGTTTACCGTTAGTCCAGCTTTCTTTAACCTCGATAATACTTCACGCAAGTGATCAATATGTTGATCCATCGACTCACTATATACTACTATGTCGTCAAGATAGTGATATACGAATTTAAATTTAACGTCATGAAATATTTTTTCTAACAGTCTGCTACATACTGAACTTCCTTGTGATATACCGAATGGTACTCTAGTAAATTGATTTAGATTAAATGGGACAGCAAACGCAGTTAGATGTTTTGATTCCTCAGCTAGTGGGATTTGGTGGAATGCCTGGTTGAGATCCATTATGGTGAAGATTTTCGTTTTGGTAAAATAGTGGAACGCGCTATGAATGTCAGGCAGGGGAATCGATTCAAATTCTATATTCTTATTCAGCTGTCTATAATCCACGACTAGTCTATGTTTGTCAGTTCCTTTTGGTACTAGGAATGCAGGTGATGAGTATGGAGAAGTTGACGGTTCTATGACGTGTTGCTCTAGGAGTTTGTTGATTTGGTTTCTCATTATTTCCATCTTGGGCGGTGATAATTTGTATGGGTGAAGACGTATTACCTTGTTGTCACTTAGATTTATTTTGTATTCGATTAAGTGGGTTAATCCTAACTTGGGTGTGAGTACAGTAGAAAATTCCCTTATTAACTTTTGAATTCTTTGTCGCTCATTTCCTTTTAAATTACTCAAACTAGATTCATGATGCTGTAACTGAATAGTTGATGTTTGATGTTTCACAATTCGCGTTGTTACTTAGCTCGGAGTTGAACTGATATTTTCGAGTACGATCAAATCTGAAAAATATTGTTTTGTGTATATGTCAAGGATTAAGTCAGTTTTACTTATAAAGTCAGCGCCTAGTATTAAGTTTTGTCCTAACACTTCAGCTACGAGTAGGGGAACATACCAAGTAAAATTCTTTATTTTTAATTTCACAGTAATACTGCGCGATATATTTAGGTTTTGCTTATTTGCGGTGGCACACTTTAAGTTCACATTTTGGCTACGTTTAATAAGATTATGATTAGCTAATACGCTGGCTAGCTGTTGACTGATTATACTACGTGTATACTCCCTGAATCGATTAAACCAAGGATATTCGTTGCTCCAAGGTCTATCTGTATGTAGGGTAATTGGCATATACTTGTTTTGCATGTACCAATAGAGTTGCACTTTTCAATAAATCTTGTTAAGTAAGGGTCTATACGTTTATTTCTATTTATTTTTACTTTAAAATTATTAGTGTTTATACCTTTCCTTCTGATGCTGCGGAAGACATAGGATTTTTGTTCTTCCCGCTTCACATGTTTTTTGACTGGTCGGTTTTCTGTTGGTACCGCTTTTGTTTACAATTCTTGCTAACGTGGCCGGACTTTCCACAGTTATAACATCTTTCCACATTTACATCGCTCGCACGTTGTCGGGGTTTTTGTAGAGAGTTTGAAGTATTGGGGTAGCTTTGGGTTTTTTATGTTCTTACGAATCGATTATCGCGGTAGGTTCGAGTATCAGTCCCAATGGGTAGAGGTAGGAATGAATCTCTGCGTTGAGTCTGGGACATAAAAACGCGTCTGTTTTGATCAGAATACCAGACGTTGGACGAATGTATACAACACAGTTCTAGTTCTGTGAAAGTGGTTGGTCTCTTCATGAGTGCTAGGCGAGATCGCTCCTCGGGAGGTAGTCCTACTAAGATAGTGTCTACTAGCTGTTGTTCACGCCATTTTACTTGTAGCAATAAGGCCGATTCCCTTATTTCAGATATATAATGAGCTAATCTCTCATAAGCTCCTTGTACACGAAGTACTAGGTTCCGCTTCAATTCTTCGTAGATACCGGTGGGAATGAAGCGTCTTATCAGGGTGGTATGAAGTTCTTCTACAGGGTGATTATACCTTAGTGATTCTAACACACGATCTTTTAAAGGAGATCTACATTTAGGTAGAATTACTTGTAAAATTTGGTCATCTCTTAATTGTCGCAGATCCTTTATTTGTAAAAGGTGCTTAATAAAATCTAGGAGTTTTGTAATATTCAGCCCATCAGTGGTTGGTATCTCAGATAAAATACGTTCTACGGGGTGAGTTATTTTTCCATAAAGCTCGGTAGTTAGGTCTAATTGAGTCGTCATTCTAGGTTTTTCCGCAGAGTGATTCGTCGGTAAGTGAGGAGGTAAATCGTAGGTACTAGTCATATTCTCTAGTTCATTAAAAGTAACGTGACGTTTACGGGTTGGATATTTACTTGTCTATCGGTTAACCGTTCCTTAACGGGATCTATATTATATTCCTGAAATTTTACACCACCGGTTTGCTGTTCTTGAGTAGGAGATAGGATAGGGGAAATATTTAGTTTCGTCATTGCTTCTTCGATCTCTTCTAATCTAAACGATTCGGACCTTCGACGTAATTCGCGCATTATCTCGGGTAATTGTTGTAATGCTTCTTCCGCGAATTTTTGCGCGTCCGGTGGAGTAACTTTATCACCGGGCCAATTCAACAAATTGGTGATGCGGCGGGTCAGATGTTCGATCCTTTGAGTGGTTCGTTAAATTACTGCGGGGGATTTTTCATCTCGCAGGGTTTGTGCGATGGAGATAAGTTCCGTATATTTGTGATAGCATGTTTCCTTTTCACTTTCGAAGTCTAATACACTTAAACGATTTAACAGTGAGGGTTTGTCTGGTCTATTTTCACGTAATGTTTTGCGCAGTTCCGCGACCGTTACATTTGCGTATGGGAGACCGCGTAACAAAGCTTCATAGCTTAATTCATCCTTCAACAACAAGTCGAGGTTAAATTGAGCCATTGTTGTGGTAATAATGACTTTTAAATAAACTAAGTATTACGTACGACAAATCTTATGTCATCTATTTTAAACACTTATAAAATTTGAATTCATTTAAACCCACACATATATATCTATTATTACACATAAAATCTTATACTAATTAATCAAATTAAAATTATCTCAAATCAATTCAATTTTCTGTACTCTTAGCAATTATCAGTCAAGACAAAATGATAATATTATTTTATAGTGGAGAGAAATTTCACACACGAAGAGTTCATTGCTTTTATAATAGCACAATGGATCAGCTGTTTGGGGAGTCTTATTGTTTACGTAGGGGTGGTTTAACAAAGGAGGGTGATTCGGACAATTTGAAACACGATTATTTCCTGTTCTAGACTGTCTGTTATGTCCGCCAGGGAATCCCATACAAACAACTTACTTGCGTACAAGGGGAAGAGCGTACATTTCTCGACACGTATTTAACATGAAATAGCCTGTAAATACAGACAGGTTTAAAATGGAATATTTTTACCAGCAAGGACTTGTTTATTACGGCAATATCCTAATACTAATAATATTATTTCTTAATTAAAACTTTATTTATTTATTTGTTCACAATTTCAGAGTGAATAAATTTATATATTCTACAAAGTTACTGTTAATTAATTATCACGACGTACACAATTATTATTAATTATTTTTTTTTTACACAAAAGCAGAGTCGCGCATCTTATAACGTCTCTCCTGCAAAGACATTATAACATCGGGAACCAGTTCAATTGTTCGCTGTTAGTTAAACTAGCTGCCGTAGTTAGTAAAATTTACTTACCAACAAATTATGACAATGTATCAGGAATTAGTCAAGGGTTACATAAATTTATTCACTCTCTGGGTATTAGCGAAAACATCTCTTTATTCTTGTATTTTAACTAAGTATAAAAGTAATAGCTTTAAAGGTCATCCTTTAAGTTTTTACTTACTTTACTTTACTTTTAAAGTTTTTACTTTACGTTGTTCCTCTGGATCCTCCATTTAGTTGATTGTTTCCGAATTGTAGTCTAGTTCATGACGATTGGATTCTGCTACTTGAAGTTCATACGGTTGTTGTTGTAACTTTCTTCTTCTGGAGTTGGTTGTTCACATTTTACATTTTAATTGTTCTTATTTTAGTAGCACTGATGAATACTTTAATATGGTAAGGAACATATCTTACCACTTACTGTTTGTAAAGAGATGTGTCGGCTAAGTTTTTTTTAAATATTACCAATATTTGCTCCACGCACTACATTACTAGTTTTTTAGTTTTTTCCCAACGCTACATTGGATTAAATCAATTATAACAACTAACGTCTGGTTGTATCGTTGTTTAGCGGTATACACCTAAGTGTAACTTTACAACACATTTTTGACCTGCTTACATGTCGAAGTTTCTCCGGCGACTGAGGGTTGTTTAGCGGCAGGGAGTCTGTAAGCTGGCGCGGTTTACGCGCTGAGAAAAGTAGTTCGTTCCTTTAGTATTAATAATTGTTCATTAATTAACTAGTAATAAATTATGCTACATTTTTGTTATGAGTTAGATATTTCCTTTATTATTATTTACGTCTTTTATTTAATTAAAAGAATTATTATTTTTCGCTTAATAACATTGTACTTTGCGTGTTCGTACTGGACAATTTGCACGTTGATACAGGAATCTAGGTACAGATAAGGGGTGGATAATACTCTCACTTGCTATAAGAACAAAAATTTTAATTTGTGCTATTTAAATAATTTTTAAATCGTCACACTTTGAGACGAGCTTCGAGAAGTTTAAGGCTAGGGCGAATACGAAATGAAACGATCAAAGATGAAATGGGTGTACAAAAGACAATCATCGAAGAAAAACAACTAATCTGGTACAAACACGTACACAGAATGAGACAAGACCGACTACCAAAGGAAACAATGAGATGGATACCTAGAGAGCACAGAAAGAAAGGAAGACCCAAGAAAACATAGATAGAAGGCATACGAAAATCAATGAGCTATAGAGGACTAAAACGATGAAAACTGCAACGACAGACAGTTTGGGCATCGGACAACGTCGTAGGACGTTTTGACCACGAATAAAAAAAAAGAAAAAAACGAAAATTTTGCCACTTAAAATAGGCTTACAAACATACACCAAATGTATATTGTTTATGTCCGTTCAGATATGACCATTTTTACTTCCATATTCCTTAAGGAATGTAAGCATGGTGATGGCAAAAAAAATCGTGTTCGAGATTATTGCAGATTCTGATTCTACTACACTCAAAACATGAAAAAAAGTCGTTTTCCGAAAAGTGTCTGTGTGTGTGTCTGTGTGTGTGTGTGTGTGTGTCTGTGTCTGTAGATTTTTTTTTTGGCAAACGATAACTGCCGCAAATTCAAACAGAATCAAATAATTTTTTGCATACAGCCCTGATTTGTAGAGTACTCACGACCTATTGTTTATGGTGAGGATCGGTTGAGGGAAAGGGGTAGTTTACCTGCAACGTTTTATGTTTTAACAAGGGTATTTTCTATGGCAAACGATAACAGACGCACATTCAAACAGAATCAAAAGATTATTTGTATACAGCCCTAAATTGCAGAGTTCTCAATACCTATTGTTTTTGGTGAAGATCGGTTAAGGGAAAGGGGTAGTTTACCTGCAGCATTTTTTTATCAAGGGTATTTTCTATGGCAAACGATAACAGCCGCAAATTCAAACAGAATCAAATAATTTTTTGCATACAGACATGATTTGAAGAGTGTTCAGACCTGTTGTTTTTGGTGAAGATCAGTTAAGGGGAAGGGGTAGTTTACCTGCAACGCTTTTTTTTATCAAGGGAATTTTTTTTTTTTTTGGCAAACGATAACAGCCGCAAATTCAAACAAAATTAAATAATGTTTCGTATACAGCCCTGAATTGTATAGTTCTCAAGACCTATGGTTTTTGGTGAAGATCGGTTAAGGGAAAGGGGTAGTTTACCTGCAACGTTTTATGTTTTAACAAGGGTATTTTCTATGGCAAACGATAACAGACGCACATTCAAACAGAATCAAAAGATTATTTGTATACAGCCCTAAATTGCAGAGTTCTCAAGACCTATTGTTTTTGGTGAAGATCGGTTAAGGGAAAGGGGTAGTTTACCTGCAGCATTTTTTTATCAAGGGTATTTTCTATGGCAAACGATAACAGCCGCAAATTCAAACAGAATCAAATACTTTTTTGCATACAGACATGATTTGTAGAGTGTTCAAGACCTGTTGTTTTTGGTGAAGATTGGTTAAGGGGAAGCGGTAGTTTACCTGCAACGTTTTTTTATCAAGCGTATTTTCTATGACGAACGGTAACTGCCGCATATTCAAACAGAATCAAATAATTTTTTGCATACATCACTGAATTGTAGAGGCCTCAAGGCCTCTTGATTTTGGTGAAGATCGGTTAAGGGGAAGGGGTAGTTTACCTGCAACCTTTTACGTTTTAACAAGAGTAAAGTACATGAAAATTCATTTAAACTTTTTCAAACAATGGTAATTGTTAAAATATAATAATTTTGTTGCCAGGCAATAAAATTATAATTTTTTCATTTTAATGTAAATCTATACATAGTATAAAGTAAAGTCGGTGCGTTTTCTCTCTGTGTTTGAAATCGCTAATCTCAGGAAGTACTGAACGGATTTTATTCAAGTTTTCGCCAATAGATAGTGTCTATCGAGGACCATTTATGTGTATAATTAATACATATATGTTGTACATTAGCTTAGCTATCACGGTTTATGTCAAGTAAGTGGTATAGTTTACATCTTATATATAAAAATGAATGTTTTTTTGTTTGTCCCGTATGCGTTCCTATACCATTCATCCCATTGCGATAAAACTTCGGTGAGTTGTTGTGCGCACGTCCGCGAAGGTTTCTTCCACATCTCCTCCTAAACCACTGTACCGATTTCAACCAAACTTGGCACAAATATTTTACGCAACGGGAGAACCAACATACGATAGGTGTTTTTTCGATGTGGTCCTTTTGGGGGTTCTTTGGGGTCTTCCACTTCGCCTCCTAAACCACTGGACCGATTTCAACCAAACTTGGCACAAATATTTTACGCAAAGGGAGAACCAACATAGGACAAGTGTTTTTTTCGATACGATCCTTTGGGGTCTTCCACGTCTCCACCTAAACCATTGGACCGATTTCAACCAAACTTGGCACAAATATTTTACGCAACGGGAGAACCAACATAGGACAGGTGTTTTTTTCGATACGATCCTCTGGGGGGTCCTTTGCGGTCTTAAAAACTATTAGATCTGGTTACTATGGCAACCCAATAGAATAGATTCTGTTCTAAATATATTATCGCATTAAATTGAAGACCACGCGAACGAAGTTGTAGGGAACAGCTATTTATTTTTAAGAAGCCTACTTTAATTAAACTTTATTAATTAAACTAACATTTTCATTACGTACAACGTGAAACTCCGTAGCGAAGCACGGGTATTCTGCTAGTCATGTATAAGAGAAAATATATCGTGCGTGGCAGGCAAGCATATCTCAGTTATGTACTGTGTACGTTTCCATTTTATTATTAACACTACCGCAATAAAAAGGCAGGGAAGACACACACACACACACACACACACACACACACACACACACACACACACACACACACACACACACACACACACACACACACACACACACACACACACACACACACACACACACACACACACACACACACACACACACACACACACACACACACACACACACACACACACACACACACACACACACACACACACACACACACACACACACACACACACACACACACACACACACACACACACACACACACACACACACACACACACACACACACAATTCGCGTTATTTCTGGCCTCATTCATGTTTATTTTCTTACATTTGCACGGTTTTTAAATGGAAAGTGCCGAACCCACACCAACATAACGCATGCAAGCCGAAAAAGTGTCCAGCGTGGATAGCGATTTGCTTCCTGTGGATCGCTGGGCAGTGTAACTGCACGTGTTTACAGAGGAACGATTCATAGACAGACTTTTCGTCTTTAGGGAATGAACCCTCTGCAAGATGCTGAGGGTCCATGAGTGACTTCGGAGCGCTCCTTCTTTTCCGCGTGTTTGTTCTGTGAAACGTACACTGTAGATTCGCAGATTTATTCTAAGCAACGCTCAATATGAAATGTTGAAAATTTTTGTCCACGGTGAACCCTCATACACACTAAACCTGCTCTGATGTTTTAATTACGGACATCATAATATTAAAACTTTGGAAACTTGAGCACTATTTAATGGAGATCAATCATTAACTTATACAAGCCATTAATTTTATGCATATTTTTTATATATATGTGTACAACGTTATCGGCAACAAAGAAGTAGTTTTTGTTAAAATTCCTTCTCTGGATTTGGCCGTAGTCCAATGTTTTCTACAAAACCAGACGTTTCGGCAATGCCATTGACTTCCATCATCAGTGAAAATCGAGTGCGATAACGTGAGGTGGTATATGTTAGTGACCACAGTACTGTGGTTAAGGCTGAAGCAGTAAGTAGAAGGAAGTAGTTTCTATGGTAATATTTCATTTCGAAAATGATTTTAAAAATAAATCTTAGAATATGGAAGTCATGTATGGTTCTCCATACCGATATTTTTTCTTCGCTTACTTCCTTAAGAACAAAAAGAAACAAATATATAACCACGGTAACCATAAAAATGTATTCTGTAGCAAGCTGTACCAAATAATGCATCATGCTTTTGTGAAAACGTACAAACTGAGTAGGTACCCATAGCTTTCCAATGAATGTTAGGCCTAATTACCATATTTTCGCGTGTATAATGTGCACTCGTGTATAAAGCGCACCCCCATTATATGGTAATATTTTGCAGAAAAAATGTAATTCGTGTATAAGGTGCATCCGTATTTGTGATGAAAAAAGGTGAACAAAATTATTAGAACGTAGAAAAATACGTATTCAACATTTCAATATTATAGTGTGCAGAAAAACTGTTTCATACACAATAATGGAAAAATTGAAGTTACCTTGCCTAAATATTTGTAATCACAAAACAAAAATATTAAAATCATATAAAATTTGAAACCAGTTACAACTTACATAAAACTTAGGTTTTGTTTAGTTTGTTGTTTTCAGTTTTTCACTAGCACATAACATTTGGATTTATTAACATTCTTTATCTATTTCTGAAGAAGGCAGTGTTGAATTAGTCTCGTCTCCTATTTCTTCAGATGCACGCTTGTTCGTCGTGTTTTCTTCAGCTGACTGGCACAGATTTCGCAGCTTTTTTTTCATCAAGACTCGTGGCCATTGGCATATCGCAGAATACAAAAGACTGGTCGGCATTCCCAGCTTGAGACGAAACGAAATTGTTCGTAATCCTCGTTTGTACAATAAATCGATAAAACTCGATAATTTTATTTTTGTATCCTTGAGGTAAACGTTCTGCCAAAGTAGTTCTTCTTCAAACCGAAAAACCGAGTCTGCGATGAAGCAGTACACACCAACCACGACTGGTTGTATTGTCTATTTCAAGACGCTGAGATGTATTGTGAATATTTTTTTTCAACCTCCGATAGACCAATAAACAGACACATGAATGACATCAATAATTTTATTATACACAAAAGTTTCAAATATATGTAAACTACTTTTCTACATAGTCACCACCACTGTTGAGGCACTTATCACAGTAAGGCACCAAGTATTCTATGCCCATGTTGTAGAATGTTCGCTCCTGAGTAGTCAGCCAATCTCCCACACTGGACTTTAACTCATCATTGGAGTCAAACCGCTGCCCGCCCACCTAACCACTTTTTCAAGTTAGTGAACAAATGGTAGTCACTTGATGCCAAGTCTGGGCTATAAGTTGGGTGATACTGATGCACCCATTCTTCGAGTCTTGTGAACATCTGTGAGTTGTTTGGGAACCTACCGAACACAGAGTTCCCTATACCTAAGCTTCTGAGTAAGAATATCACAAAGAGCAGACCTAGAAATTTCAGGAAAATCAGTAGAAAGTTTAGTAATTGTGAAACGACGGGGCTCTCGAACCATCCTGTCTACCCTTTCAACAACATCATCAGTAGCCACGGACTTTCTTCCTTGGCCTCCTTCATCATGAACATCAATTCGCCCTTCTTTAAATTTTCGACACCATTACCGAACTGAACCATCACTCATCACATTTTCTCCATACACATTACACAACCTTCGATGAATTTCTGCAGCACTATGACCTTCAGCTTGAAGAAATCTAATAACATACCGAATCTCACACTTGGAGGCAATTTCAATTGTAGTTGCCATAATTAAACTGTCGTCACCACAGTAATAGATAAAATAACTACAAAACCAGTGGTTATAGGTTAGAAAAAAGCCTCAAAAACATTAATCAACAATCAGGTTGTTGCTATGACAACAGAACCAAGTTTGCCAACTCACCGGAGGTTGAAAAAAAAAATAGCCCTCGTACAATCTGTTTCTTCACAAGACACGCAATACCGGTAATGAAATACTGTAAACAAACAACAGACTAACGATGACAAATCAGTACAGTAGCAGAATGCTAAAAAGAGTATCGTTACAAGTGTACGACATGAACAAATAACTGATGGAAAAGAGATGAAAACTGCAAACCAATTTACCAGTACTATTTACTGTTAATAGACTCAAGCCTGCTAGTTTTAAGCAACGTTGCTAACTTTGTCATGCACAATCTGACGTGCAGATCTACAATTTTCTATGTAAATTATATTATTCGTGTATAATGCGCTCTCACATTTTGAGGAAGAAAATCTGGAGAAAAACGTGCGCATTATACACGAGAAAATACGGTATATCTAAAGATAATATGTTATCCCCAGACAAAAGTTCTACCACCTTTATCAACTGGGGAACAAAAGTGCATAAATAAATTTCGAATTGCAAACTTCTCTCTTCACTCGTCGCAATTATAACCCTAAAAAAACTTATCAATTTCATGAACAGAAGTCTCCCCACTTATTTAAATTGAACAAATTTAGTCTGCCTGAATTCTTGATACGACGTTTTGTTAAGTCAAGAAGTCGAGCGGTATTGCCATAAACAACACTATTTAAAATGATATGAACGTATTATTACATAACTGTTAATAGTGAAAACAAGGTATCCAATGAAATAACTAAGAGAATAATGGCGGGTAATAGAGCTTACTTTGGTCTAGTAAAATTATTAAGATCTAGTCTTCTCACCCAAGAGACTAAACTGAAAATGTACGGAACAATGATCAGGCCTGTAGTGACATACGTTTCCGAAACCTGGACATTAAGAGCAGTTGATGAGAAGGCTCCGAGGACTTTTGAAAGAAAATTATTAGAAGAAACTTCGGACCAGTATGTCGTAATGAAGAATGGAGGATCAGATCTAATCAAGAAATAGACTACATTCTAAAACAGGGTGATATCGTCCGATTTATAAAGTTCTGAAAGATCAGCTGGATAGGGCATGTAGAAAGAATGGACAAAAGAATAATGAATGGGCATATAGATGGGCGCAGAAGACGATCCAGGCCAAGAAAACGATGCCAAGACAACGTGGAAGAAGACTCATGTCGGCTCGTGGAAGACCAAGGCACATGATCGGACTATCTGGAGGCGTATCATTTGGGATGCCAAAGTCCGCCCTGGACTGTATTGCCGGATACGTATTACTGCATAAATAAAAATATGATAAAATGAAAGTGTAGATCAAAATTTTACAATCGATAAACCTTGTATTAAACAAAAAAAAATCGCAGATCACAATATAAAATTTCAGATTACAAATTTATGTAAAATTCTGTAAAATATTTTTGTTACGTTTAATGAATTAGTAAGGTTAAAAAAAATGCACAGTTCTCGTACCTTGTACGATAATGTGAACGTTGAAAACTCTCTCGGTTGACCGTAGTAAATGTTAGGAAAGGATAATTCCTCTGCATCCTCGTCGAACGCTAAAGCTAGCGGCCGATTATTTTGTCTCGGTGCCATCTCCAGAAAGTAATTGTCGTTCCAGAACAAGGTTTCTTGAATTAGAGAGAGAAGCTGCTCCCCATAACAAGTACGATAATCTCTGTCGTTTGTTATAGTACAATGTTCCTTGATTTGATGTATGACTTGCTCTGGGTTGTCACTAGTAAAGCAATCATCATCTTCCTTGATTGTAATATTATGTTTTCGATACAGAGGAGTTTGGACGAGATACTCTAACCATTTCTTCAAGACACTTTTCGATATACACCCGACCAAGTACGAACTCCTATTTATCAGATTTCTGTTTAAATGAACAGTAAATGCGTAATCGTCATCCAAAGAACGCGGCAACACACGCACCATATTGTCGACATCTACGGGAACATTTATCACTTGTCCACACAATTTTTTCGCCCCTTTGAAATATCGAAGATGACGTATACTCATAAACGGTAGACGTGGCGAAATCAGTCTTTCCGATATTGGACACAAAGGTGATAAATCCTTCAATTCCTCTGGATAAACGAACCCGTTCACAGTTGACATATGAGGCGTCCGTCTTATATGTAAATCGTGGTTACACGTACCACACACCTTAAAATTAGACACTGTAGGATCATAACCTATTTTAACCAGATAATTCCACTCGATTGTATTTTCTTTCACTTTACGCAATTGGTTAGACCACCATATTCTATCGCAAACATGGCAATACTCAGTCAATGTATTAGAAAAGAAATTATCATTCATATAATGATGGAACGATTCTACACGAGTAAGTTCACGTTTCTTCTGCCGAACTCTGCGTTTCTTCGCGGCTTCATCGTTTGGTTGTATTATAACACTATCTTCTTCTCGACTCGTTCCAGGCTGATCACTTAATAACATTTTAGGTTTTTTCCAGTTTTCAATCCTTTCTGTAACGAATGCACGTCTTTTGCGTGGTTTCGGCATGATTGCACAACGTATACTGAAACATAACCACATCCACAAAGATAAGTAGTTCACTAAATCTATCACTACTAGCGCTAGTGTCTATCACTCAATCAACAGTACATACTCAACTTATTATTCTTATAACTACTTCCGGTTTGATGATAATAGAAAAATGAAAAAAACGGTCTGGGGGTATTGAATGAGAGAACACTTTAGAACAATAAAAATACAGAAAAGTTAAATAACAAAAGATTTGAATCCAAATGAAAACAAGCAAAAAAACAAGCGATTTTATCATTTTTTTGCCAAATACTATTTAGGCCGGAAGTGGTTTCCAAACTTTTATCTTGAAATCTGATAGTCCTTATCAAAACACATCTTTTGACACCTTTCCGGTCCTTCTACCTTTTGAACTTTTGACACAATTGCGGAAAATGGGTCAGGGGACACTTTCATCAAAATCGACTGTATACTCAGAGGCAGGCTTGCAGGCTTTCAATAAACGTTTTCAACGTTAAAATTAAACAAATTTCGACGAAACCGAAACATCGAAGCATGATAATGTTTTTAGGCTTTTGAAACGTATAATGTGCATATAACAAATATTTACTGTATAACAAATATATTTACTATATAACAAATATATTTACTATATAACAAACATTATCATGTTAAAACGACAGAGACCGAAGATTTCTAGACTGTGGGGAATCGAAAGTGTGGAAGCGTTACATTTTTCGATGACGTTACATTTTTGTGGAATGACCTTCAGTCTAAAAACATTATCATGTTAAAAACGTGACTTGGCACTGACTTCAAAACGTTTACTGAGATCAAATTATGTGAAAGCTAGTTTTTTCAGCCACGTAGCATAAGATACTAATTTTTATGAAATTTCATAATTTTTAAATTGCATAGCACAGAATGTAATAATTATTTTTCACTTTTTAGAGCGTTTTATAGAATAATTTCAGATGTGTTAAAATACTTTACTCCTTTTCGAAGTTGGATTAATCTTTTTCAAAAAATTTTAATTTTATTTTTATCTGTCGCACAATTTTGTAACCAAACATTGTAGCGCTTAGAATCGCGTTGCACCCTCTTCCATCAGCTACTCTCTGTGTGTACTGGGAGCATTGCCCGGGAGTCACGAACTCTGACGTTGGAAGTAGGATTTGCTGGCAGAGCTGACTCGAGCCGGCTAGCTCGAGCTCTGACTCATTCGTCAGTGTCAGTGAGCGTTAACCGAATCAATTCAGTTCGGTACCCATTACCAGTCTTTGACTCCCAAAAACAGAAGTACGTGTATCTGCATACATAGGTATATATCTCATTTTTTAAATTTCAGAATATATTTGTTTGCTATAATTATGTTTATATATACCGTATATATGCAGTACATCATACGTAAAAACTTATATATTCAATATATAAATACAATACATAATAGAATAAACAATGCAATACATAAATACTAATCTACCACGCAGGGTCGACTCGATGACTCTTCATGCGGTAGCACCACTTTCAGCAATAGCGACGATACTCAGGACTAAGACAGCTATTTAAAAACAGGAACTTAGTAGACTACAGAAAATACGACTTAAGTGGGGGATGCGTGGAAAGAATGGCCAATATTCAGGTGCGAAAAAGGTAGGAAAAGAGAAGAGAAGATAGGTAGTAGAGGTAAATGAAAATCTAGAAGTCGCTGGCGAGATAACAAACGAAGCAAACTGATGAAGGTGATAAATTGGTAAGGGATGGCTAGACTTCATTTCTTCTGCCCAAGTGTGGGTGTTTTGAAAGTTTACAATGCCTTTTTTGTAAATTGTAACACTTTTATGGCGCATTTTGGTCCGTTCTTTTTTTTTTTAAATTAAAGTCAAATTTTTCAAGTTTGTATTTACTTTTAATAAACTTTATAGAAATAAATTTTCTTGTAATTACATTCTCTATAAAATTGGTTAGAAATTTGTATTTGTTTATTGGCAAATTAACAAAGTTATTTTATCCCAAATCTAAAAAAGTGTGTTTTTCGACTCCAATGTTTTGCGTTTTACACAGTTTTTCTTAGAAACTAATTGAGATAGAGCTCTGGGACCTGTTTTATTCAATTTTTCAGATCACAAACCATAATAAACCACGAAATTTACTCTTTACTTTATACCTCAAGAATTTCAGTATGAAGTTATTTTATCGTGAAATCAGGGCAAACTGGTTCCTGCGTTTTTCTCTCTCCTACCCTGGACTCCCTCCATTTTTAACACTTTTGCCCGAAAAACGTCCTTCAGTTGCTTCTTCTGCGTGTATATTATTTTTTTTCTAAATCCTTTTGGACTTCTTTAATCCAACTTGATGTTGATTTCTTTCCCGACAGATATTTGAAGATTTGCTTTGTCAACCTATTGTCGTCCATTCTACATAAATGTCCAAAAAGTAATAGTCTTCTTTTTCTCATTATTTTCTATACTTTGATATATTTCATCATTACTTCTTAATTTCCAACCTTCTAAAGTTTTTCGTGGGTCTAACATTTTCCTAATAATTCGTCTTCCCAATATTTCTAGTTTGTCTAAATTATAATTAAATGCAAGACATTCTGGCTTCACTACTGTACTGTAATGCCTTATTTTCGTATTTTTAGATATGGTCTTTTTATTGTAAATATCTTTAGTTATACCATATGCTCTTTCCATCTCATGAATTCTTTCTTCTATAGCAGATTTTTCCAAGCCATTCTCTTGAATTATCCCTCCTAGATACTTAAATTTTCGAACCCTCTCTATTCGACCAATATCTGTTACCAGGAATTTTGTGCGCGTTTTTAATGTTTGTGAGAAATTTGTTTTTTCTGCAGAAATTCTTAAGCCCGTTCTACTGGCTATGTCCTCGAAAAAATTAACTTGTGTTACCGCAGATGTCACATGTTCAGAAAGTATAGCAAAATCATCTGCGAATGCCAAACAGTTTATTTCAATACGTTTGTTCCTTCTGCCCACAGTTTTCGGACCTATGTTTATATGGACTTTTTTTCTTACTTTTAGCTGTAGAGTCAGGTCCCGAGAGATTGCCATGCAATTTTGAATCACCTGTATAATCCGAACGTTTTCTATTCTGCTGATAAACAACAGAAACTAGAACTGTAATAATTCTCGTTTAACGTCGCGCGATTTTCAATTTCCTGCCACTTACTTCGTATTTCCGTTTCTGTACTTGGTATGTAAAATGTTTCGCTGTTTAATTTATGTCGTCTTGTTTCATTCTTCGTATTCCAATCTTTCTGTAGGCTATCCTGTGTTTCTTCTTAAAGAATTTCTTTAAAGAATTTTCTTCTTAAAGAATGCTTTCTGATATTGCGCTATCATGTTTATACAACGTTCAACGTTACAGTTGTCCGAGCTACGGCTGGCGACAGACTTCATTACGTTTGCTCGCTTGTTCTGTCATCATCATTTTTCTTGTCGTCAGACAATCATTGTAGGCCTTAGGCCACAACATTATATTGCATACTTGCAATACATTGCTAATGCTTTTTCATGTAGCTTGAGTGCCGCGTACTCGCGCCTCAAGTCTTACGACAATTCATACGACATTCGTCTAGGCCTTAGGCCTTAACGTTTTAATCTGAGTGCCGCACATTTGCGCCTCATCTAACATGTAGCGTTCTTAACGACTCTGTTTATTCAAAATCAAATTGTTCAGACTTAGCCAATCTCAACACCATGATATAAGTGTACAGAACTTAATAAATGTATTATACAGTCCACTATCGTCATTATTCTGCATCCTGGCAATAGCACCACAAGCATAATTCTTCTTAACATTAACATTTTTTTTTGGTCCTATCGGGCCGCATCTTAACATTTTTTTGGTCGCTCCGTGCCTGGATTCGTCATTCACCTCTTGCAACATATTCTAGCGGTTTCATCATTTTTCTGCCCCAATTTCTGGCCATCACGGGCGATTCAGCACATTCGCTGATCCGACCGTCTCGGGACTTACTTCAGCATTTCTTTCATCGCCATTGAGCCTCGTGACGACATCATTGCAAGAACATCCATGTGCTAGCGTCTACACTCCAGTTTGAGCAGTCATCTCTACGGTCTGTGTGTTTGCCATCTTCTCCACGACTTCGACGCTCCAGGACATCGCATAGCAGGTACTACATCATTAACAGGTGCGCACAATGGCTGAAGAAGGCCTCAAAGTGTTCGTCAGAAAGAGAGGCGGCATAAAGTCTGCCATAGTGCGTATTAATTCGGCTGTCATTAGCTTTGATAAAAACACTAACACAAAACATTTTTTAACAGTTAGACTCGAAAGTCTAAAAAGCTTGGCAACAAAATACGATGAGGTACAGTCCGAAATTGAACTCATTTCTAAAGACATAAACGCTGCTCAAGAAGACCGAATTGAGGTTGAAGAGCTGTTATATTCAACAGAAGCCAATATCTTGCAGTTGATAGAAAGCTTCAACGTTCAGACTGTATCTCCCGTATTAACAAGCAACATACAATTAAAACCGATAAGTTTGCCCTACTTCACAGGTAATATCTTAGAGTGGCAGCACTTCTATTCAATATTTCTGGACTTGGTGCACGCCAGATCTGATTTAACCTCAGTGCAGAAATTACACTATTTGTATTCGTCTCTGAAAAATGAGCCGCTAGATTTAATTAAGGCATTACCTATTTGTAACGAAAACTATTCGATAGCGTTGAGTTTGCTGTCCGCTAGATATGACAACAAATTCATACTAGCTAAGTATTATATTCAGAATTTACTTGAAGTAAAGTCAACAGTTAAGGACTCTGTCCAAAGTTTGGCAGAGTTCATAAATACAATAACGTCTTCCGTTAATTCACTGGCGGCCATGCAACTGTCAGTGGATTCATTCGAGCTTATCACTGTACAATTATTGTCAGCAAAACTGGACCATACCACGTTTAAATTATGGAAGGAGTCTATAGACCCCGATAATCTTCCTAACTTTCAAGGTTTCACTCAGTTTTTAAACGCACGTAGACAGTTGCTAGAAAATACACTGCCTATCGATGCCGGACAGCAGCTCAACAAGTCAACTTTAAGATTCAATAAATCTGACAAACATAAATCACGAAACTCTGCTGGCAGCACTGCATTTAAAAGTTATCACTCAACTTCAAACAATTATTTATGCTTATGCTGTAAATCTAGTCATCCAATTTACATGTGTGACAAATTTCGTGCATTAAGCACATCAGAACGAGGGCAATTTATATTAAATCATAAACTCTGTACAAATTGTTTAAGACCAGATCATTTCTTATCTGTTTCTGCCAGCAGCAGTAACTACTGTTCACTTAAATTACAATCTACAAATAATATTCTTTTATCAACAGCAATTGTGTTTGTCATCGACCAGGCTGGCAATAGACAACCCGCAAGAGTTCTATTAGATGCGGGGTCACAAATAAATTTTGTACGGAATCATTTGCCAAGAAATTACGGCTTAACTTGACTAAATCTAACATACCGATTACAGGTATAAATAATACCGCTTGTTGTGCCACTAAGTTAGCGTCTATACGCATTATCTCACGCTATCAAAGATTTAGTTTCCAAGCAACATGCGCGGTCTTATCTGCATTAACTCATAAATTGCCAGCACAATCTTTTGACATAAATCAGTTTAATGTCCCAGATAACGTTTATCTCGCGGATCCACACTTCAACATTTCAGCTGACATTGAAAAAGCTACTGTTAGGAGCGCAATTTTATTTAGATTTAATTTTACCTAACAAATATGTACGGGGTTCTCATTTCCCTACTATACAAGAAACAAAGTTAGGTTATATTCTAGCCGGCAATCTGCCCAAACACTGCCATTATAAGGGTCCTGCTGTTTCGTTCCTGGCTAGGAACAACGACAGTCAAATCCTAGCGTCTCTCGAGAAATTTTGGGAGACCGAAACTATCCCTGATAATACACCCATTAATAACGAGTCAGCTTGTGAGGAGCATTTCGTTAAGTCTACTCATCGCAATCAGGAGGGTAGGTTCGTGGTCTCGCTACCATTTAAGTCTGACAATCCCCAGTTGGGTGAGTCCTATGCTAGCGCTGAAGCGAGATTCTTGAGTTTAGAACGCCGGTTCATGCGTGATTCTAAGCTTGCGCGCGAATACGCAAACTTTATACAGGAGTATAAGGATCTTGGCCACATGACGCTTATCGACGATTGCTCCATAAATTCAGGTGTTTCAAATACTTATTATCTGCCTCACCATGCCGTCTTTAAACATTCTAGTTCTACCACAAAACTTCGCGTCGTTTTTGACGGCTCGTCCAAAACTACCAATGGCTTTTCTCTCAATGACATTTTGTTGGTAGGCCCAAACGTCCAACAAGACCTTTTTTCTATTCTTTTGCGATTTCGTATGCATAACTATGTTCTCATCGCCGACATCGAGAAGATGTATCGACAAATTCTGGTAGCTGAGAAGGATTGTCATTATCAACGTATTCTGTGGCGTAACTCTCCACTCGAACAGTTTAAACATTTTGTACTGCGAACTGTAACATACGGCACTGCTAGTGCTTCGTTTTTGGCTACCCGCTGTCTTAGTCAGATTGGTAAGGATCATCAAACTTCTTTTCCTGATGCTGCGACATGATTTCTATGTCGACGGTTTGTTAACTGGTGCAGACACCATTTATGATCTGACCAAGTTGAAATCTGACTTAGGTACGTTGTTGAGTCAATACGATCTCACTCTACATAAATGGCCATCAAATGAACCCAACGTGGTCGCAGATCATGACAATTTATCACTCCCTTTAAACAAACAGGGTAATGTGCGTACCTTGGGCATTCTCTGGAATAACACTACCGATTCATTTTTGTTTGACATCAGATCATTCCCCGTTGAATCAAGCATCTCTAAGAGGAAAATCCTATCGATTATCGCAGGTATATACGACCCACTCGGACTCGTCGGTCCCGTTGTTTTCCTGTACAAACAGTTTATGCAGCAACTTTGGCTGTGCAATCTTGGTTGGGATGAGCCCAATCTCCGGGCAATTACACTTGCACTGGCATTCATTATGCAATAAATTATGTCTGATCAGTAAAATCATTGTCCCACGTTCTATTCGCTGCAAGTCTAAAGCAAGGATAGTTGAATTACATGGGTTTTCGGATGCTTCTGAAAAGGGATATGGGTGTTGCGTTTACATTAGAGTCATTTATCAAGATTCGTCGGCCTCTTGTCACCTTCTGTGTTCTAAATCTCGCGTAGCCCCCCTACGACAGGTGTCATTACCTCGCATTGAACTCTGCGCTTACTTGTTGTTATCGCGACTCTCATTCAAGGTCGCCCCTGCTCTTCATTCCTTTATCAATAGTGTTCACCTCTATTCTGACTCTATGGTGTCCCTTTACTGGATTCATGCCCAGTCTTCTAGGTGGAAAACTTACGTCGCTAATCGTGTTGCCGAGATTCAGCGTCTTACGGAAGCCTACACATGGCATCACATCAATTGTCGACATAATCCTGCTGATATTATTTCTAGGGGATGTCACCCCGACGTTTTGCGCGATTGTTCGCTTTGGTGGCATGGTCCCGCTTGTTTGTCTCAATCTTCCGAGTCCAATCTTTTTCCACCCTTTTTACCTTCTAATCTGTCGTCTTCTGAATTTACTGCGGAGGAAAAACAAACCCCCAAACTTTCTCTAATGTCTACCCTGGCTATTGATCTTTCTAAGGACTTTTCTTCGTTGCACCGTCTGACTCGCGTATACGCTTACTGCTTTCGATTCATAAAAAACATTAGACTCTCCAGGGCTGAGAAAATATCGGACGCTCTTACCCCCGTTGAAATTCATTCCACTCTCAATTTTTTCATAAAACAATCTCAGTCCATCCACTTCGCTGCCGAGATTAATTGTCTGCGTAATGGGTTTTCTGTCTCTATCAGGAGCAAGTTGTCTTCTCTGGACCCGTTCCTTGATGAGTCTGGCGTAATACGCGTCGGCGGACGATTACAGCAGTCGCAACTACCTTATGACAATAAGCATCCTATTGTCTTGCATCCATCGGCTCATATTACTCGCCTTATTATTGAACGCGAACACATTCGTCTACTCCACGCTGGTGCTCAACTCGTGCATTCTCACTTCGTCAACGTTGGTGGATCATTAACGCCAAGATAGTCATTCGCTCTATCATTCGTAGATGCGTCAAGTGCCTCAGGTTTAGTGCCAAACATCAGATTCAGAGGCTTGGTATTTTGCCATCTCCCAGAGTCACTCCTTCGCGGCCATTTTTATTCTGCGCAGTTGACTATGGTGGTCCCTTCATGATTCGTCATGGCGGGCAGAAATCTAGGACTCTGTCAAAATCGTACGTGTCTTTGTTCATCTGCCTAGCAACTAGGGCTATTCATTTGGAATTAGTTTCCGACCTTACAGCCAACGCGTTTATAGCTGCCTTACGTCGTTTCATGTCCCGTAGGGGCATACCCAGCCAGTTATATTCTGATAATGGCACGAACTTTAGGAAGGCCTACAATGTTTTGCATGACCTTTACAATCTTTGGCATAATAAGGATGCCACCTCATCAACCCAATCCTTTACGACCTCTCAGGGTATTACATGGTCATTTATTCCGCCCTCATCACCTCATTTTGGTGGTCTTTGGGAGAGCGGTATAAAGAGTTTAAAGTATCACTTGCGCCGCGTGGTAGGCAAGTCTATACTCACCTTCGAGGAGTTTACGACAGTTTTGTCTCAGATAGAGGCATGTCTAAACTCACGTCCATTATTTGCCGTTTCATCGGATGTAAATGATCCGGTGCCACTTACACCTGGCCATTTTTTGATTTGCGCACCATTAACGGCGTTACCTGATCCAGACTTATCTCACATTCCCATCTCTCGTCTTGGACGTTGGCAACTTCTTCAGAAGTTTGTCCAAGTCATTTGGAAAGCTTGGTCTCGCGACTACTTACATCAATTACAACAACGTCACAAATGGAAATTCGCCAAGGACAACTTTTCCATTGGTGACCTGGTTTTACTGATTGAGGATAACTTACCTCCATTAGCGTGGAAATTTGGTGTAATTACCGCCACATTTCCCGGCTCAGACAACTTAATTAGAGTAGTTGACGTTCGCACGCCTACTGGCACCTATCGCAGACCAATCCATAAATTATGTTTGGTCCCTACTAGGGACGAACAGTAAAAAAGGAGAGTTTATTTTCCTTTGTATATATTTGTCAAAAATACATAAATCAGATGTTCAAGGAAGACTTTGTTAGTTATAAGCACCTTTGTTTTTAGCATAAGCTTTAATTTGTATATTTTTTATTCAGAAACTGTTTGTTTTATTCAAGCAAGTGTCAGTTTATTTAATATGCAAGGCTTTAATTATTATTTTGTATTTTCGTGTATGCAACATTTGATTTATGCCTCATGTCATTGCTTACTATTGTTTTTATGTAAAACTTTTGTTGTAATATTCGCATGGTCTGCAGCTATACAAACCATGTATGCATTTTCTCGCACATTTTGTCAATATGTGTGATATTTTGTTACTCTGTGAATTTATTTCTCACAATTGTTCAACACATGTATTACATTTTCTAATTATCTAAACCGATTTCTGTTGTATTTATTATGTATACCTTGTATCTATGTAAAACACATTGTTTTATCCGCATTTACTGTCTATAACCATACGCCACGCCTATATTTTTATATTGTATTTTGTATTGGTATTTGTGTTCATGTATTCCACAATTATTATTCATGCTTTAATTAAGACATACATGTGCTTACAATCATTCAACTATGTACAGCTTGTCTTTACATGTATAATTTTATAACAATTTTGTTTGTTCATTGTATTCATACTATTGTATAGGTCTACTGGCCTTATCTGCTTCAAGATAACCATTATGACTTGCATAAATGTTACAATTTATCGGGCCCATCATGTGATGAGTCACCGATTATTCATCATTAAACATTGTCAAACCATGTATTTTTCATGTCTCATATCGTCTAATATTGTATACATACAATATATATTGGCAATACATTGGTAATCTTGCATTTATACTCATGTATAATCAGGTTGCAAGCCGACTTTGGCCTGTTCAACTCTTATCATCATTCAAGCTTATCTCTAAACAGTTAATGTCATAACTGTTATCTAAGATTCAAACTCAAGGTTCAGTACAACTTATTGAGATTGACTTTATTATTAAGAACTCTGTATTTTTCTATAATAAGTTATTAAAATGTATTAAAAAATCCTTTGATTTTTTGCGGGCAGTTATGGACAGTAATGTGGTAATTTTCGCATTAATAGGTTGGCTAATCTGTGCTTTCTGATATTGCGCTATCATGTTTATACAACGTTCAACGTTACAGTTGTCCGAGCTACGGCTGGCGACAGACGTCATTACGTTTGCTCGCTTGTTCTGTCATCATCATTTTTCTTGTCGTCAGACAATCATTGTAGGCCTTAGGCCACAACATTATATTGCATACTTGCAATACATTGCTAATGCTTTTTCATGTAGCTTGAGTGCCGCGTACTCGCGCCTCAAGTCTTACGACAATTCATACGACATTCGTCTAGGCCTTAGGCCTTAACGTTTTAATCTGAGTGCCGCACATTTGCGCCTCATCTAACATGTAGCGTTCTTAACGACTCTGTTTATTCAAAATCAAATTGTTCAGACTTAGCCAATCTCAACACCATGATATAAGTGTACAGAACTTAATAAATGTATTATACAGTCCACTATCGTCATTATTCTGCATCCTGGCAATAGCACCACAAGCATCATTCTTACTAACATTAACATTTTTTTTGTCCTATCGGGCCGCATCTTAACACCAAGTATGAACGGGAAGAAAATTATGTTAGACAATGCTGTAAAAAAGGATCGGAAACCTTTTTATCACGTTGTGTTAAGAAGACGCGTATCGCCATCTTCATGCAGTCGGGCATTTTGCCTTTTAGCCTTTTTGTAGCACTTTGTCTAAGGCCAGAAAGGTAGCTTACTTTTGTTTAAATCGCTAGACTAGCATATCTACAAAGTCTTATCCTACCACTCTAGATCAGTGGTTCCCAAACTTTTCAGTCCGCAGACCCCCCCCCAAATAATTTAAAAATTCACGGACCCAATCTAAGTTCTGAAATAAAACAAACAGTAAATATGATATAAACTACTATATTTTAATTGAAATGTATTAAAATCGAAGTTCTCTTAACTTGCCAAATTATAATATTAATGATATCAAACATAGTTTATGTGAACAATGAAGCTACTTTTGAACAATTAGCTCTGCAATATTGGGTTTAATGTCTGATAATTTCAATATTAAGTAACTCTCGACATCAAGTTTATTTGTTAACTTTGACTTCAAGTACGTGAGCTGGGAGAATGCGGTTTCACACAAATAAGTAGAGGAAAACACAAGTAAACGCTTCAAAGCTGTTTTTGCGAGTTTTCAGGATACTCAGTCATTGCATATAACCAGCTGTAATTGCGAAAACTGTAATTTTAATGAACTGTCAGTTGAAAGTTCTACCAATGAGTCTTCTTTTTGATATGTAAGGGAGAGGTATAGTCAGTTCGGCTGACAAACAGATCTACTAGATGACATGAGTTAAAGACATTGTTAAAGCCGTTAGTTTGAAATTACTTTTACGATTACAATTAGTTTAACCCTCCAGAAAAATACTAGAATCTTCTATTAATTGTTTTAAGATTCTAAAATTTAGATTTAAGAGCATAAAAAATCGGAGAAAATTACTGTATATTCTATTTTTTCTTAAAAGTGTCTGCGGATCCCCTGAAACATTGTCGCAGACCCCACTTTGGGAACCACTGCTCTAGATGAAGATGATTACTCTGGCTGTACCATGGCGCGGTAACGGTTCACGACTTTCCCCCACCTGCTGCTCAGAATTGTCCGCGAGTGTCCAACGAGTCTTCAGTCAATATCTTGAATAAAAATTATGATTACTGCAAGCTGCGAACCACAGTGTACATACGAACATGCGGTAACTAAACACAAACACTCACACACACACAACACACACATTTAACTAACAAATAGGAACTGGCTAATATTGTTTTGCAAACAAGTCCTTCTTTGGAAGAGACCATAGAGCATGTAGTTGTGAACTAGAATAAGGATGACAGCCATTGTGTAATATCAATGGCAATTTCTACCTGTTGTTAGGTACAATGACATAAATTTATATATGGTTATTTAACAATTAAACCCATTAAATGGCATTCAACACTTACATTTCCCCTCAGTTAAAAACTAGGATACTTTGGTTTTTCATGTAATGTAATCCTGCCTGAATTAGTGACAAGTGTTATTTGCAGCATGCTCTGCACATTTATAATTCAATTAACAAATTTTTTATAATTCACAAACACACACGCGCGCGCGCACCTGCGCTTTATCAACAGCGGTACAGTATGAGTGGTAAATGTATATAAAAACGCGAACAGACGGGGGCAGCGTGTAGCAGAGCGACATCTGGATTGTGTCGCGACAATTTTATAAATTCGGTTTTATTGGAGCCGCGGCCAACAACAGCTGGCAGCGTTCCACCAATAAAACTATTTCTGATATGTGTCCAAACATTTTGTTCTACTGCATGCACCACCCCACCACTGCTCCTGTTGTAGTATTACGGTTTACCCGCTAGACATTTACTAATAAAATAACATGCTTATTGCTGGGCGCTCGTTGGAGACGTTGTCTAAATTAAATTAAATTTCGTAACTGATATTATTTACGATTAAACAGTGTCACTGAAATTTAAAATAATTTTTTCTACAAAAATATTTCTGATATTTTATTACTTCTTCGCGCGCGCGTGTGAATACTGAGAATTTCATGGACAGCACATATAACTAATGTTAAAGTTCTTAGAAAAATGAAGAAAGAAAGGGAAGTTATTAACACAGTGAAGATAAGAAAGGTTCAGTATCTGGGACATCTCATGAGAAATTAACAGAGATTTTACTTACTGCAGTCCATACTACAGGGAAAAGTACTTGGCAAGAGAGGTGTTGTGCGACCGAGAATCTCATGGCTGAGAAATTTAAGGACCTGGTTTGGGATGAATACAACTTACTTATTCCATGCAGCAGTACAGAAAGTTAAAATAGTCTGTATCATATCCAACATCCGATATGGATAGGGGAACTATCAGAAGAAGAAGAAGAAGAAGAAGATTACATGAATACATACTGTTGTATGCATGCAACATCTCTCTCTCTCACCACACACACACACACACACACACACACACACACACACACACACACACACACACACACACACACACACACACACACACACACACACACACACACACACACACACACACACACACACACACACACACACACACACACACACACACACACACACACACACACACACACACACACACACACACACACACACACACACACACACACACACACACACACACACACACACACACACACACACACACACACACACACACACACACACACACACACACACACACACACACACACACACACGCACACGCACACGCACACGCACACGCACACGCACACGCACACGCACACGCACACGCACACACACACACACACACAGTAGTGTAATTAATTCTGAAAGTATAAATTATTTTTTGAGAGCACGTTTACGGATGATATACGTGAATAGAATAATGACAGTTATTCTGTCTACAATTCTATATTATGATCTACAACATCTTTACTTATAATCAAGATAGAGATATAGAACAAAAAGTCACAAATTTCACAAGAATGTATGGAACGATTTGGAGAACGTTGGGAAATAAATGTAGAAAAGAAACCCAAATAGACTTTTTTTTTTAAAACAATGGCAATGCTTACACTATTGTATGGTTCTGAAGCTTGGGTCATAAAGAAAAAAGATGAACAGAAGATACAAACAGCAGAAATGAAATTTCTGGGATTTGTCAAAAGGTGTAATAGACGAGATCATATAAGAAATGAGGAGATAAGAAGTGATTTAGATATTTTTGCAGTTAATGAAAGGATTAAAGAATACAGAAGAAAATGGATTCAACACATAGATATAATGGAAGAAAGTAGAATACCGAAGATAGTGAAAGATTACAACCCTAGAGGCAGAAGAAAATTTGGTAGACCTAAGAAAAGGTGGACTGTGGAATAGGAACAGGCCGCTAAAGCCTAAAACCGTTAACACGATGATAATGATGATGACAATTCTATCTACGTCATAGAATTAAAGAGAAATTTGACTAACATCTAAATCTAGTATTAAGTTTTGGAAATTTCAAAATGTTTAGTATTCCAGGGACCAAAAAGAGATCGAAAATTTGAAAAAAATTCGTGAAAATCCAGAACGGTGTCAGACTAAAAGGAAATGTAACCTAAATGCGAATGTTCAGAATTCTTAGCGTTTATTGTATGACTGTGTGCTCTACAATTGTTATATTACTAAAAAAATATTACAGAGAAATCGGGAGTTCTGTAATTTTTTCATAAGTGAAAAATTATATCTAATTTTGAAATTTCTGTAATAAATGTACTTGGTTCAAAATAAAGTGAGCTTCTGCAGCTCAGGGTGTTCTGCTGGAAGCATTCTTGTTTCCAAAAATAGAAATCCAAGTCTGGGGCTAATATTGCAAAAGTATGGGGGGGGGGGACACCCGAACGATTGGAATAGAAATCTAAATTCATTGACATGTGAAATCTTCTAGTGTTATTTCGCTGAATGTGAACAACGTCTTCCTAAATGTCCTCCTAAAGGGAACTACTATGAAGAAGACAAAATTGTTTTGTAACTAATGTGTCAATGAACAATTTTATTCAATCGATCACATATCTTTTTAGAGTAATCGTTACATCGAGCCAGCTTAACGTAATGAAATTTGTCATATTTTTCTCTTCAATATCGTAATTTCGTTCGTACGTTTTCGTGCTTTTTCGTGGATAATAACACTCTTTTTGGACGAAGACACGTCTTTTTATTTCTTATACACAGATTTTTACTTTTTAGATTGTCTTATTATTCAAGTTTGTCTTTGTTCGTCTGTGTTTTGTTCTATTGGATTATTACATCCTGTTTTAGTCTTATTCGTAAACATTTCTTTTAATAGAAAAAATTGTAGTTGAAAATTGGGTTAAAAAAATTTAATACAGTATATTCGGTACCAAACGTTTGGTTTATTCTACAGGGTGACATATTCAGTGACCCGACTTAGACTGTACTGAGAAGACTGTAGTCTCCTTACGTTGTTTTTAGCTTTAACATACGATTCAATTGTCTACGCGTTTCACGCATTCTACGATATAATTAGATCGGGACTATCTCAGTTCGACCACTTAGGATGCCCCAGCGTGGATGGTCTAAACCAGTAGCGTGGCGTCCATGTAACCGCTGTTGCCGGCGACAACAGTACTGGAAATAAGAGAAAATAATATTAATTATATCACAGAATAAATACTTTACTAATTGAATAATTTGAAATATGAACAATATTAGTAGGGAAACTTTAAGAAAAGCGTAGCATTGCTTTCAAACTGCTGGTCACTTGCACCGTCTTGTGTTGCCGGCTCAAATATCTGCAATGGTTTACTGCGTGTAGTCATTGACCTTGTAGTAGTTGCCACTGAACAAACTAAGGAGAGGGGGCCACAGTCGTCCATCCAATGCGTTGCCGCTGTATAAACCGGCAAAACGCTCAGTTAGCAGCTGTGTTCGTTTTCGGAACCGACGTGCAGCAGTTACTACGTACCTATTTGTGTTTTGTTCGTTTAGTTATGTGTTTCTCTGTTTGTCTTTATTATTTTTAATTCCATTATTTGTGTTCTGATTTATTCTGTGTAAGGATAATGGGAGTCAGATCCCGTTGAACCGGACCCTCTTCTTCTGTCAGCGAATGATAGAAAATACTCTAAAAAAATATTTTGGCTGTAAAAAGAATATTTTTACCCTACACAAAACACTTTGTTTTGATACGTCGCAATATAATGTGTTAAAATAATATCACTGCAAACAATTAAACCAGATTTATAAAGCGTCCTGAAAGTTTAAAATCAAGTGTTAGACAATTTACCAGCCGGGAATTATTAACTACAACCGCGACCGCTAACATGCTAACGTCGTCGCAGATTAAAGACCTAACAAGCAAACAACACTTCATAGCTGTAGATAGGTTATTGTCTCTAGTTAATGGTTGTCTTCGTATGTGATTCAGCTAACGATCCTGCATCTATTCATTAAAATATTTGCCTGTACTGCATCGTAAATGCAAATCTACTTCCTCTTTATATTTAATTACTCACCGCAGAAATGTGAAGATATAACACAGATACATAATGTCATTGGGATTGTTGTAAATAAAGGTTTGTTTTGTGTTGTGGTGAAATACACTGCTGCTGGTATTTAGTAACCATAACGTGGCGACTGACTAAAACAGCGTTCGACAATGGATAGCAGCGACGAGAAGGCTCAGATCAAGAAACGACAAAATGCCGAGCGAGCAAGAAAGTATCGGGAACGAAAGAAGCTCGAGAATGAACAGCAACAAGCGGCTGCTGTCGGCGGTGAAGCTTCGATATCAGCGGCCCCATCGCAACAAAAACGAAAGCAAGATGACTTGATACGCGAAGAATTGAACGAGTACTTAATAAATACACCGTTCGCGTTCGACGATGACTGAGCAGGAGAAAATCAATGCATTCTACAACATGAAACTGGCAGAGAAGAGAAGGAAAACCAACGAACGAGTAAAACGTTGTAGATTGAATAAGAAAATTGAGATGGTAACTAAACGAGCGAACGAAGCAGCTGAATTCAAACAGGCATTCGCTGCGGTATCGCCAAAACGCTTGAAAACTGAAGAGATAGCAGCAGATACGGAATTCACGAAACGATTCGACGACAACGAATTCGGTTACGCCTGCTCCGTCTGCGATCGCTTATGGTCCGAAAGAGATTTGCGACCACCGCCGCAAAAGAGTCAACACATACTGGCTGCTGAGTTCCCCAACGACGATGTAGCTAGCTTCAAAGTGTGCGAAACGTGTTACAGGTCCCTAGCACTCGAGGATATACCCAACTTGTCAAGATCCAATGGCTTCGTGTACCCCGAGTATCCCGATCATTTGCCACCGCTTGATTGTATAACTGAACGTCTGGTCTCACCGCGTCTACCGTTCATGCAGATACGACGCCTGCGGTTCGTCCACGGCAGTCAAAGTATTATAGGACAAATAAAAACATTAATATGGTAACTGAGTAACTGATTGTTTCTTTTGCGCAAATGTTGCGTTTAGCTGGCGGCTGAAAGACATTATCATGCTCTTAAGCTTTTACCATTTGGTAAACGGTACTGTATCTTTTTTCGACAACAAAATTCTAACGTTTAAGGAAGGAAAGGTATAAAACTAAAATACGTAAAAGCTTGACAAACACACTTGCATGTCATCAAATCAAAAAATTAAACGCCAAAAAACTGAAAATTAACAGATATTAAAATAAAAGTTATGCAATACTAAAAAAAATTGGGTATGTCGTGGGACAGACGCCAGAAGTGAGAGGTTCAGCGCCGAGTGGCGAGTGAAGTGATTCAACGTGTCAAAGTGTGCTCTTATGGATTTGGAATAAGAGATATGCTATAAAAAATTACGATTAAAATAAGAGTGAACGGAAAGTTAAATGAGACGAGGACATAGTAGTGTTTACATGTATTTTAGCGTAAGAAATCAGTGCTTACAACAAACATAGATAGAATCATATCACACGTCGTTTTATTTTCAGTATACACTATACATATACAATCAAATCATATTTTTAATATAACGATACGATTTACGCAATATTTGGTTGAAAAGTAGAATGTGATAAAATTTATATATACAGTGGAACCGCGAATACCGAGCTCGCTTATAACGATAACTCGGATGTAACGAGCAAAATTACGAGATTTGTTTGGTTTTGTATGTTAGTAATGATAATTAAACTCGCTTTTAACGAGTAGGAACGAATTAGAGACTTGGTTATAAAGAGAATTTTATCGCAGGCTTGCTTGCTCACGGGTTAAGGTGTAACAAACGTTCGTTACAATACATCGTTTAAAATCATTAAGCCAGTTTATTGAAACTAATAGTGTAAGTGACGAATGCTTGGAATATTTAAATAAATTACAAAACTGTTTTGATATCTACAGATACAAAATTACTAAACAGAAAAAAATTGATGACTTTTTTAAGGTTAATTAAGTTCTGCGTACGAAATATAATTTTGACGATCCCATTTAGAACGAAGAACAAAAAGAAACATCCATTAGAGTGAATTTTTCACTGTGATTTTTACTATATATCTCGAATCCACTATACACCAATATTCAGCAAAGATCGTCTAAAAAAATGTTTAAAGTCTATATTTCACTTTTAAGCGTAGAATGTAAAACGTGTCAAAATTTTTGTGTGTAAAGCCTCTTCTATAGTAGGTTTTTTGTTGTTTCATGCTCGATAATCACGGTATAAAAAATTTAGGCTTGCGAGTCGACAACTCGGATGTAGCGAGCACCCGGTTTTAACGAGCACATTTGTCCGGTCCCTTGAATCTCGTTATAAGCAAGTTCCACTGTATTTATATTATAATTATATTATGTATTTATAACATTTATAGTTAAACAACTAAATCGAATTTTGAAACATAAAACACCCTCCAGCCAAATACAATATAATAACCAGAATCGTACTTACGGATAAACTACAAAACTTACAGCACAAACAAAGACACAAAATTATACTTTTTAGGCATATCCAACACGTACCCCCAAACATTCTCATTCACGATACCATATATATTATAATAGAAAGTAGGCCACACTGATTTTAAATTTTATTTATGAATTAAAGAATTGGAAAGTTGTGTAAATATTAGGCTAATAATGAATTGTGTACAAGAAAAGGACTTCAAAGGTATTTAGCTCGATGTCTCAGCATGTCAGTACTTTTTCTTTTATCGTAAATGAAATTTAATTAATAAAGCTGTGTTAGTGGTTATAATCTCAAACAAAATTAACATTGTTGCACACCACTATAGAAAAATTATTTTGATTAGTGCTTTCAAGCTTCACAGCTCATCATCAAAATCTTTCCGATCTGATGATGAGCTCTGAAGCTTGAAAGCGCTAATCGGAATAATTTTTCTATAGTGGTGTGCAACAATGTTAATCCTGTTTGTGAAAAAAATTTTTTGATATTTACGTTGTTCTTGTAACAGTATTTAAACACTTACAATATGCTTACATTATTTAAAATATTACGATTTGCTTAAAGCACACATATTTGTGGCAATGAGGAAATTTTTGGTAGCTATGTGGGAAAAGATTTTCTATTCACCTGGCAACACTGCTGTTTCGTTTCATCTATTTCGTTACACGTTGAATCAGCTCACTGTCCTATGAGTGCGAGGTGTATGGGAGTGAGGGGGGCACCGTAGTCCCGTACAGCAGTCGGCAACCCTGCGCCCGCGAACCAATTTGTAATTTTCTTTTCTTTTGAACGAAGGAACGCGCCCGCATTGTATCTGCTTCGAAGTACTGTATTATAAACTATTACAAGCCATTTATCGAACCGTGCTACGTCTTCCCCCAATACGACTGTCGAACTTATCGCACAGAACCTGTAAACACCTTTCTCCCCAAAGTGATTTTTTGAAATTTTACATTCCTGTGCACTTTTTGAAAATAAATAGAGTTATTGTGGTAAGTTCTTTATATATTTATTCAAATGTTTTCCTGTTTAACCATTTCTTGTTTGTTTAAAGTTTTGTTAGTTTTAAAGTACGTGTGCATGATGAAAGATTGTTGATAACTTACTACTAATGTGAATAACTTTTACAAATTTATATGAAAAATACTGGAAAGCTTTTTTCAGTTCGGTGTTCCACGTCGTTAAATATAAGCTCAAGGGTATTATAAAGCGACAGGTAATGTTTGTAACGTCCGGCTATTATATGTTATATGTTTATTGATGTCCAATGTCCAGCTCCGCACCTTTCTATTTTCCATTGATGGTGTAGGGCGGGGTGCGCCCTATCGCACTGGCCCTAAGTCATATATGCGTCCCCATAAATTCAAAGGTTGCCTGTGACTAGTGCCGTATATGGAGTCCTCACTTAAAAAATTCCAGTCATTTTTGAGAATCCGCTGAGCAGACTTAATTAGCTCAAAATATTACACTTTACGTAAACTAATTCATGTTAAATATACACCAATTACAGAATCAGCTGATCTAACACTGTATAACGACCATATACATCGAAAGTTAATAGAAACATCGCATAAAAATATTCACGATATAAAGTTTTCCGTGAGTTATAAACCCTGACGGCAGGGGCGAACCTGTAGGGGGGATATGGGGAATATATCCTCCCGTAAACCGACAAAATATTAAATAATTTTTGGAGCAAAAAATTTAAAACTGGTTGTGTTTTTTGAAATGTAATTAACTGACTTCCAAGTTTTGTCAATTTAAAAAAATTAATATTTGGGCCAATGGCAAGTTTAAATAATCTACAATAATAGGCCTTATACTCAATAATAAATATAACAGATGTTGAAAGAAATAGTGAAATATGAAAAGAAGTCGGCTTGAAAGAAAGTAGGATACGGCACGTTTTTCCGCTGGTTACGATAAATAGGGACGTATTTATTTATATTTTAACTAAATGTTACGTGTTGATAACTTCAATTACAAAGCACATTATGTGAATGAGTTTTAATTTCTTAACATTATTTTTCATAATGGACATGGGTGTTGTAATAGACTTTACCTAGCTCTAAGAAACGAAATATTGTAAAATTAAACGTACGTTCATTAAAAAGTTTTCGTGTTCTTTCATGTGTTAATCCTACAACACAAACAGACATATACACATACAAAATGTACGTTCTTAATTTTAACGTTCTCTGTAAAGTGTTTATATTCCACAGAAAAGTATTATTAGGCTTTCCCCCTCCCCGAAATGAAATCCTAGGGTCGCCCCTGCTCTGACCCGGCTTAGCCCTAGATGTCATTGTTTTTGTAAAGTTACGTTGTGCCAGACGTCTGTAACTCAATACCGTGGGTACCGTACAGTGGAAACAAGAACTTTGTCGTACACCGCAACGTCACGCAGTCATAGAGGTGAGAGTGCTCTCAGACCGCACATTACTGCGTTTGACATTGTCTATGAAGCATTCGACAATATGCTTACCTTTGTGGTAACGCTTCGTTGGCAATACGTCTGAGTATTCACTTTTGTTATTGTACTGTACAAAGATCACGTAACCACAGCACAAAGCGATACAGTGAATATGCATGCCATAGGACTATTTATCTAGATTATCGTCATCATCATCACCTCATGGATACGATTTCTCCTGTTCCGGCCTCATAACTCCCGCCATCTTGTGACTGGCCTGCCTACAGATCTTCTTCCGACCGGCTCATACTCATAAGCCAACTTCGGAAAGCGGGTATTGTACGGTACGTTCTTTTCAGATGTTTTCATCAATTTATATAATTCTGAATGCGTTCATTTTGGGAAACAATATCAAGTTCTCGTCTAATATACTAGTTTTTTATACGATGAAGTCGCGTATATCTATCCAGATCAGTCAGAGGCAACCTTTGAATTCATGGGAGCGCATATATAACTTCAGTTCGGTGCATTACCCGAACTCCAGTTTGATGTGCATACCCCTACCCACCCCATCAATGGAAAATAGAAAGGTGCGGAGTTCAATAGCCGGACGTTACAAACATTAACTGCCGCTTTATTACACACTTGCGCTTATATTTAGCGACGTGGAACACCAAATCAAAAAAAGCTTTGGAGTATTTTTCATATAAATTTGTGAAGATTTTTCACATTAGGAGTAGGCCATCAACAACCTGTTATCATGCACACTCACGTTAAAACTAACAAAACTTTAAACAAAAAAATGATTAAACAGGAAAACATTTTAATAAAAATACATTAATGAACTTACAAAAATAACACTATTTACTTTCATAAAGTGCACAGAAATATAAAACTAGAAAAAAATCACTTTGGGGAGAAAGGTGTTTACAGGCTCTGGGCGACAAACTCGACAGTCGTATTGAGGGAAGACGTAGCTCGGTTCGGTACAGATAATAAAATTACAAATTGGTTCATGGATGCGTTAAACGTTATCTACAGGGCGCGCAGGGTTTCCGACTGCTGATCCAGATTATTTGGACCGAAATTGAACCAGATAATTGATAATGCAAAGAACATCACTTTTATAAATACTAGTTTTGTATATTGAAATTTAATTTATTACGTAGGCTATATCGGCCAGAGTCATTGATAAAAGAATTTATACCCGGGCTGTTTGGCCGTGGTCGATTGCTGTGTTCTGTCATCGTCTAAACGTTTCGCCCACGCACCGGAGGTCTTCTTCAGTAGAAAAACGTTTAAAGTGTTCGACAGAAGGGTGGAAAGCCGAACGTACTCATAACCGCCGGCTCGTTTGATACGTTTGATATTCTCTGTAGTTACCAGAGACGTTTATATATAGGCGTATCTCTCTAAACAAAACATTTCCATTAACGATAAGATTGATGAACATAAGAACAACGGAAGACAGCATCTTGAATTATGGTGCTATAATTCCAAAGTTAGTATTTTCTTATGTTGCTGAAAGTAAAAAAGTCTAGGCAGATCTCAGATGATGTGGTAAAACGGAGTCGTAGGTAGAGGCCTAGGACTTGACAAAGAACAAGAAGAAGAAGAAGAAGAAGAAGAAGTAGAAGAAGAAGAAGAAGGAGGAGGAGGAGAAGGAGGAGGAGGAGGAGAGGGCGAGGGAGAGGGAGAGGGAGAGGAAGAGGGATAAGGAGAAGGAGAAGGGGAGGATGAGGAGGAGGAGGAGGAGGAGGAGGAGGAGGAGGAGGAGGAGGAGCAGAAGCAGAAGGAGAAGAAGGAGAAGAAGGAGAAGAAGAAGAAGAAGAAGAAGAAGAAGAAGAAGAAGAAGAAGAAGAAGAAGAAGAAGAAGAAGAAGAAGGAGGAGGAGGAGGAGGTGGACGGAGAGAGGAAGAGTCGGTCTCCGTATGAAAAGGGTTAGATATATAGAAGGTCCGTTTCATTATTTGTACGGAAAGTTGGGAAAGGACGGGAAAATATTTTGTCCATTTTAAAATTTGGCACATAATCAAGAGTATGAAAATATGTTAAACTTTCACAGAAAAAGTAAAATCAACCTCAAAAGACGTCGTAACTACAGAGTGAAAAAACAGCCTGTGATAAATGGGCAAGTAATGTCAGATTGGCCACGTTGTCAGCGTTGTCCAGTTGCATAAACGTTTTAGTCATATATACTGCAATGCTCGTTGCTTATTATCTTGTGACCTACCTACATCCTATATACCTTTGCACTAGATCGAAGGATTTCTGATGGCGAGTCTTCGCACAAAAAATTTTTTTTATGCTCTATAGTAGTTGGAGAACTTCATTGTTTTCATAACTTTCCAAATATTTGTTGATAATGAGGCATTCCATAAGCAAAGTGCTATTTACCTGTACCGAAGAAATTGTATTATCTCATGAAGCAATACAGAAAAACTGAATTTTTTTTTTTTTTTTTTTTTACCAAAAAGTGTATTGCAGTGTGCATTGAACAATCCAGACTCAGTGAAATTTTTTATTACGTTAGAGAAAATTCAAATGTTTGTTTTTTGTATCGGCTGGAAGAAGTTGAGATGTTTCCATTTGTGAACAGGATGAAAGAAATCGAAATCGGAAGGCTCGTGTGGAGCGAAAGGCGAAGCACGTATTGCTAAAAATGTTACACAGCATGCTAAGGGCTTGGAAACAGTTATCCGTGAAATAGCGATGCGCTGAAATCCAAACCACGAAGATGAAGATGAATGTAGCCAAAAGCTTAATCTAATGTACACCTGCAGGCAACATAACATGATGTAAAGCACAACTGTAACACACACATCCACTGCATTGCATTGCAGAACGGACGATAAATTATCGTCGACAACCGACAGATAAAAAAAATGCAATTACGCCAATTGAGTACTAATACTAACAATAAATTAAAAGTTTTTAATTATATATTGCGGTGAACAAGGTCGCAAAGAATAAATAATAAGTCGATATCTTAGATATGGAAATGTTCTGGCTTTAATTAAAGTTTTTTTAAAACTTAGAATGCACAGAGTTTACTACAGTTTCTAACACAACAAAATTAATATACAGTTTTTTCATATAAATAAAATAAATTAATAGTTCTGTTGAAAAAAATGAATAAATTACTACTTCTTTGTAAATAAAATTAATAAATAGTTTCTTTTTATACAAATAAAATAAATTAATGACAGTTTCTGTTGACCTTCAGTATTAAATTTAAATAATTCCTACGCTAATAACATTCAAGTTAATTTCTAAAAGGTTTCACTTCTTATCAGTTTATAATTGTTTGTTTAGTTTATTATAAATGATTCACTTCCCTGAGTAAGATGACTGATGCGGTGTCTCTTTGTTTCCTGGTGAATGTCTCCTACTACTCCTTCCAGGTAGCCGTCAAGATACCCACTCCTCCTGTGGTTCTTCTTCAGGATCTCCTGTCGTTCACAAGCTTTCAGGGTCGTCTTACGGGTTGGGTACTTCTATGACAATATGCAATTTAATTAGTTAATCAATTAATTTATATAGCTCCGGCAACTTGATGTGTTCATAGACTTAATCGGACAATGTTGCAACTGATACCGAACTAGCACACGATTTAAACAGTCCCGCACTTTGCTATTAGTGTTCGCAACTACTGACAGACCTGACGTACTGAACCAGTGTTAACGGTAACACGTTATAGGAAGTAACGATACTGCTTTCCTTGAGTACTACGGTAGACTGATTTACATCCCATCACGGACCGAATCAACTGATACATTCGTCCATCTGATTGGGTAGACCTGCTCCCTCTCCCTTAAGCTACAGTCCAGATAACACTTTACTTGTAAGAAATTGCATATGGGCAATGTAAAACGTGCACAATAAACCAGTATAATTTTATTACTTTTCTTGTGGGTGATAAAACCTTTTTTTATGAAAACTCATATATTTTGTACTTTATATCATTAACAAACATTACTATCAGATTGGTCTTATTTTTATGCATAATCTGGTATAAGTCTTATGTCACACTTTTGGTTTACATAAAAGTTATTTAATTCATTTTTTAATGTTAATTCGTAAAACAGTTATTCACACGCGCACACGCGCACTCGCCATATGCCTATTCATACTTTTGCACTATTTCACACACTCAAATTTTTTTTATACAGTCAAAAAATTAACTTAATCTAACAATTCTGACATGTTTCTTACTGTCTATAATACAATGTTCCAACGCGCAACTTTTACTTTGAATAGTTCTCATTGAAACATGCTATCATACGTTAAGAGTGAGATTTATTATTTCATACGCAAATCTCACCCATTGCAATATATATATTTTTTGTATCGGCCATCTAAGGACCACATGCCAATTTCAATTCTTTACTCTTTGTTCTTTTCTTTTCTCCAGTATTCTTTCATCTTTTCACTGTGTCTCTTCTTCCTGTCTTCAATCCACTTTGAACAAGCGTTTTTCTCTCTTCCTTCCATTTTTAACACTTTTGCCCGAAAAACGTCTCTTTATATTGCTTCTTCTGCGTGTATATTACATTTTTCTAAATCCTTTTAGACTTCTTTAATCCGACTTGATGTTGACTTCTTCCCCCACAGATATTTGAAGATTTTATTTGTCAACCTATTGTCGTCCATTCTATAACTTATCCATTTATCCATAAATGGCCAAAAAATAATTTATATATATTATTTTAAAAACAATTTTTAATTATTTTTATTTTTCGGACATTGTTATATAAATAAAATGTACCATACTTCAAGCACTTTACTCGTGCACTACAGCCCAACGTGACCCCTGTATTCCAACACCAATCTACTCCAACGTCTCCTATCCGTTGCCATCTCAGTGTACCCGCTCACGTGTATTATTCTGATATAGTCTAGTACAGTGGTTCGCAAAGTGGAGTCCGCGACAATGTTTCAGGGGGTCAGCGGAAACTTTTAAGAAAAAATAGAATATACTGTAATTTTCTCCGATTTTTTGTAGTCTAAAATCTAAATTTTAGAATCTTAAAACAATTAGTAGAAGATTACAGTATTTTTTGTGCAAACAAATTGTAATTGTAAAAGTAATTTCAAACTAATGGCTTTAATAATGTCTTTAAGTCATGTGTAGCAGATCTGTTTGTCAGCCGAACTGACTA